>CM068481.1:23580146-24092646 GCA_034769265.1 Remorina albescens | reverse complement strand
TTTTTTCAAGGCCACCAGGTGTCGCACTAGACCCCCATCAGTCAGACCTGCTGGACTCAGAAACCTGTGCAGCTCTGAGTCCAGATAGACCGGCTCACAGGGATCTCAGACCAATAAAGGATCAGGACTGGTCCTACAGCTGAGACCAGTCAACGACACTGATGGAGCTGGTGCAGACTTGAGGATGAACTGGACGCCGACCGGGATTTGAGACGTCTGGACTCGGACCTGAGGATCTGTGGTCCAACATGGACACAGTGATGAGGTCCAGCAGAGGACGGTCCTCCTGATCAGGAACTCAGACAGGTTCAGATTCTTGTTGACCACGTGGGTCCGTTTTTTCTGCACATCTTTTCTAAAAACAAAAACTGATCTTCTGTGTGTTTCACGACGATCAGCTTCATGTTCGATGATGATCTAAATAATAATAATAATAATCAAATATCACACTTCAGTTTCAGCTCAGAAATGCTTCTGGACTTGTTTGGTGTTGAAGTCCTGACTCAGGTGATGATGGGTCACAGAGGTAACCTGTTGGACAGGTGAAGGAGACGGAGGATGGAGACGTCTCCATGACAACGCGTGTGGGAGGTGAAGTTTGGAATTTTGGAATAACAGCAGAGCGACGTGAGAATCCCTGAAGGCGTCTCAGTGTGAGTCCAAAACTCAGCAGGACTTATAACGGAGCGAGGTGTCGGGGGGGGGGCACGCTGCACCTGTCCTGGGTTTGTCCTCAGCAGAGACAGAGGGGACGGTGTGGAGCTGAGTCCAGGCCAGTAGGGGGCAGCAGCTGTCCAGACTTCACACACTGATCCTTCTATTTCTACCCTGAGACTAAAAAAAATAAAAACAAAACATTTAAAAACCTCAAACTAAAACACACACCACACAAACACACACAGCTGTGATCTCAGACTCACACTTCCACTTTAATTTGTTCTACGTTTTGAGATTTAATCTCTGTCGAACCGTTTCTGTTGACATCCATAAAAAGATAAAAATTATAGTTTGAAGAACCAAAAACCAGCTCAGCGTCGTTTCATCTCCACCTTCTGACTTCTCTTTCTCCAGTTCGGACCAAATGTCGACCAACAGTGACGTCATCCATCAGTTTGTAATTTGTCCACCGCCATCTTGTTTTTTTCTTCTTTTTTTAACCAGTAGAGACCAGATTTGGATCTGACCTGCTCTGTCCTCTCTCCTGATTGGGTGGTCCAGTCTGTCAGTCACACAGTAGCCACGCCCCCCTAACCCCTCCCCTCCTTCCTCTAAATGGAGCTTCATTTCAAAACTGAACTGATCATGTTGTGTTGAAGACTGTAAACTAGAGACTGAGACCGTAAACTCATCAGGAAAATGTTTACTGAGGAGGAGGAGGAGGGACATTTTCCCATAGACTTCAATATAAAGGAGGAGGAGGGACATTTTCCCATAGACTTCAATATAAAGGAGGAGGATTGACATTTTCCCATAAACTTCAATATAAGGGAGGAGGAGGGACATTTTCCCATAGACTTCAATATAAAGGAGGAGGAGGGACATTTTCCCATAGACTTCAATATAAGGGAGGAGGAGGGACATTTTCCCATAGACTTCAATACAAGAGAGGAGGAGTGACATTTTTCAAAATCAAAAGCTGAATTTCCTCTAAATCATCAGCGAACCGGCTCTTTGAAAGGAAAAACATGTGACGGACGGCGGACTGATAATTCAGGATCAGTCATCAGTCAGTGTTTCCGTGTTTCCGTGTTTCCGTGACGTTTCTCCGTCTGGACTTTTAATGGAATTCTAAACACACAGCTGTGAGCGTCTGCTTTAATAAGGAGGCACCTAAAGCGCCTCCTCTCTGACTCTGGCTGTGGTTAGGAATAAAACAGCCACATGTTCCTGCATCACACCTGCAGAGTGTCTCTGCTGTGGACAGTTGGCATCACTTTGACAGCCCATTATCTTGCCCCCCCCCACCCACCACCACCACCACCACCACCACCACCATCCACTGATGTGTGTGCAATGATGATGAAGGAGAGACAGAGTGAGAAGAGACAGCAGAGAATGACAGATGGAGGTCCAGAGTCGGGGGGGGGGGGGGGGGGGGGGGGGGGGCAGTTTTATTAGACTCACGTGTGAAGCAGCGGCTGTGTTGTCAGTTATAGTTGGGATTGAAATGTCTAAAGGGGGGGGGGGGGGGGTATACAGGGGGGATATACTATACATGAAAAACAGTCTGCTCTTCTTCACAGACACCTAAAGAATGAAGGAACCCACTCAGGCAGATCCAGGTTTTAATGATCCAGGTTTCAGTGATCCAGATACAGTTTCCTTTCCATTTCATGTATATTCAGCTTTGTTGCAGTGCAGTCTGGGTAATGACCGGTTGGATCTCCGTCACGTCTTCGTCTCTGGCTGCTGTTTCAATCTAAAGTCCGTGGAGGCAAAGAACCGCCAAAATAATTATCTTTTTTTTTTTTTTTTTTTTTAATAAGAAACTGTAAATTCAGCGTGTTTACATTCTGTAATTTCAAACTGAACACAAACTATTTCATTCAGTATTATCGTTTTTCCAGCTGCACCGCAGCAGTCCCACACGGTTACTGTATATAATATCATATCATATTGTACTTTGAAAACCTGGATTCAAATTCTTTGAATTGTCTTTTTCTTGAGTTTCCACAGTAACCTGGATGATAAAGTTTGAATTAGAGGCTGATGTAGTTTAAAGCAACAATTATTTTATGTATGGTTTAATCATTAGAAAATGTAATTACATTAAAAATTTAATTTAGAATTTACTTATGATGTATATTTGGGCACAATTTCAAATAAAGGAATTTAAAGCCCTGAACGTCAACGATCGGTCGGTTCTTTGCATCCACAGAAGAAACCACAGTGAGAGCGAAGGCAGCGACTCCTTCGTGTTCTCCCTCTGACACAGAATGAGTCTGAAGCTCGTTCATTTCCAGCTCGACACGCCGGACACGTCTTCAGGATGGACACGTGACAGACAGAAGCGGCAGTTTGACGACAGCAGCTACAGTTTCACTAACACTGACAGCAACATCACAAAGACAACACAATAAGTTTACAGTGAGAATGAGCAGCGGTCCCTGACAGTCCTTCGGCCTTCTTCCCGCTCTCACGCTGTCGGCCTCTCCGTGTTTTCAGTTAACACGATGAGCTCTCCTGTCAGCGTGTCGTGTTTTACACAGCCAGATGAAAGTCTGCAGGGAGTGTGTAAAAGGTTACTGGGTGAGTAAACACGGTGCAGGTGCCCGTTGGAGGACCCACCACATGTGTGGACCCGTCTGATCCCATGCTGCTTTTTTAACGAGGCGTGTTGTTTTGTTGTTATTTTTTTAATGTTTTGATGGAGGACGGCTGTTAGAGATGAGCTCTCGTTCTGCAGTTCCCGAGCCTGTGTTATGAATTACGGCCCGTGAGGGGGGTCCACGGAGGGGCCCCTGGGAGCAGCAGTTTGTGGTGTCTGGCCTTGTATGCAGGAGAAATATGCTGCTTATGATTTGTACTGATTGAATGCACATAATAGAGGGGGTGGGGTCGAGTCTCGGGGGCTGCAGGTCATTTTTCAGGCCGGTGTGAGAGTGGTACGATCGCTCCAAACTGTTACTGCCAAGATAACAACAAGCATCTTGAGCTGTCGTCCTCTGGGGCAATTATCGGATCCAATAATCAACCAAAACGTTCTGGATAGCTTTAGACGATGGCCCGAGGCGGGCCAGGAAAAAACGCAGGGTCTTGAGAGTCTTCGGGGTCTGGGAGGCTGCCACTCCCCCCGCTCAGCTGCATTCCTCACAGTTGCAGGCGAGGATGTATCTGTATGTGGCGGTGATGCGCGTCCCGCCGGCGCAGCGCAGTCTCACCGCCTTCAGCTTGGAGGTGTGCGGCCGGCAGCAGGAGCAGGTGCTCTTGAAAGGCTGCTTGAGCACCGAGCTGAAGGAGATGAGGGGGTCGGAGCGGGTGGTGTGGCTGCAGTGGCCCTCGCATCGCGCCAGCAGCACCATCTGGAACACAGAGGAGGGAAAACACAGATAAGTCATTCAGATCTGGCTCCTCACAACCTTCAGGCCCAGTCAGGGATGAGAAAAAGGACCTCCTGGGAAACACAGGCGGTGTTTGGGCTCAGGGCGGCTCCGACGCCTCCCAGGCCCGGCCTTGCACCTGCAAAAGGAATGAAAGCAACAACACCAGTCACACATTCCTGCACCTGCTGCAGCTCAGAGCTCCGGGTTCAGATTTAGGGTCAGGTTCAGGGTCAGATTGAGGTTCAGGGTCAGGTTGAGGTTGAAGTTGAGGGTCATGTTGAGGTTGAGGTTCGGGGTCAGGGTCAGGTTCGGGTCTGGTTGAGGTTGAGGTTGAGGTTGAGGTTCAGGGTCAGGTTGAGGTTGAGGTTGAGGTTCAGTGTCAGGTTCAGGGTCAGGTTGAGGTTCAGGGTCAGGGTCAGGTTGAGGTTGAGGTTCAGGGTCAGGGTCAGGTTCTTCTGAGCTCTGGGCAAACAAACAGCACCAGGGACACACAATGTGGGGGCAAAAATAAAAGGAAAATATGTAATGAATAAAAAAAATCAAAATAAAACAAAATTCCTTCTGTGTGTACAAAAAAGAGTCAGATTGTCTTGAAGTCTATGGGAAAATTCAAATCTTCAATACAACATGATGTTAATTTTTTAAATGATGCTCCATTTAGAGGAAGGAGGGGAGGGGTTAGGGGGCGGGGCTACTGTGTGATTAGAGAGAGGAGAAAGAGGAGGAGGAAGAAGGGGGTGGAGTCACTGAGGAGGAATTGTTGCCTGATCCTCAACTAGGACAACGACAAATGGTCTTAAAGTGGCAACAACACTGCTGATGTCTATGCACTTTGTGTGTGTGTGTTACCCTGTCGTGGCCCCAGACAGGCTTTTATCAAAGTGGGAACATGGTGGCGACACAGCAGCTGACAGAAAGACATGACACGGGAGTCTGTTTAGGGAGGTGACATGAATGTAGTGACCCGCAGAGGAATGACAGTCAGTTGGACACAACACTAATAAGGCCAGCGTTTTGTGCGTGTGTGTGTGTGTGTGTGAGCTTGTTTGCACGTGCCTGGACAGACCTCAGGTGGTGTTGGAGTATCTGTCCTTGTCCTCCGACCAGATGAGAGCTGCTTTTTCTTCTTATATTTTAGTTTTTAAACTTGGCCTCAGAAAAAGTGTCTGTATAATCAGACGTTCAGTCAAAATGTCCTTCTGTTGGTATATTTGTGGGAAATGAACTCTTGTCTTAAAAACAAACTCTTTTTTTATTCTGGTGTTTAATTGACTTGTTGATTTGTGTCTAAAGTGTCTTCTGTATCAACTCTATCAGCTCTGGTGACATTCTGGATAGTTTTCCTGTTTATGTGATCTAAATATTTTCCATCATTTCCTTATTTTAATCCTCACGATGTTGTCTCATTTTTTTATTTGAAGCGTTGCCGTGTTGTATTCTGTGTGTATCAGGTGGATTCTCCTGCTGTCTGCTGAGCTGAGCTGTGTTTGGCCTCCTGCTCTGTTCCCTCCATCTGATTATGAAACAGGAAGTGATCGCTCCACGACAGGAAACAGGAACCGACACGTTTGGCCTGAGATTCGCTGGATCATCACTCTGGGAACAGAAAGCGTTTCTCTCTAAGCCCGTGTGAAACCTCAGGCCACGCCTCCACGTCATGAGGTCACTGTCGACTTGTCTTGTTCTGTCTTCACCCCCCCCCAGCCCCTGGCAGAGGCAGCAGAGATGGGCCTGATGGGGGGAGACATCCACTCCAGCCAAAACTGAGAACTGAGTCCCAGCTGAGGAGCAGAATATGTCTGCAGCGTGGCCCAGGTCCAGATCCAGGTCCAGGTCCACACACTGACACACACATATACACAGTCCCTGGGAAATGAAGCGTGACCTGTTTCAGTGATGAGTGATGGAGATCAAGAGAGAGAAGGAGACAGTGGACTGAACAGATGGGGGGGGGGGGTGACTGTAGTAGGAAGAAAGAAACGTGTGTGAGATAAATAAATAAATCCTGATGGTGTTTGGGGGCTGGTCGGGGGGGGGGGGGGGGTCCTCCTGGGTCTCTGAGGTTTGGAGCGAGTTCATTCATTCATTCATTCATTCATCAGAAGTGTCGTGATTTCCTTTAACAACCAAATACGAGGGATGACCACAATAGAGCAGAGTTAAAATGTATGTGTGTCTTTGTGTGTGCGTGTTTGTGTTACCTTGGAGTTGCACTTATAAATGGGGTGTGTGATGGTCTCCACAAAGTGGTGTCTCATGCACCGGTCCGGGTCAGAGTCCCCCAGGTGCGGGTGGCTGTTGTCGCTGGCCTTGTTGCTGCTGGCAGACTGGACCAGGCCCAGCAGGGGGCAGCACATGAGGACCAGCAGCATGGCGGAGGGGGGGCCCCCGCAGAGTGGCAGCTTCATGATGGGGCCACCCCGAGCCTCGATCCTCAGGGGACGTCCGAACTCGTGGTGTTGGTTCTCTCGCCTGTCGGGGGTGTGGTGGTGCCTCCCTCTTGATTCACGTGCAGGCTGAAGGTTGGAGAGCTGGTGGGGGGGGGGTGGGGGCGGCGGCGGCAGGAGGCGGGCCTAGTCGGGACGCTCCATCACCTGCTGTCTGGATCCACCACAGTCTGGGAGAAGGAGACAAACAGGAAGTGATCATTGGAAACATGAAGACAGAAGAAACAATCGTGTGAGTGTTTTGTCGATCAGTTGACGTCTTGTGTGTCCACAAACTCCCCTTCATGAAACTACGTCCAGACAACAGACAGTTTTAGTGATTGACTGATGTATGTGTGTGTGTGTGTGTGTGTGCAGGCTGCTCACCCACACACATGTAGACACAAAAGTCCTGGTGCTTTTATTACAGAGGAGAAACTTAATCCTGAAGCAGCCACTTTTTCATTAAAACAAATCACTCTCCCCAGCAGCCCTGCAAAATGTTTTTACATGTATTTATGTTTTTTCTTTAATTCCCTTTTTTCCAGCTCCGTAGTTTTATCGTCCTCCTGACGGTGGGGTTCGTGTTGAGAGGCGGCTCAGTCTCTAACAGCCAATGTGTTGTGAATTAGGCAGAGGCGGGGTCAGATGGTGAGCTGGGCCGTAATGATCCGGGTTTAAGGGTCAGGGTTTTTTGGAATGATTCCGATTGTTAACCCAGTGTGTGTTTGAGGGCGTCTGTAAAGATCCACAGGTTAGCCTTGGGTGGCTCTGCAGCAGCTGCTCGTTACGGGTCGACTCCTCCTGAAGTCCGTGAGTTTGATTTATGAGGAAACATCTGTGGCACTGACCAATAAAACCAAATGTAAATGCAGGTCTCTGACTTATGACACTCTGAAGGGGTTAAAACTGCCAGTCCTTTCTAATGATCTGAGTGTAGAGCTGCAGAAAGTGTCTGTGCTCACGCGGGACACACTGAGCAGATCTCGTTCCTGTTTCTGTGACGTTATCTGCCGTTGTTGCTCAAATGTTTTCTGTTTGTGTTACTTTCCATCTGTCCAGGTTTCATCATTTACACAACTTGATGAAACACCAGGTCAGATGTTTTGACTCTGACACACATGTTTATCACTCACTGACTGTTTATAGAAGTGGCTGTAAAATGAAGTCAATGCCAACTCTATGGGAGAGTGCCCCCCCCCCCCGATTTATCAGCTCAGTCAACGGTTCCTGATGACTCTATGGTCTCTGGTTTCAAGTCTTCATTACAACATGATGTTGATGTTTATTATACAACAGGATAAATCTTTGAGATGGTTTTTCACAGTGAAATTTCTGTGTAAGTGAATGTGAAGCCCCCCCCGACCCCCCCCAACATGACCGAGTTAAGTTTAATATTCCTGCATAGCTCCCACTTTAGCCTCCATCGCCTCGACCACAGTTTTTCCTCACTTGAATTGAAATCACAAAATACATCGAGTTCACTTGAAACTTTTTAACCCGCCCCCCCAAAAAGAAGAAAAAAAGCCCTACCCCTGTATTTTTCTTTCTAAGGAGAATCATTTAACCTTAACATTCCTCCAGAGAGAAATAGAAGTATCATTTGGCCTGCTAAAATAAATACTCCCTGAGATGTTTCTCTGGCCTGTCGAACATGTGCTGCAGGGTTTACACAGCAGACGGGCCGCTCTGCTCTCAGACCGGCCTCGTACGGCCAGCGCCCATCAGCACCTCGGCCCCCGCCAGCCACACCTGGACCGCCGTCACAACCGGCGCTGCTATCACCATCAGCTCGGGAGCTGCCGGTCTGGACACGCTTGTCATGATGTGCTGCTATAAACTGAATGAAATCAAGCTGAGGCTTCTCATAGAAGATGGACTGAAGGAGGTCCGAGGGGGGGGGCCCTGAGCCTGCTGTCGGGCCCCCACCGCCCTCCCGCTGATTGTACTGTGGCCTCATGTTCCCATTAAGTGCAGATTTTATGGCAGCTTCATTATTGGCCCAGAGAACGACCAGATGATGGAACAGAGTTTGGTGGGTTCAGAGTTTCTGCATGTTCGTTTAGTTCGAAGAGAAAAACTTTATCGACAGAACAGGGACGCATCAGACAATATGAACAACATCAAAACACAACACAATATTTCTCACAAATGACTAAATTCTTCATCATATAACAACAATAGAGTTCTTTTTACAGCCTGTCCTGAGTCCAACACTCATTTCACTGCTCATCATCTTCTTCTGTATATTGATTCTCAGTATCTGACAAATACAGCCTTTAAAACCTTAATATCATTTTATATCAAACAAAAATACCTGAAAATCATAATAATTATGTATCATTCCAACTCAACACCCTCCATCTCTTATAACTTATATTAATTACTGCTGATAATGAACAAATTGTCAACTATTCAAAAACCAAATCCAGTTTCCAGTCAGTGAATGCTGCAGTTTTTGGCCCCGTTGGAAATCCATTCTTCAGAATCAGACAGAATGTTTTAGTGATTGACTGCAGCGTCTTGTAAATCCAGAAAAGGGGATTTAGAAAGCGATGAATCTAATCGGATCTGACATCGCACTGCCACTGTATTCATGGCCACAAAAACAAAAGTAAAGAAATCCAGAAGGTTATAGTAAATCATAAGTAGATGATGAAAGGAAAACAGAGATGACGACCTAATCCACCTTGTAAATACCAGGATGAGTGAGAGAAAATTTATTTTACCCCAACTGTTACCCCGCTGGTCCGCAGCCAGCACTGTGCTGTATTAGCAGAGCTGGCCAGACATTCCCACCATATTAACTTTTTATGTGGAGAGATGATTTTCTATTGATTGTCTTCAGTCTGTTTTACAGCCAGCTGAGGCGTCCAACGCTGTAACTGCCTTGTTATACAAACGGGGACATCCCTCACTCGAAGAGGACTACACATCATCATTAGTGTCTCCTCTGGTGACTCAAAATGTGGCGAATGGCGGCCGCCTCAGATAATGGAGCTTTTAAGATAATATATGGAGATAATATCTGTGTGACTGAGTTCATTATTGCCCTGTGAGCGCACAAACTGCCCCCAGCCTGTCTGCGCTGTAGGTTGAAGAAGACCTGGGGGCGGCTCAGGCATCAGGGCGGCCCGCTCTCCTCCAGCTCAGCCACACTTGCCCTGGACTCACATTTACAGGGCCCTGGATGTCCACAAACAGCAGCTGGATCATCCTGTCCGCTCTGCCGACGCCCCCCCGCCGATCTGATCCAAGTGTAATGAGCGACAAACCCAAAGCCGTTACGGTCCGTAACTTTCCTGGATCTATTGTTTGGAATCGACTCTTTCGTCCACTCAAACCAGCTATAATTACAAAAACAAATGCCCATTGTGGTTCACTTTAAAGGGCGCCATTCTCCCGCTGCTGCTGAAACTCGTCCTTCAGCATTTCCTCTTTTATCCCTGATAAAAGACTTTGCCCCCCCCCACACTGCGTAATGCTGGAGGTGTTGGATCAAACCTCCCGGTGTCACCTTGGGCCTCACAGTTTTCATTACTTTAAAAAAGCAGCTCTGTCGGCAGCAGAGGTCCGCACGACGCAACAAGTCGTTCAGTCTGAATTACCCAGAAAAAAAAATTCAGCTCAATTAAAGTAAACGGCTTCGCTCGATGATGAAAACCTCGGCAGGGCCAGGCTCCATCCACCGGACCTCCACCGAGAAAGTCAAATTTTCCATTTGACGAATTCTCCAAAGTCACCTTATCTCTGTTAAAACACATCCAGATACATGTGAGTCTGAGGAACAGTATGCAGTCTGGGACGAACAAACCGAGTGAGGTCATGTTCAAGGCTTTATGTGCATCGAGACGGAGTCTGGGAACTCAGTCATGTCCTCCTGAGGCCCCCGTCCTGACATGAGGGACAGCGATCCGTGTCCAGGACTCGGCGGAGTGGGAAAACTGTACATGTGGAGGGAAGGCAGAAAACAGAGCCGACACTCTTCCTGCCTCTGGTGGATAAAGAGATATTTAGCTCCGACTGGGAAGGAAGGGAGAGAGGGCTCTGCTCTGCCCAGGGAAGCAGGGAGACGTCCAGGAGTAGTTATCACAACCTTGCCAGGTCTGAAGAGCGGCCAACATAAGTAGCTTCATTATCGGAGGGTGAGCGGCAGATCTACCGCAAATTTCGTGCAAACAACTCATAAATAATGAAGACTCTGGGCCAATGGAGGCCAAATTCAACAAGAGCTTCCACTAAAAGCCGTTTTTATTACTATTTGCTTTTATCTGATTTTGCACAGCGCTTAATAATGGCCATAATAATTCATCCGCTGCTTAATGGTCTATTTATCTTCATTCAAAAAAATGACCATCCTGTTGTATTCAAGACCTGAAACTACAGACTGAGACCATAAACTCATCAGGAAAACGTTTGCTGAGCTGATAAATCAGGGAGGAGGAGGGACATTTTCCCATAGACTTCAATACAATCTGACTCCTTTGGTATTGCAGGTGCCCCCAGATGGTCATCGGATAGTATACAAGTTTAAGGTTTCACTTTTCAGCTGCAGAGTCTCCGTCCGGTTTTATATACAGTCGATGTTTCAGACAAAAGCGACTCCTCATTTTTAGACGATGACTCTCGACTCCTCACCCGAAACATTAACTGACACTCCAGCTGCCTTCCTAATGTTTCCAGCTGACGTGTTTTAGAACAAGAATCTTGTAAAAGAGTGAAAGCTTCACGACGAGGGCAGCAGGTCGTCCTTCCCATCATCTGAGAGGAAAGTTTTCTAAAATCAAAGCTGCAAATTCAGCTGAGCAGAAAGAGTCAGATGGATGAAGTGATAGAAGAAGACTTGAGTTTCAGTGACTGAGAAGACGTCGAGATCTTCAGGAGAAAAAGAAAAAAAGGATAATCAGAAGATGATGATGTCAGGGAGCTGATAATGGCGCCGTCTTACATCTGTCCTGACAATCTATTTGGCTACATCAGCCGGTCCGTCCACTGGCTCAGAAACAAATAATAATTTTTATCATCTCTGTTAACGAACCAGTGTGGAATTCTTGGTACTCCAGAGAACTAACGGAGGAGGCCCGTCGGCCAATGAAATGAAATAGCGTGTATTATATGTAACAACACAGACATTAAGTGTGGAGACCTATCTCTAGATCTGCCTTCACTGCTGATTAACAGAAATATCACATGACACTGGGCAAATCAAACTGTGCAGATTCCACTTGGTTTCTGCGGATAAAGCTTGAGCAACATGGCCGAGAGGCAGATCGTTTAAGAAGACAAAAAAAAAAAAACAGAAAGATCCAGTCTGGGTTTAGAATATCGGAGGAGCCAAACCGCAAAACCGCAACACAATCCCTCTTCACATACCACAACCCCTCCAGTCTCTGGCTGCAGGACTCCGGAGTTAAGAGGAGGGAGGATATTATGATGTCTCACTCAAAGGTCGGGAAGATGCTTCCCAGGGGCGCACACACACAAACACACACACACACACACAAACACACACAGTGTACGGTAGTCATTTACAATATAGGGGCGATTTACACTTTACTTTATGTGTGACAACCTCTTTAATCATATTAATTAATTAAACTTGCTGATAGGAACTTAGAGTTAATATTTGAATCTGAAGGTAATATCTGGATCGAGGGGTAATATTTGCTGCTAGCCTCAGTGTGGATCAGGTCGAGCTTGTGGCTCAGGATCATTTTGAATATCAGATCATTAATTCAGTCTCATCCTGATTATTGTGACTCTTTATTCTGGTATCGTCTGTCCTCAGGATGAAAACACTCTCAGCTGGTTCAAAACACTGCTGCTCATCTTATTACAGACTCTAACAGGCTTCCTATGTCCGGAGCTGATTTGTTTTGAGCCCAGCTGAGAAGTGAGGCCTGAGGACGGAGGCTGCCGCCCCCCCCAGCCTGTCTGGGTTTTTTGACAGAAGCTGTGCAGACCGAAGCTTTTCTTAAAATCAAATAAAATCTCTCCTCCTACCTTTTATCTCTCTGTAACAGCTGATACATTTTTAAATATTTTGGGGACATATTGTATTTTTAATAAAATGACCTTGATGTTTGCACTCAAATAATAAAACTAAAACAGCACGGTTAAATCGATAATGAAAATGATTGTGAGCTCAGGCCTGAAGTGTTTTCAGAGCCAACAAAGTCTCACTCAGACTTTTGTGTTGGAGGTGAAAGTGAAACAATGACACTGTCACCAAATCTGTTGTGAAGTGGCACCATGAATCCTCCCAACTGTTCCCACCATATGTTGAGTAGGACAGTTTCTCTGTCTTTTTCTCAGCAGTGGGGTGCATTTATAAATACCCCTGCCCACCTCACGTATGGGGCTTTGTTCTCACACACGTACATATGAACACACAGTTAACGCGGCGTGGCGTTCTCGTGGCGTTCTCGTGCTGCTGCTCTGGGGCTCTAAAAATGTCTGTGATTCTGGTTTGAGGTGGCTCATGGACCCGGACCGAGGATCCAGATCCCTCAGAGGGATCCTCCACTTTACCACCCGTGTCAGCCGGCAGCTGAGTACACAGTTGTTGTCTGAGGACGGGGGCTCTGTGGTAAACCCCCCCCCAGTGCTGCCTCACACAGAAAAAACAGGTGCATCAAAGGGAGCCGATGGAGGGGGAGTTGGTGAAAATGACAGGTATAGTGGGGGGGTGTAATCAGGAATATCTTTCTTTCTCTCTACCCCCCCGCCCTTCCTCTTCCTCTTCTTTCCAACCACATCATCAAACTCCTCTCTGACCCCCCCCCCACCCACCCACAGTCCCTCCCTCCCTCCCTCCATTGTTTCACCAGCTTTTAATAAACTAAAGGGCAGATTCCTGACTGGAGGGGGAAGGGGTGGGGGGGTGGGGGCAGACCCACAGACCTGTCCTACAGCCACACACACAGTTTGGCATGCAGTGTGCCAAGCTCTTCCACTGTCTACTGACGCCAGCTCCTGAAACACACACACAAACTTACTCTTCCTCTCCCTCACACACACACACACACACACACCCTCCCCACGCGCCAACCTCCTAAAAGCTAAGCTCCTCACTAAATATATCCCCCCCAGTAAAGATAAGACAAACACTGTGGATTTGAGAGCAGTGTAGAGCCAATGACGCCGGGCCATGTGAGCCGGAGCTAAGCTCGTGTTAGCTTTACAATTTAGGCTTCTCAGAACCAGCAGAGACGGAGAGAAGACACAGAGGACAGATATGTATGAACAGAACGGCCTCCATCCTCATCAAGGGGAAGAGAAGCCGTAGGCCCAAACCTGCTCATGAAACCAGATCAATCCTCCATTCGGCTCAGAGACCCGAGGCGTGTCTCAAAAGAGAGAGAGCGAGCAATTGAGTGGTAGGCGTGTTTGTTTTATGGTGCTGGACCGGGGTTCTTCGGGGCACCAAAGATCTTGTCAGTGCTGGTCTGGATGGGGCAGCTTTGAGGATCTTTTCTGTTGGCCTGCGGTTTGCGCGGAGCATCCATTTGTCAGACGCACATTCCTGCGGTGGTGAGACTTTGTGAACTGACTGTCAGAGCCTCAACACTGTCCAAATAAACACACTCACAATGGGCCCCAGTGTGTGTGTCAGTGTGTTTGCATGTGTGAGAATATGAAACATGAGAGCTCAGACACAATGCTGCCCGTGCACAGCTCTGCTGTCTGTGTGCACCTGGCTGCATGTGCAACATTTCAAACGCACCTCTTCTTCTTCTTCTTCTCCAAACGGTGATTCTTCGATCACTTTTTTTTACCGTGCAAACGGTTTCTCATCTGGTGTCACTGGAAGTTGAGAGGGATGTTTGCATCACTCTTGCCTCGGTCACTCTCGCCTCCTCTGGCTCTCCCTCTCACACATCTCAGTTTCATTCTGTTTCTCCTATTTATTCTGTCCTTCGCTGGCGCTGCCTCTCCTTTGAAGGCTTCACTGTTCCTGTCTCGCTCTCAGATGTTTTTCCTCCAGCTCTGACTTTTCCCTCATTATCCACTTGTCCTTTTGTGCTCACTTCATTTTTCATTTAAACACCTTCTCCCTCTTTCTTTCCTTTCTTCTCCTCATTTAGATGGAAGTGGTAGCTTGTCTCCTCCTCTTCCTTCTCCTCCTCCTCCTCCTCCTCCTCCTCCTCGTCCTACCTACCACAGAGTCTATTATATCTGTCATCAACTCCTTCAAGCATAAGCCAGCAGCCTCAGGGTTCAACAGAACAGGCCGAGCCACTCACACATTTACGGACCTAAACGCATGCACCTGTAAAACACATATTTACATTCAAATCCAGAGACATTCACACTGCTATTAACCCCATGCTCTGGCACACACATACTTCCATTATCCTTCCAGCCTCCCTGTCAATGCCTGATTAGTGTGTCTACCGGCGCCAACACAAACATGTTTCCTCCTATTACATATCATGTCACATTGCGTCCTAATCACAACCATTTGCAGTTTTTGGACGGTAGAGCATCAGAAAATACCTGCAGTAAAAGAAGGAATGTGCACCTGAGCTCGGGGATCAGCCCAAGTGAGGAGCGAGAAGTTAAACTCAGAGTCAGATCAAATATGGAAAATGTGAATAAAATATGCCAAACATGATCTCTGTCGGAGAATCTCAGCATCCTCTATCTGCTGTCAGCAGAAAACGTCATACAGGAAAACGGCGTGGCTGATGGACTTACCCTCAGCAGCAGACCGAGATCCTCCTCACAATGCTGAATTTGTTGTTCAACAATTGTTTCCCAGCCGGCTCCTCTCTCCTCCTGTTTCTACCTCTCTCACACTCCGATTGTCTGAGAGCTATTCTCTCCTCCCTCTGTCTCACTGTCTCTCTCACCTCCTCTTGCTCTCCCTCTCTGTCCCACACTCTCTCTCTCCTACTTTTCCTTGAACAGGGAAACCACCGGAAAGACAGAGCAGCCTGGATGCTCCGTCTGTGAGGACGCTCGTCACATGTGGATCGTGACACAGCAATCGTATATCATACGCCCTCTCTCTCTCCTTCTCTCTCTCTCTCTCTCTCTCACTCACACAAACACACACCAGCTGACGCACCGACACGCTCCACAGCGGCAAATGGGAATTCCAGCCCTGGACGGCTCGACTCACCCCATCAGGAGAGAGCTGACCAAAAGCTGCAGCCAGATTTTACGAGGTCAGGGTTATAAAACTGTTAGCAGATTTAGTTTATTTAAAAACAACTGGCCCCCGTGGCCTTCTTCTTCACGCGCTTTCTCTTGCCCTGACATGAGGGGAGGGAGGGAGTGCAGGTGGGGTGGAGGGTGGGGAGGAGGAGGAGGAGGAGGAGGAGGATGTGTGGAAAAGAAGAGATTGAATGACTCACCTTGGAAATCTTCTCCTGGTGGAACATCTATGTTGTGGGAGCTGCGATGCTGTGAGACCCCTTCACCTGCAGACAAAGTCAAAGATATATATGGTTAATATTGTCGTCATGAGAAAGAGCAAACACAAGAAAGAAAGTTTTAAAAAAAAATCAAGAGGCTGCGTCACTGAATATGAACCCTTTTAGAGCCGCATTCAGCCATTTCTGTGTTTTCATACCTCTTAAAGGCAATTCTTAAAAAAATGTGTCCACATATTTAGGATCAGCTAACTCTGCACAGTCTGGGGGTCCCTTATGGTCGAGGTCTGGGGCTATGCTAACATTTCTGCTTTAAGATGAAACTACATTTCAGCAAACTGTCGATTTGGGGAGCGTCCGACGTAGAGACGTGACTCTAGATGTCACTAATAAAAGATGGAGGATGAGAATGGATGGATAAACACACAGAAAGGGTCAGAGAGTCAGACTGATTCAGATCTGAACAGTTTATCACTGAAGTCGGATCAGCTGATTCTGTTTAAGGAGGAAACAGGGAGAACCATCAGGAGGACTAACGTTCCAAATATGGCGTATACATTTCTGTGGGCCTAATATGGTTGATCTAAATGAATTCATGAATCACTGGAAACACATTTTGGATCATTTGTCTTCATCTGTAAACAATTATAATGGCCTGTGTGTTTGGAAAAGGTGAAAACAAACGGAGTCAATCCCAACTGTACCGACGCCATCCATCATCCTCACATGGCTCAACAGAGACACAGACGCCCTGAAGATATACAGGGGGACAATCTCTGATGGATGGAGGTCCAATAAGGAGGGAGGCATCAGCGTCACCTTGAGACGAGAGCGGTCACACCTCCTCCGAGGCTTCGCACGCAACCGCTGTCAAATTATTACAGTGCTTTACATATTTGCCTCTCATTCACGTGTTCAGTTTCTTAAACCAAATAAGCAAAAGCCGACACTGATGGTGAAGGTATAACCTTCTAATTGAGACAGCCTGAGTAATAAGTCATACATTGTAGTGGACGAATGACCCAGAATGCATTCTTTCATGCAGAAACAGGCTGGATGGAGGGGGGGGGGTTAAGTTTGACAAACCAATGAATTTTTCATAGCCTGATCAAATAAGAAAGGGGCAGTCAAACATGTCAGAATAATAATAAGTATAATGCCAAAATAGGCGAAAAAGAATAACATGAACTGTGTGAGGCATATGTTCAGATACACACACACACACAAACACACACATTTACACACATTTACACACACAAGTGCTGGTATGCAGAGTAAAAACTCTCGGGGGAAATAAGGGGAGCGAGCTGCACCACACTAAGTAGGACTTAGTGGGTCAAAAGTTTAAGAAGCACGATTACCTGACAGACCTCGGCTGACCCCCAAATTTCTCACCTTCTGTTCCTTCATACACTCACACACACACACACACACACACACACACACACACACACACACACACACACACACACACCTTCGACAGAGGCGATTTACAGCCGGCAGCAGGAGGGGGTGAAAACTTATCCACCACCAACAGGCTCCTGGAGAGAGGGAGAGCAGCAGACCCACGTAAGCAGCATTTGTATTTTGATTACACTTTGAGGCATTGTAAATGATCACCGCTGCGAACAGTGTCAAATTAAATGGTCGTAACTCACCTGGACAGAATCTGACCTCGTCTCCTTGGCTTTGCTCAGCTTGTGTCCACATGAGAGGTGGTGACAGGGAGTAAATGGCTTCAGATAATGTATCATAATATCACATTAAGAAAATGTTCGGCCAAGCCAAATGTGAATCCCATATGTGGAGAGGAAGAAGAGGAGGGTGGGGTGAGAGGAAGAGAGCGTAGGAGAAGGCCAGGAGACAGAAGATATATTGAGTAGAAGGAGGGGATTAACTGAGATGACCCACCGCCATAAAGGCAGCTTTGTGACAACTTGTAAAAACGCTTTTGCTTTTAGTAAAGTTGTCAGTAAATGAAGGGTAACAACGTTGTCTCTATGTGACAGCTGGTTTAAGACCAAGGCCACTGTGGATCCAGACTTCAGCCTGGATACCAGTCCAGCTTAGCGATGTGTCAATGCCCAGTCAGCATGTTGGACCATACCCTGTGGCCGTTCACAGTCGTGATTAGCCGGCAGGTCAGGTTGCGCCCTCACTGCTTCCAGTGACTATTAGGAGGTTGATGTCTTGATCAAGTCCCACCTTGGCTGCAGGCAGGCCGGCCCCAGGAGCTCTGGCAGCTGAGATGCGACCGGACCCGAGTCATCTCCTCATCAGAGCGGGATTAACAGGGCAGGGTCACACACCTGAGTCAGACCCTCGTGGGCCTGTGGGTACGGGCGTCCTAACGATGGCCATCTTTGCTCTGCAAGAATGTGAGCCGGCACCAGCGTGAAGCTCTGCTCTGCCTTCTCTCTCTTACCCAAAGATGTAAATATCTCTCTCTCTCTATATATCAGCTTTCAACTAAAGCTCTCTGTTCTTTACTTCGGTGCAGGAAAGCCTGCTTCAAGCCGGTTCGTATTATCTGTGACAGGCACAAAGCCGCGGACTGATGGATGGTGCACAGACATTTTCAGTCTTCATTTGAAAGATTGATTTCCAGCCTTATTCTAAGCAACACAAAAAAAAGAGGGAAGGTGGTAGGTGGGGTGTTATAATTTTGCAAGATTTATGTGGACCAGTGTGTAACAGAAAAACAGGCATGTTTGCCTCAAATAAAGTCCCTGCTGGGAGCCAAAGGTCTAACAAAAATAGTTCCATAGTTGTAATTTACAGTCGGTGTAGAATAACTTTCTCTCTAACTGACCAGGTACAACAGTGTCGCAGTGGCTGCCAAAGACAACTGTGTGATGAGCGTACCAGGTCTGGTTCTGGAGTTCAGCGGGAAACACGGCGAGCCGGTACAAGTGGAGTAAGGGAGTAAAACACCGGTATCAAAGAGACGCTGAGCTTCTCATATGGCGATGCCGACGCACAGGGTTCAAACCACAGCGCAGTTAATGATCTTAACACACATTTACGTTTACACATAAACACGCATAGTCATGAGCAGGGGTATTACATGAGGAATGAGAACAGCAGCTCCGGGTGGAGGGGGGAGGAAGAGGAGGAGGAGGAGGAGGAGGAGGAGGAGGAGGAGGAGGAATGGGCTGGTCGGTTTGAGGAGCCCAAAAGGAATGAAAGAAAGAAAGTGAAAAATTCAGACAGAGATAGAGGGAGATATGGAACAATGAGAGGGCAGCTAAGTGTTTCCCCATGTGCACCTGAGGCGGTGGCTGACCCTGTAAAGTGGGGTCTAAACCTAAGCCCCCCCCCACCAACCCCTCACTCTGTGCCAGTGCCCATAGGTATTGAAGAATCACTGGAATGAGGGAGAGCAGCCAAAAGCAGCCCGCTAAACTCTCTTCATCTTTATAGAAGTGCCGTTACAGACGGCCTCCAGTCCGGCCCCAGACAGGAAACACTTAGCAGGCCGCTCCATCTTTTCTGCAGTCCCTCTGGAGCGGTGACGGGCGACAATGTCAAGTGACTTTTTTTCTGACAAGGAGCCAGGAAGTAGGGCCAAGGCGGCAGTCGAAACTGTTGCTGTGTGGCCTGTCAGGGGCGGCATCCTTCGGAGGACCTGGTCTATGTAGCTGCTGTAGATTGTCAAAGGCTGAAGCGAAATTCAACGGCTTGGTCTGCGGAGGATTTTCAAATTGCATCGTCAGCTCTTCTCATCTGTAACCAGAGCATTGCAAAGCCGAGCAACCGTGATGACACACACCTTTTTGAAACCCAATGCTTACATTTAGCAATATGATGTCACCCACTGGTTTGTTTTAAAGCTATAATACCAAACGGACAAACTGTAACCTGAAAATATCTCAACAACTATTGGGTGGATTGTGTGCATTTATGCAAACATTCTTTGTAGCCAGGAGATAAATAACAGATTTTGGGGGATGTTGCGTTTGGCTTTTAGTGAAATTTCTTAGATCTCCATGTAAAAATGTTAATGTTAGCATTCAGCACTATCTTCCCATAACTGCTAAAATTGCAGTAAACTCAGGTGGTGTCAGAATAAATGGAAGCATTTGTTTGTCACAGGGAAAATTCACAATTCTTCTTTTTTTTTTTGCAGTCATTAAATTTGTGGCATAACATTCGGCTGTAATTGTTAGTTGCGGTCCACGTTGTGTAATCCTAATCAGCGTGTCTTTAACCTTCTTTGGCTTTTATGTTGTTTACACATTTCAACATAAACACAAATTGACTCACCAAAGTCCAAGAGATTTCTTAACTCTGGAAAAGGAAACATCTATGGGGCACTTGAATGCAGCATTGATGTAGACCTTTTTAATGCAGAAATACATTAAACATCCAGATCCAAAACATTCCTAAATTAAGGGCTTGATTTGTTTAAAAATCAGTAGAGGCAGCAGAATTAAAACACAGGGCTTATGCCGTGATCAGTTCTGAGGAGCTTATTCAGAGTGAACTGTTGGGCCAAAAGTTGCTGCTCTGGGGGGACAGTTCTGAGAAAAACACCATCTGAATGCAGGTGCTCTGTAAAGTGTGTGCGTTTTGTGTGCTTTCAGGTTTAGGATTTGTTGTCATGAGAAAAGAAAGGCACCCGGCCAGTAAACAGAACATTTCCCCTCTTGTTCTCAGATATCTGTTTAGACTCCATAGATTAGCTGTGACTACATCAGACTCGCATTAAACCTACCACGCACAGACAGATAGTCAGATCCTCCTCGCCCAGGAGACTTTTACGACCTCCCCATATATCAGTTTTTATATTGCAGTGATCCAGAGCGGAGCAGCAGTAAAGTGGAACGAAGACAAAACAAGAGATTCTCTATACAACAAAACTTTACGTTCGGTTTCTGTCGAATAGAGACCGAGAGACAACCGAGTCACACCAACACAACATCGCGTGAGGAGAGGAGATATCATTGGGGAGGGCCATTCATGACAGTTTTATCCCTGCGTTTGGTTTCGATTCACATGTTCGTCACTGCGGTGATTTAAGTTGATGCAACAAACCAACAGCATCCAGGCTGACACATCAACTCAGCTATACTCAAGTCAAATCTGCGTTACTTATATGGAAACTTCCGTACAAACATGCCCCCCCCCCAAAAAAATCAAGGCTCTCTCAATAAAATCAATGAAGCTGTCGTGTAAATTTATATGACCGAATAAAACTCCATTGGAGGACCAAGAACCATCTCAGTGTAGTTTTCCAGCTCCTCTCTCAGACTTCTCTCTGGAGCTCCACAAACAACCGGCCAGACAGCCAATCAGAAGAGAGTATCTGGGCCTCGTGTTTGGTTGGCTGACTGTTTTCTGCGTGATCCGACAGACTGTTAATACAAGTGAAGCCAATGTTATGACCTTCATTCTATCTAATGTTCATCAGGGGGCGACTCTGCTGGCTGTAGTCAGAAGTCAGACTGTGTTGAAGTCTATGGGAAAATGTCCCTCCTCCTCCTCAGTAAACGTTATCCTGGTCTCAGTCTCTAGTTTACAGTCTTCAATACAACATGATGTTCATTTTTGAAATGAAGCTACATTTAGAGGAAGGAGGGGAGGGGTTAGGGGGTGGGGCTACCAGACTGTACCAACCAATCAAAACAGAGAACAGAGCAGGTAAAAATGACAAACTGGAGGCTTCGAAGTGGCAGCTCACACATCAAAGGGTTTCATCAAAGTAAGTTGAATTCTGGCTCTAATGAACTGTCTGATTAAAAAAGTTAAAATACCGTTTGTCTAATCCTAAAGGATGTTCTTACATCATTCAGTGCAGCCAATGGTGAGGATGCACCTCATTTAGTTTCCTGTTGCTGAGTCACAGAGCATGACAAGGCAGAAAATGGGATGTAAGGCCCAAAGAGACGGAGACCGGGGCTGATGGGAGGAGAAGGAGCAGTGGACGAGGACAGTAGGGGGGTTGGGGACCAGACTCTCCTCCCTCATTGCCCTCTACTTCTTATGTTATGCTTCGGCCGGCTAAAAAAAAAAAAAGGTCAGGTATGTGCCCGGGAAGCTCCTGGTCACCGCTAACCGCATCAACGTCACCTTTTGTGTCTCCGTGGCTGGGGATTGGGGAAGCTAATATTTTAGTATGTGTGAAAGTAGACAGAGAGGACCTGATAATGCCTGGGGTGATGTAATGCACTGTTTCTGTGCTCAGTGTGAAAGGGGTGAGGCAGGAGTGTGTGTGATTGTGTGTGCCTGCTGCGTAGAGGGGATTGGGTGCTTGATTACCTAATGTTTGACTTATTCCCTTACTAGAATTTGCAACACCGGCTCTGATTACAGTGGCGCCTCCACTTGAACAACCTGTGCCTTTTTATAGTCTTAACACCGCCACACACAGACAGTCAACCTCATAATGACAGTGACGTTCCTTGTAAATTAAAGCTCTTGTTCCCCCTAAACTCTCCCATTCTCCTACTCTGTTTGTTTCATCCTTTTAGTGTAACAAAATAAATCACATAAGTAGAAGGCCACTCAGAGTAAAGACCTTCACCACAGCCAATGTCAAACAATTCAGCAAAGACTTCAGACAAAGGATTCCAGACTGAGACTATAAACTCATTAAGGAAACTTTTACTGGGTTAATAAATCAAAGGAGACGGCACATTTTTACTTACAAGTGACAATCTGGCTGCCTGTTGGCTGAGTGATCCAATACAATATATGACTTCAGGTAAACACTCAGAGAATCCAAATCCTGAGAGGTTGGATGGCGGGTTCCGATGGGCGGGGCTTGGGTGTGTGGCTGAGGGCAGTGACTACTTTGTTGTGACATCACAAAGTCCCAGAAGTCCTGAAGGCTGATTTTAAGGGTCACTTTCTGAATCCAGACTGTGAGCTTTTCTCTGTGGACTGAGACCTTTGATACTTTGACTGTATTAATATAGAAGCTACACCTGATTTAGAATCAAAGACCACATGGAGGTTGAACATATGGACCTTTAACATCTACCTTTAGACTGCATGGACCCCAAATCTTTTCAGTACCTTTCCTTTAGTCTTGCTGACAGAAAGATGATAATAACTATCAATAATAAACCAATGATACTGAAATAGGCCCCAGAGAGTCTCAAACAGGTGCTGAAGAGTAATGAAAGAAAACAAAAGAGACATAAAGTAGCTGCAGCTCTTTTTGTCCACTTTCCTTTTTCCACTTTCCAACTGTAACATTTGAGAATTAGCCCTGATGATAAACATGTGAGGTCTTTGAAGCCTGGATACACATTCTGGCTTTTGGACTCTTTTACAGTTCATCTACAGTTTCCACTGTGTGCTGACATAGCTGATGGCTTCTGTCTTGTTGGTAGATGTCGGCAGTGCACAGTCAAAAAAAACCCACACGTCAATTATTCCAAGGGTAACTTCCCTGCTCATCAACCCAGAGCATGCTGGAGGATACAGCCTAACGCCCTGTGATAACAACATGTGAGCGCACGCTGGCCGGACCTGAAATGTGGTTCTGCTTTGCTGCCTCGTGCCTTAGAAGGATTCCCACCAACTCATGTAAACACACAAGCAGACTCACACAAGAGAACATCAAATACGCATATGTGTTCTCAGAACGTTTCCCCCCTCATGTTAACTGACATCAGAACATACTATTACTGCCAAATCACTCACACACAAGAAAACAAACTTTCTAATCATTCACACACATCGTACACCCCTGTTGATCCTCACATCTCCTCCCCAACACAACATGAAAACACGCACGCAGGTTTAGCTGATGTGCCGTGCTCTTTAATTGTGCGACTTGTTTCGTTTGTAGTGTAGGTCTGTGAGGCGATGCTGTTTCACCTCCTGCTGTGTTGTCTCTGTTGTGGTGGCGGAGGTTTGCTCGCTGCTGTTGAACGGAAAGCTGAACACATCTTCCAGGAGAGCAGAGTAGTTGATGTTTTTTACCGCAGCCTTGCCGGCGTCAATCCTCGGATTCACATCAAACTGTAGACAACAGGAACACACAAGTCACATAGCCACTTGACAACAATCCAATATTTTATTCTTCAGTGTTGCCAGAAATTGACTATTTCAGTTTTATCCATATATCAATATTTTAACTGTCATTGTTTCGCTGTAATACTTTTTTTTAGCTGTGTTTTTTGTTGTATACTTTAAACGAGTTGTCCAGGGAACTCCAGGGGTACTTGGGGGGCTTCCCGGCATAAGGGGAGTCGTTTATTTTCACTATAATTCCTTGTCAAGTAACACAATGACAGAATACATAAATATTTTGGTCCTGGGTTTCAAAAACATTCTGTAATTTAAATCAAAATTCTGGTAAGATGGCGGTCTGGGGGGCAATTTGTGTCAGTTTAGAGGACAACCAATGATTTACCCAAGGTGAAAACCCCTTTAAATTCTCCGGGTGTATCAAATGCTCCATGGAAAAAACAATGCCTTGTTTTAAAGTTGTAAAACCAATGGCTGCATTTACCTCCATTAAACTAATTGAACCTCATATGCAGAAAACAAAAGAAATTATTTTTAACACTGTAGGCCAAATTCAAATTAGCTCGTTTCTTTAAAGCAGGAAGCAGCGAGTTGGTCCCAAGATTGTTAAATATAATGAACAAGAGAGAAAGAAAAAAAAAAAGAGGAGAGAATAAAAGAGGCAATAAGAAAAATTGGCAACGTGACCCAGACTGCTTCTCGGAAGAGATCAGTCAGTCTGATCAGACGACGTGACATTCCTCTTATGTTCTCACGAAGAGACACAATACAACTGACACCTTTGGAGGGGGGTGGGGCGGTCTGGGAGGAGTGGGTTTGAGTTTAGATGGAGAGCAGCTGGAAACCGTGACAGATGAAAATGGTGAATAAAATAAGCACACCCACACACACAGACGTTGGTCTTCCTACAGTTGTGAGGACACTGGTCGACATGACATATTAGCATTACTCATATGTGTCTGATCTCAACCTTGATCTGATTCCAACCTGAGCCTTAAAAATCAAATATTAACCTTCAAATGCATTTTATAACACCTTGAAGTTGTGAGGGCCGGACAGAATGTCAACACACTGATGATTGTTTATATCCACACAACCAAAGACAGACAGGTAACACACAGAGGAGTGGACGAAAAGGAAGGAAGTAGCTCCTTTGTTCTTCTCTCTTGTATTTGTATCTTTTTCAACGTAATTCTGATTTAACATGCTTCACTACAGCCAAATCTAAGCAGAACCAGGTGAGCAGGAGAGAGATATACAGCATGGCACAACAACAAAGGGAAAGGCTCACATGGACAGAATGAGAGTGGACCGAATCAGTGCGTCCGTGTGTGCGCGAGTATGTGTGTTTCTCTCTTAAGTCATTTCCCGTGCACAATAAATTGTTGTCTTGCCTATTTGACCAGTCCTTCCCACTCATTTGTTCTGCTTTTGGCTCATTCCTGCACTGAGTCATCACAGGTGGGGGTGAAATGTGAATTGATTTTCAATTACAACTATTTAAAAATCTGCACACGCTGCAAATGCACTAATTGTACTTTTCTGAGTCAGTCTCCTCTAAAAAGTTCGGTGTCATATAAATTACTGCTGTTCATCTCTCTTACCTTCAGGATGTCTTCAGCCATTACCGGGGGGGCTGGGTGCTCTACCCAGTCAATGCCGGCGAGGAGGGCGTGGTAGTCAATCTCATCCCCATCTGCAAACCTCCGGCAGACAAGCATCCAAATTAAAAACAGGTACATTTAAAAATCCTCCAACAACAGCTCCCACTGGATTTATATGAATCTGATCCGCATGGCTTCCAGTGCATATTTTGTTGTGGTTTTAAGGCCAAATGCTGGTTCAGGTATTTTATTGACTGTGCCAAGAAAAATTTCTGTGCAAAGAATTGAGCAATACTTTACAATCAAGTGAAAGTGAATCATTCAAAATCATTCTGAAAATACAGCAGGACCTTGAGCTGCTCTGCTGGACTGCTCAGTGATTAGTGGGCCCTTACTTGCCGAGCAGCCCTCCGAGCAGGTTCTCAGGAAGGGGGAGTCGGAAGGCCTTCAAGATGGTCCTTGTCTCTTTGGTAGAGAGACGTCCAGTTCTGGAGACACAAAGACATGTGAATCAGGCGTAAAACAAAGAGCCCAGATCCCAGTTGTGGGGTTTGGACTTTTCATGCAAAATCAATTTATTTGCTCATCCAGAAGTTCGGACAATCAAGTGGAGATCTAAGGGAGCCTCTTAAGGAGGCCTGGGCTAATTCTGCCTGTTTCAGTCGGAGGCTTAACTTTGCAGCTGCATCACAGGCAGTTTGACATAAACAAAAACATTTTTAAATTGCAAATTATGAGCTCGGCTGGAGTTCCAGGATAAAAACAGCGCAAAATGAGTACAATAAAATTTCCCTCTGGGATCAATAAAGTAACTACCTATCTATCTATCTCAAACTGGCTTTGTATGAAGTCAACATGTGCGTGTGAAACAGTTGTTTTCCACACCAGTGCCAGACAGTTCAGAGGCTCATTCCTGTCATGCCATCTTCATTACAGGGATGTAGATGAACAATCTGACGCTAACTGAGGGTGTCAACACGGCTATAATAAACAGACAAGTCAGTTTGACCTTGTGGCACCGTGGGCCAACCCATCTAAAAGGTCTACAGCTACACACAGTGATATGTGGTGTCGGTGTCTTGACCACTGATTATATGCACAAACACTGGAGAAGGGTGAAAGATTGGGAGGAAGACAGTAACAGAGGTAGCTCAAGTGTGTGTGTGTCCTCTGGCCTGCACAGCCATATGCCATACAAGTCTTCAGGGTTCATCTGGTTCCAATGCTCCACTCTCGCACTGCTGGAACTAATCGTTGCTCTGAGATATGGGGCCGTTGGCTGCACGATTGATGTCTTGTTGTGACGCTATCTGCCTGTGTGTGTTCCTGTGTGTCTCTGCTGCGACACTCTCTTATTTTGTGTTTGTATATGTGTGCATGTGTGTTACCCACTTGTGTTGGTCACGATATGTGAACGCTCTGGTCATGTCAGGGAGCTCTTGGAAGTGCTTCTTTTTCAGGAGGTCCTGGGCCGCAGCCAGCATCAGGCCCACGTCCACCTCAGGCTGCTCGCACTGTGAGAAACGCCGGCCAAGCACCAGAACCTCGTGCTCTGACAGGCTGCAGTCCAGGCCCATCAGCAGACCCCTGCAGTGGCGCACACAGTTTAACACACACAAGGGAGGTATTAGCCTCACAACCAACAGTCCAAAGTTTAAATTGTGTAAGGAATTTATCTTTGCTTTGTATTGTAATTTCCTTTTGTAATATTTCCATCTCTTGGGTTTGATAGTAATTACAGCTGTGTCCAAATTTGAGGTCTAATCCTTCAGAAGCTGTATTTAAAGACCATTTCATCAGATTGAGAGTTTCTGGACTGTCCCATTTCAAGAGCTCCTTCATCTGCAGTCCAAAAACATGTCCTCTTTTTCCTGGTAGATTAAGAATTCAATTGGTGGATCCTTTGCAGCTTAAAATTTCCCAAAAGTTATTGTGCACCGGTAATAAAATAATATGGCAGCAAAAAAAAAAAAAGACAAAGGATTACACTTTTAAATGTAGGTATGTGGTTTGAGTTAATGGTACTACTATTGAAAAAGGCCAATAAAACCTCAGGTCTATGTGGAAAAACAGTTAGATGTTGTTAAAGTTGTTAGGCAACAGTAGCCACACTGTTTGAGTCCTCTGTAGGATCTGCCCCCCCTAAATTGGGACATGGCTTACATCTCAGAGAACATGTCACTATCTAAGATTCCTGCTATCTAGAACACTGTTGGCAGGAATTTCAGGGTTGAGGTAACTGGAGACACTGAACTGCTCTACTATACCTGAGCGACTCAAAAGGGATGAGGCCAGTGTTGGTGGGGTCACTGAGCGTCAGAAACTTCCTGATCTCACTCTGTTTCTCTACCGGGATGGAGCGAAGTTTACTGAAGATGTTGCCCAGGTTGGCTATGGGGAACTTCAGACAATCACACACAACAGGTGATGGTTTGGCGGTTAGAACAGGTTACCTGTCCCTGAACCAGACTATTATCCTGCGATGAAGATCACCATGGAAAACAGGCTTGTGATGCCAAATCCTACCACAGGAAAACTTCATACCTCCTTTGTGTCCCTCCTTACCTCCTCATCATGTTTCTCCATATAACTGAGGGTGTGTTCATCTGCATGCAGAAGCTGGAAGTTCTTATTGTTGAGGCAGAGCGTCGCTCCCACGTACAGATCTTGAGCTTTAAAGTACTCGGACGGCTCACTTTTGAACACGGCCTGGCCTGGTTTCTTCACACGGCCACGCTCCAGAAATTTACCACCAATCACCCCTGGTGATATGAGAGAGGGAAGGAACAATGACAGAGTGGTCAATTCGTTATTTTACTCTTTCCATTGAAACCTCTTATACTCCACATAACATCTACTTTATTAACATGCGATTTTAATGAAGCTATATTCATTTTTATATCAAGCTGGCAATATATTTTAACCCATGAATCAAATGTATGGTTGGATGTCATATTTTGGTCCCTGAACTCATCACTTTTGAATTTTACACAATAAAAAAAAAAATTACTCAAATAATGATTTACATCAATGGGAATGTCTCCATCCCTGTGAAAGTAGGTATATGGACCACACATCAGTTTTTCATCTCTTTTCCTAAGATTTTGGATTTTGGAATCTGACAAACCTAATGTTTAACCTGAGAGTCATAGATTTTTATCTCATGTCTGGTTAGCGGTTCTGGTGCAGCTCGGTCCAAATGTTTGTACCTGAGTTCCTCTGTGGGCGTTCAAACACGCTGATGGAGTCATCAGAGAGGTAGAAGGAAATGATAAACACCCTCGCTCCGTCAACGGGATCGGCAGTTACCATCTTTGCACGGAAAATCAGCACATTGCTCTCTAGACCACATCTAGCGAGACAAACACACAGTGTTGGGCTACCACAGAAACACACAGACACAAATATTTCAGTGTGTAACTTGATTATTACTGTGACTAGAACTTATCCAACCTGTCTTTCTGTATAAATTTTTTTAAGTCTTTCCGTGGGGGCTTGGGCTGCAGACTCAGGCAGGAGCTTAGTGAGTCCTCCTCTGAGCCAAAGCCGTTGTAGGGGGGCACAAACCCCTGGGGCTTCAGGGCTACAGGAGCTTTGTAGTGTACAGGGGTGAAGTCCTCTGAGAGAAAGACGGAAAGGGAAAAGACAAAACACTTAGACAAAGAGAGACAGCCAGAAAGAGAGCTGAAATGATCAGAGGGCACCAGGTAATCCATCCATGCAGGGGAACCGCAGCTTGGGTCAGACTGTAACCCAGAGCTGACCTCTGACTGCTCAGAGTCAGTAGGGACCCTCCATTACAGTGGCCTGTCACTAGTTTACCACTGTGACTAATGCTGCAAGCCCCAAAAACTTGCCCAAGGTGTCTGACACATTCAGGACCAGCTTGAGTTTCCCCTGCTGGGGGGCAGCGGTGGTCCCCAGAGCTGAAGGGCCTGAGTATCTGATGTCAGTAACAGTGAGGCTGATCTGTGTTATTGGTTCTAATGCCCATTAAGCACAGATGGACTGAGAGAAGCTGAATGTAAGACAGGTCAGAGATAGAGTTCAGTCCAGCTTTAATAGACAAACCCTTCATGAACAAAGGCGTCGTGTGCTGGTTGTCCTGCTCCTGCTTGCTTGTATCGCCCCCAAGTGTGGAGATTAATGTAGTGCAGGGACAAGCAACAAATAACGGAAATTAATTGCATGCAAGTATAAATAATAATTAAAATGTCAAACTGCTGCTGGTGTTTCTTTTTAAATCAGTTTATAGTTTTTGATTAATAATTTGGTCTAAAAAAAAAAAAATCACTAAATTTCTTCTCAATTGAACCTGTTTTATCTGAATAATGCAATTTATTTTAGTAATACTAGACCAAATAATAAACAGCATAATATTATTGGTTACCAATGCCGTATTTGGAGCGGTAGTAGTCTTTGGTGAAGCTGTCACAGTCGGCAAGGATGACTCTCCTGCCGAGGACATTAATCTCCCCACCTACGGTCAGATCACAGTCCTTATAAAGCTCCTCATGGACAGCTCCTGTCTGCAGGAGAAGGGGAGGAGGAGTAGAGACAGAGTGAAAGACCAATCTGAAGTTTTTTTTAATTTGTCTGAATGTACGTGATTTGAATGTTAAACTATTTTTACATTTCACTGCTGCCCATTAATGAGCTCACCGTGGGGCCAAAGCCGTGGGTGTTATTATGCTACTATATAATTTTCTGCTGTTGTGAGAAGGTTTACTGCAAGATTGTGTTCACTTGGACGCAGGAATTCAGTTTGATTGCGCCACAACAGCATTAATGAGATTGGGCTCACAGTCAGTTTATAGGGTTGAGGTCAGGACTCCAGCCATGACCAGTTCTTTCAAACCAAACTCAGAAAACCACAACTTTATGGATTCCTGTTTTTGTGTACAGGGGCAACAATTAGCTGGAAGAGGGGAGGGTCCACCCAGATATTATATAACACTGTGGGCTATAGCATTAAGCTCACTAAACTAAAACCTTTTCATCGAAGAAAATAGGCCGACCTTCAGTATTTAAACTTCTGGGTTATGCCACAGTCTCCCCCTCTTGTGATCCCTTCAGTGAATATCACTTGCTGTGATGTCGGGATGTTTGTGGTGTGAGCACAACAGGACGTACTTTGAGGCTGTCCAGTATATAACGTTTTCCTTGACTTGGCGAGGCAAACACATTGAGCACTGTGCGGTCTGTGCTCTGTCCCGGCTGCTTCACCAGGCCAGAAGGATGCTGCAGGGAAAAACCAAACGACCACAGGGAGGTGAGGGAAGAAACAAAGATACAAGACCTTCACGTCGCTGAACAACACTATGCATCTGACACAGGATGGAGAGAGCAAAATTAGGTCATCAACCTCAGATTATTGACACTGAAGAGTACATCTCAAATTCAGACAACAAGACAGTCATCTGGTCATAAAAACTACTGATTAAATTCCCTGTAGACCACCAACTAATAAGAAAAAAAATCTAATAACATTGAGAAAGTATGTTTATCTGAACAATGGGCAAGTCATACTGAAACCCAAAACACACTTGACCCCAAATATAAATTGGCAGAAGTGTGAAGGTTCATTTAGTCATAGAGAACTACATCCAGGGCCAGCAGATTTAGTTGTAGATTCTTGGAAGAAGTGTCTCCTTTCTGTCAGACACAAAGCAGAGACAGTTTCTGATCAAATGCAGACTCCTTGACCACAGTCCGAGGGCGATACAGGAAGTCCTGCAAAGAGTCACTTCACAATATATCACAAGTGAAATAGAGAAATCTTCTCTTAAAATGTGACAATATAATATTATCAGCTTTAACACCAAACTGAGCCTGATGACAGTGACAGAGAGAAAGAGACAGAGAGACAGAATAAATAGGCAGATTAAAGATGTCATCTGTCATTAGGGACCTGGTGATTTCCCATTGGATGGTGAATCCTGGTCAACCTTTGGAGCTGACATTTAATAAAAGGCATTAAAACAAACAAAATTACTGGACTGAAAACATACACAAACACACACAGACACACACAATTGAGTCCTGGCTGTCTTTCAAGATGAATAAGGCTTCAGTCAGTAACTGGAGGAGAAAGCCAAAGTGCTTGAGGGAGACTAAATGCTGCAGTGGTCCTGTCAGACTGAATGAGGTCTTGGTGAAGGGAGGGATGGTGGGAGAGAGACGAAAAGGACTCACTCAACTAGAAACAGAGGCACTGCAAGGTTTAGAACAACCATTTACAAATGCAAAATTCATATAGTCCAAAAACCCTTGAGAATTTATCACATTTTCTGACTTTCACTGGCTGGAAAGCTCAAGAATTTGGGGATTTCTGTACCATTCAGGAATTGTGTTTCATTCCTTCCTCTCCTTGACAACAAATATCAGTTCCTCCTCTTTTCTTTCCCAAGTCCAAAATAATACAATAACCTTCTTGTACAGTTTCTATCGTGTTGCTTCACCTTAGGTAGTTTGCTACGCCGCAAGAATTTGGGCACACGGTCTCTCCCAGAGTTTGGGGGCACGACCTCCAGGATCTCTATGGTGTCATCAGCCAGGTAGTAATGCAGTATGAGTTGCCGTGGCTCCCTGATCGTGCTCTCTATGTCATCCCAGAGGCAGTAGAAGCGCAGGACTTTGCAGTCAAGTTCCAGGAACTGCTTCAGGGTATCACGCTTCTCGTACGGCCGAAAAGGGTTCATATTTTTCTCAGCCTGGACGAGAAACCATGTGAAATAAGATGGATCAAGCAGATGAAATACTTTTTTGCTTTATTTTTGACATTTATCAATATTTTTAATCACTATCATCAATAGCGCAGCAGTGTTGAAAACATTAGTTGGTTGAATGATAACAACTCATTTTAACATTCTACATAAATCATTAATCTAATACAAATATGAATGATGATATGTATCAACTATATAAAGCAGTTCATAGTGACGAAACTGGGCTATGATTATTGATGTTATAGACTAAATTATGACAGAAACTTATAATAAGATTTTTTTTAAAAAAGAGGCTTTTCAGAAGAAAGTTAAATTCCTTGTTCCACATATGATGTGACAAATTTTTCTTAAATCTTAGTTAGATGTGATATTTCATTCTGACCTGTTACTGTAGGCGTGTTATTATACTATATATCAACAGAAATGGTCCGATTCTAATGCCTGGTACCTGCTGCCGGAGGTTGGTGTAAGGGTCTTCAGGCGCTGTTGTAGGGTCATTTACATGCACTCCAAGCCTGGAGAGAAAGTTCCTTGTAAAAGAGTCACAGTTGGTCACTGTGAAGGTGCGGGAGTACAGCACCATCTGTTGGTTGATGTTGAAATGGAAAACGTTGTAGAACTGGCCATCATCTGGGGGAGGCAGGGGGATGCGGTGGCGGCGGATCAGTGTTCCTGCCCCAAAGGACAACACAGCAGTGGTAAGTGACAGGTATCAAACTGTCTCTCATGTCTCAAATATGTTTATTATTGGACCAGTGTGGACAATGGGTGATGTAATCAGTCGGAAACTAGAATGCAGAAATACAGCAGGAAGAATAAAACATTTTCACTATGACATTACATTTTCTGTGATATCACAAAGCAAACAATCTTCCCTCCTCACCTTGAGGAATGCCACTATTCTTATACTCTGGCTCCACCACCTGTATTGTATCATCTTCCAGGAAGAAATAGATGTTGCACTTTCTGATTCTGTGTGTCTCATCCTGTGCCTCAGGCACAGCTTCCTGAAAGTAGGCTTCAAAACATAAAGCCTGGAAGGAAACAAAAGATTTAGTTAATGGATCTGATCAACTTATCTGTTAAGCTGAATCCATTGGGTTAGGGGCATGACATACAAATATTTGTGCTAGGGCAAACTTGGTCAAATGGTTTAAATACAACTGATCAGTAACCTCATCCATAGAAAGTGCTATACTGTACTAATTATCAAACAATATCAGACTTAAACTATGACTGCATGTAAAATCTTGCAGCCTAGTATTTTCATTTATATGTATATAACCAGTGCTACATTTCACCTGTTTGTCAAAGGCTACCCATGATGGTAAATCACTGCCTTGTCCTTTGGGGTAGACGGAATATATGGGTTTAATCTTCTGGCCGACTAAAAGATCTCCTCCAATGCCAGGCTTCTCAGATCCCACCAGCATAGGGACTCCGTTGGAATAGTCAAAATGTTGGGATTTGTGAAATCTCTCCCTCCCCAGCTGTGGTACAGAAGGGAGAAAGCATCGCTGAAAAAATACTGTAATATGAGTCTTATTTATAATATACAATCATTCAACTACGGATGTATCTATAAGAAACAGATTTATGAGTGAGATTCTACACATTTTGACAGTGTTAAACAAGCAGTCATGTAACACATTTTCATTAAGATTCCTTTTAATCAAGTAGCGTCTTTCACAAGTATTGATGGCTCAAAAATTACAGATTGATGAAAACTAGAATGACAGATGACCTGACCCATTTTAGGACACTTCACATGTTGGTCTAAGTCTCACAATGTTAAATCATGGGAGAAACAAAAGAATTTTAATCTTCAGCACAACTTAAACCTCCTGTCAACATAACACACACGTTCACAGTTGTATGTGCTTTTAAATGTGAAAAGAAACAAAATGAAAAAATATATGTACATAATTGGTGCTGCTAGCTAACAGTGGGAACACAAAACACTGGTTTACAAAGCTGATAAAACATTTAAAAACTTGAGAAGGTTTTTCTCCATGACAGCCAAAAACACTGATTGGCAGAGATTTTATAGTTTAGGCCCCTGTAAGGCCAAAACGAGGATGTTATAGGAGTTGACTCTCACCTTTATCACAGCCAATTATGCTGCTAAACACATTCATCAAGCCCTGTGATGCTAACTTAGCTTAGCTTAGCCGCTACGCGGTGCCCGAACTGACGGAAGCTAGCGCCAAAACATTTGTGTAAAAATAAATCAAATATAAAAAAGGAAAACTTACCTGTTTATTGGGGGAACCTCCGGGTAGAAAAGGTACAGACATGACCCCGTTCAGAAACTCGTCGGTTATTTTCTGGTGCACCTGCTGCAAAACTTCCGCCGTCTGTTGTCGGTTACCGTGGAGACGTTTTGTTTCAAGGCGTCTCCTAGCAACGCTGCTACCGGAAGTCCGCGCGACAACTTTTGATTATGATTTTTTTTTTTTTAAAACAGCTTTTATTTTTGCCAAATTAAAATTAAAAATCTTTCGGGAATGTCAAATTGTTAATTCATAATATGTTTTAACGGGTTTTTAAATTCATACAAAGGTGGCTGTTTTTTTTCCCCCTTTTTCTTTAATATCTATCAACTGCAGATGCACCTGTGCTTTGATTATTCAAACACACAAACAACTTTTATTCATTTTCACTTAATTTATTTAGTTTTATTCATCAAACATACAGATTAGAGAGACAAACCACAGCCCTCTGAACCTAATGTAAATGTATAAACAAAACATTAAAAAACAAATGCTGGGGAGGCTAACATAATTCATAAACATGGAGCACTTTGGGATAAAACTCAGGTTTAACAATTGATTATGATGTCTGGAACCGACATACACAACACTGGCACTGATAGATGCCTACGGGAACCCTCTACCATGAGGGCGAATTTTTCTGTCTGTGGACCTGGCTGCATTGTATTTGGCTTTGTTGTGCACAACAGTGCATCATTTTCCCCTCTAGTGCAATGATTGCGTGCTTAAAATAAATACATTAAAAAATGCAATATTCTGGTCAACTTAATCAATTCTGTATTACACGTTTCATTATTTTTCCTGGAGAGTGGAGTGGTTCATGAAGGCCGCTCAGTCAAACCAAGCATCCCACATTCCTGTTTTCTTGTCACATGGAGGTACAGTATTTAAGTTGTAGATGTGCAGCTTTTGTAAAGACACATAGCTACAAGCTAGTCTGGAATCGGTGTTTTGCTGTCAAAACACTTGAACCCATCCAGCAATGATTTATACTTTTTACCTATTTTTCAGCATGACATCACAGAAAAAAAGACACAAGCTCTAAGATGCCAGGCCGAGCAGGAATCCTCCAATGAAACCGCTGGTGACAACAATGTTTTTCTTTACAAACTCCGTTGACTGAAAAGGGACAAAAAAAAGTATCAGTTTAACGCCACATTGATTGCTCACATTCACATGCAATCTTCGAGAGCTTTCATAGTGACTGTCCATGCTACCATTGCGTGTTGGGACAGACTGAAAATATAACGTTTCAAGGGGAAACTGTAATTAGTTGCGTGTTGCTAACAGTCCACCGTCATTGAAGAGGTCATTGTAAATCATTACATAACGACATAATTGGTTTATAAGACATTTTACAATCCAGTGTGGTGCACTTTTAAGTTTTAAAATAAACCAGTTGCACATATGATTGCACAGATCAAATATGCAGGGCTGAATGTTCTTTTGGGAGTTGGGCAACTGAAATAAAGCAACCAATAGTATTGTGAGGTCTCACCTTTTCAACAAATGTGTTCAGCTCTGGGCCTGCCTGATTGGTGCTCTTTTTTAATTGCTTCTTGGCTTTGTTGACATCCTTTTCTACTCTCTTCCAGTCCACCTGGATGTAGCCACTATTGTTAGCTATCTGAAGAAAGAGACAGGCAAATGGAAACAAGATGAAAGGCAGATGCCCCAGAATAATTTTTTCTGTGGAAGAGATTAACCCTTGTGCGTTTGTGCCTGGTGATGCAAGAATACCTGTAACAGCAGAAGACCTCCCCCTACAGCTGTAGCAGCAACTTTCCCAACCTTCTGGAAGAGATATCCTGCACACCTAAAACAAATTGGAGACAAAGCATGAAAGTTAAACTACCATAACCAATGAGTTCAATAAGAAGTTAAATTGGTTTTTGTAAGGAAGGTGGGCTGGGCTCTGGCCTTATTTAACCTCTGCTTGCCTATTTAACCAGTGCTGTACATACTTAAGCCCATTTAACAGACAGCATAGTAAATACACACACTGAATCTCAGAAAACTTTATAAAGTGTCAGACTGTAAGCTCAGAGGTGGAAACACTTGCAATCACCAGAGTTTTTCCCCTTACAAGGTGGTTGCTGTTTTCGATGGGAATTCATGCATTATGATGTCTGTGAGTATGTACAATTAACATCCCTTTGGAGTCTTGCAAATTCTGACTTTTAGATTTACCTGCCAAGGAAAGACCCAGGACTTAAGGTCTAAAGCATTGTTTGGTATGATACAAAGTGCACAATGAAAAAAATGCAATAGTGCAGAACTAATGGAAGAGGCAGTGTTTTCTAAAGTGGGTGTATACTGTATATCCTCACAGGCAGTCCACTCCACTCAGGGGGTGAAAGTAACTACAGGGCTGACAGAAGAGAGACATAAGGATACAAGTGAAGGTCACTGGGACGTGTGTGATGTACCTACAGGAGCACTTCAGTATTTCTAAGCCACCCAGAGGGTTTATATCATCTCTGCATGCTATTTATCAGTGAGGAACCACGTGGGGAGATAGCGCTTGGCACCTGAAGGCAGCATGGTGTGTTTGAGGACAGAATATTTACCATCCACTCACTCCCCCTATGGCTATCTGGGAGGCCACCGAGTATTTCTCCGCCACTGGCCCGGAGTTCTTTCCGAAAATGCGGTTCCACCATCGCTGTCGTTTGGCATATTCTGTCAGATCCACGACCTTGTCGTAAATCTCCTCTTCTATGTCTTCACGAACAGAAACATTCAAAACAGTTAGCATTTGATAGCATCACCCCAAAATAAAATAAAAAAGGCAAAAAGGCCATTATATGTTTGACTGCCCGAATACAACAGCTGTTAGAGAGTTAACACCAACATTAAACATGAAGTTACATCTTAGAGACTAACGGTGTGAGTAAACAGAAGCTAATGCTAACTTATTAAAGTTTTAGGCCCGACGTTAAGTTAGCATGATCAGACAAGTGACGCTAATGGGACAGGAAAAAGTTAGCTCCAACGCTCCGTCTGGAGACAGCAGGGACACACACATGTCGGGAAAAGCTCGACAAACACCTCCTGTTAGTTTTCAGGCGGAAACAATAAGCCGTGTCCCGATAAAAAATGGAGATGGGAGTGTTTAGTAGGCCTGCTCACCCTCTCTGCGGTTCGCCATTTTGGAGTCCGGCTGTGTCCTCAGCTGCCTGCACGTCCGGCGTCATTTACATAATGTTAACGGGCACAGAGAAAGAGACAGGTACACCTGGGAATTACATAATAATAACAATAATAATAACTGATTTGTCTTTACATAAAGTTAAAAACACTGTTCAGGAAGACAAAACATTGACAAAAATACCTAAATGTCAATATCCACATCTATCTATTTGGAAAACATGGGCTGAAAAAGTAAGTGGAATAAAGGTCCTAATGCTAAATATAATCAGTGCAGTGTAATTTGTAGTTATTATGGTTTCATTATTCAGTGTTAGGGTATATGGTGTTATGTACTTAAATGAATAATAACAAACGATTCCTCCACTACTACCAAAAACATGCAATTTAAAGGAAAATCGAGAAAAACAATGAGATAACATAGATAGATAGATAGATAGATAGATAGATAGATAGATCGATTTACTTAATTGATCCCAAAGAGGGACATTTTTAAAGTGACCAAAAAGTTGGCAGTCTGTCAGCCGGGCAGCTTCATCAAGATTTAGTGAACAATACCCAGGTGGTGCAAAAATACAATAAAGAGATTATGACACAGTTGTGGACAGTCAGGATTTTGACTGATTTTTGTTATTGTTGTTTTTCTTTCTTGTGAAGCTATGGCTATTGACAACTTAAACACATTAATGGATTTTACAACAGTGAATCGAACAGGTAACTTTAATTAAAATGTCAGTACAGTTTTTAATGTTGGAAATTAGGCGTTCTATCTATCTATCTGATCTGATATCATTTAATTTATCAGTGCTGTATTTGTGCAACGTTGCAACAAACATCCTTGACAGTCGCCCCCCCGGCCACAAACATGGCAGCCATTTTGACCAATAGACTGCTTTGAAATTACAGTTACGTAATCACAATACAGCGCCAGGAGCCAATGGGAGGATTCAGGGGGCGGGACTTGGAAGCCTGTTTGATGTGTGCGTGCGTGCGTTCGTCCGCGCGTGCGCGACACATCAACCGGAGACGGTCATGTGGCCGCGAACGCCGGCCGCTGATTGGCCGGTAAGGCTGGAGGGCGTGTCGACGGTGGCGGCGTGCGTTTGCCTCTGTGACACAATTACAACAACTTTGAGCCGATGGTTGGGGAAGTTTGCGATATTATCAAATAACACTCACTCCTAAATCCCAACGTTACATCAACTTCATGCACAAATCGGCACCGGAATACAAGCCGTGTTTTGACGTACAATGAGGAGTGTACAAGGTAATTTGGAGGGATCATTTCCTTGAGGATTTGGCAAGAATTAACGCTACGCCCCGTTCTAGTCCTGGATAGGTGTGCGACACTCGGCTTGTTGTTGCGTTTTTGCCGGAGTGGCTCGGTGCTCGTCGATCCTCCCCGGCTGTTTCCCATGAAATCGTGCGGAGTGTCGCTCGCCGCCGCCGCCGCCGCTGCCCGGAGTCTCGGCGTTGCTGGTAATGACGAGGAGAAAATGGCGTCGGGAAAAGCGACCGAAATCGAAGAGGACTTTCCGAAGCTAACAGCGCAAGAGAAAGAGAGCTTGGCCGGAATTGACAGGTTAGACGGGCTGTAGTCCCGACGCTCTCACACGCTCATTTTTCTGCTATTTCAATTTTTCTTAGCGCAGTTTGAAACAACAAATATGAACGTACCCCCCACTCCCTCCTCACCACCACCCCCCCTCCCTCAACCCACCCCCCCCCCCACCTCAAGTAATACGGAACCGCCTGTGTGTTGTCTGTCCTCTACTTGCAGTTCACTGTTTGGATTTCATGGGCTTCAAGAAGATGGCGCCAGAACGAAGGCCTTGCTGTTAAAGGTATGACACCGAGCTGAGCAGGGAAACAGTATCTGCTCTGACTCCGGCAGATCCCCCCTTCCCCCCGAAAACAGTGGAACAGACCCCCCCACCACCACCAGCAGCAGCCACAGTCGGGTTGTCGGGTTAGCAGCGACACAAACAAGCCCCCAAAATGAATGCCCAACGTTGAAGCTGAATCTGTTTCTTTTTGCAAAGAGAAAGAAATGAAAGAACAGCTTTCAGTCTACACTCACAGATTATTACCCCCCCCCCCCCCCTTCAGTGTGTTGGTGTGAAAATGTCCAGCAGCGTAAAAACAGGCCTGACGTAGCCGGACGATGTGAACCTCCACCGGGCTAAAGAGCGGTGGAGTCAACGGTGATCGGGAGAATTGGGACCGTGCTAAGGGATAGCATTTGTTAGCCACTGAATGTGTTGTTGCTAACATTATCCCCATGAAGACAGACGTATGTGATGGACAACACATTCATGTTACAGCAGCCGCTGTGAACTGAGATTAACTCGTGCTAACGTCTTGCTAGCTTTTATGTTTTCGCTTCCTAAAGTACGACAGCACGTCCCAGAATCTCATTTTAAAAATTACTTTAGGGAGAACTTAAGGGGATAAGTTGGGATAAACGTCGGTGTCCCGCTCCACCGTCCTCCTCATCTCCCGGTTAAAAAAAAAAAAAAAAGGCTGAGAGTTTGGGTTGTGCGTCAGCTCGCTCCTGTAGCATGTAGCATGTAGCAGCTAACTGTCCAGCGGTTTTCTCCCTCCTGCCTCTCCCCTCTCCGCGCACACATGTCCGTCCGGACAGCCGCGTTTATTGGCATTATTTATGGAGAAACAAATCCACGGCGGTAGTTTGTGTTTGTATAAATAATAATGGCTGCTTGACTAGGCCTAAGATGGCGGGGATGGGAAGAAAATAGTGATAGCTAAGTAGCAACAGAAGCTAGGCTAATAACCGTTGTGTGTGTGTGTGTGTGTGTGTGTGTGGGGGGGGGGGGGTATCACGACGAAGGTAGGAGGAAGATCAGCGTTTGTTTTATGTTTTATTTTTTAAGCTAAGATGAGCCATTAAAGCAGAAGTCAGGGGCAACCACTCAACTAACAGCCCGGTGCTTGGTGCACACTTAGCAACCGTCCATGTTACTGCCGCCTCTGCCCGGTCCGGGTCCTCAACATGTGGCTGCTGGGGCTCCTGGTGGAGGCTTAGCTGGGAGCATCATTTCATTTGGTCAGGGTGGACTTCCACATTAGGCCCAGCCATGCACCCACTCTCTGCCTTTGTTTGTTTGCTTCTGGTCAGTCAGGTAGACAGGCAGACAGGCAGGCCTGTACACTGTATGAATAATCCTATAAGGTCTGGTCGTGGGGTCTTTCATGTGCTTGCTTGTAGTTGAATGAACCTTCTTTGACACCATGTTCCCATTTGCATCCTCTGTGGACTCCACCATGTGAAAATGTGGGGGAAGGGAGAGTATTGGTTCAGCATTGGGCAATGTTTTAAACTGACATGGAGCCAGCACACCTTAATTTGAGGAAAATAAACATTTGGGTACATTTCCAATATAGTTTAGAGGATGCACGTGGAAGTGCATTGTTTGTTGAATCACGGTCTTTGTTCGGTGGTCTGCTGTTGCATCAACACCAGTCTTTGTCTGATGCTATATCAGAATATGCAAGCAACTTTGTGCTACAAATAAACATCAGTATTAGTATGCTTGTTCTACTTCATTAGAACGGTCTCTACACTGTATGGAAAAGTGCAATCCACTTCAAGTTCCTTGAAATAACAAATATCAGGGATATTCTATATTTTCTGCTCCTGCAGGCCAGATTTCTAATTAATGAACAAACCATCATTAATTAAACATTTTCCCCAAAAAAAACCCCATACAGTTTTCAGGTGGTATAAGGCATCTTTCTTTTCTTTTGATGGCTGGTTTTAAGGCTTAGTTTATGCACAGACACACTTGTGCATGCACACACACATACACACACTTATTTTCTCTAATCTGTCCTCTTGTCTGGACTATCAATACTAATTTGGTTAGCCGTTGTTTAAAGACTGACAAAGCCCATATTTGGGCCTACAGCTGGTACAATGAAAAGCAGCCCTGGAAGGCTTTGAAAAGAAATCACTCTGTGGTAACACATTAACCAACAGCGTCTGGTTATCACCTCTAATAAAACTGAACTACCAACCTAAGCATTAAGGTCACGTTCTAATTATACAGGCCTTTTATGGCTTCTATAACGTGCTGCTGTGTAGCACCACTCGGTAACTCTACACTGTCTTTGTCTCTTTATTCAGGCTGTTAGCTGCTATGATGCCCTCATACTGAAAGCAGAGGGGAAGGTGGACCCTGACATTTTCTGTCAGTTGGGCCACTTCAACCTTCTGCTGGAGGACTATCAAAAAGGTAGGACTCAGAGTTTGAACCGTACTGTCTGTTTTTTGTCTTTCACTCTGGCTTCAGTCAGTAGCTGTTTTTTTGTTTTATTTTGGGGTTTTTTTCTGGACTTGTTATGTATGTTGATGGAATCCACTGATTGTATTATCCTAATTTCACATTGGGTACGTGTGTTGTGCCTCTAATCATTTATTCCTTCTGTGTCTCTCCCTCTTGATCTGATTGTTTGATTCATCTCCATTTGCAGCATTATCTGCATACCAGAGGTACTTCAGTTTACAGTTGGACTACTGGAAGGTGAGTACACTCTCCTGACATGTGTAACACTTTCTTCTGGGGAATGGTTTCCTCAGAACCATCAGCTTTTTTCCTGTTGAAAAGACTGTTTCAATGTTGATATCCTTGCAGATTATTCATTATCCACTATCAGGCCTCAGAATGGATTTAAAAATTTAATATACCCATTAGAGAGCCAGAAGTTATTGTTATCATCCCTTTACTGTCAAAATTACGAATTAATGAGTTTCTGTTCATAAACACACAACCCAAAATCATTACAACAAGCTTTATAATGTTAAACACAAATCACCAATGTTTTCTTTGCATGCATACAATAAAATAAGAACTTGTCAATACAGATAAATATATGGGACTAGTATCAGTATCCCTGTAAACTCAGAATTCAGAATAATCTCTAAAGTTTTAAAGTTGTGATGTTGACGATTGAGACAGAGTAAAAAATACAGTTTGACATGGATACCTGCCTTGCCTTTAATTCCATTGTGTGGGTGTGTGGGTGTGTGGGCCCCTGCAAGTAACCGTTGGTCTGATTATTGTACATCTATCTACAATAATATACTGTGGTTGAGTCAAATGAGGCTGTGATGGGACTTGCTGTTTCCTCGTTGAGGTGATAACTCTGAGATATGACGAAAATTTTAGCAAACTCAAGCATACAGAAAGCCATGATGTCATACAAATAGTTAGATGTCAATTACACAGCAATGTCTGGTAACTGAGGGGCAAAGATGTTGTGGGGTAGATGTAAGAGTCCTGGAGCAGCACCCAGAAACTAATCCTGTATGAAGTTTACCTGTTTGTCTTGAACACTGACACTGAATAACAGTTTAAAATCATGTGCTGTGACACACGTTCAGAAAATGTGACTCAGATGAATCGGCCCGTTCGGTTTGATGTTTAAAGAGAGCTGTTGAGAGTTTGATCGTGATCAGACCTGACAGGCTCCTCAGTATCTGCACAGGGAAGTGAAGCTGTGAGGTCAGACCTTCCAGCAGATGATCCTGGTGGTGGTGGTGGTGGGATGAGGCAGGTGTCTCCCTGTAGTAGTAGCCGGGTGTGGTCCAATGAATAAGGCCTGAGCTATATCAATAAGGGTGAACTGAAAAACTGAATCTCATTGGAGCTCGGTAGCTCGCTCTCCGTCGTCTTTGTATGTGTTTGGTATCGTGTGCATTATCTGGCTGTGTCTTAGAATATTGATAACTATTGTGTTTAATTTAAATATTTCCTTTTTGTTGTTTATGCTTGTTCATAAAAGTTATTTTGAAAGGAGGAGGTGTTCAACGATTGAGCTGTCCTTTCGGTTAATTGTCGTCAGCAGGGCTTAATGTAATTCTGATGCATGTTCATGTCCATTGATTGGCCTCTAATGTCTCTTTGTGCGTCTCTGCCGGTGACAGTCAGGTTGTCTGGCTGTCTGCTCAGTTACACCCTCAGCCACCTTCCTCACATTTTCCACAAACATTCATTTGAACTCAATCATGAACCTAAGGTCAAAGGTCACTGATGGATGGAACTATACACTATGGCTCATCTCACTAAAGATAAATCCATGTAATGGCATTTTATGTCAAAGGTCAAATTCACTGTGACTTCAGAGTGTTCTATAAAATCATTTCTAGCCATTATGTAATTCAGAAAGTGAGTTCAAGGATAGCAGGAGAGACACTGGAAAGTGATATCCTGATTTTGATGATTTATTTTCAATTAATGAAAAATATGACTTTTGGAAATGGTATTTGATATTATTGAATATAAGCCAAGTGTCCAGTACAGTTGAAATCATCAAGCAAAGCCTAAAACTGATCCCAGGATATTTCATATTATGTTACAGTATATGCTATATTGTATATGTAAAACACCTTCATGCCAAAGTCCTGACGAGGTGAAGAGTTTGTATGTTGCTGTTTCTAACAATAATTAACTCTTTTCCCCAGAATGCTGCCTTTTTGTACGGCCTTGGCATGGTTTACTTCCATTACAGCGCATTTCAGTGGTAAGTGTATTATTAAAAGATATTCTTCATCACACATGATATCATCCAGGCTTATGATGATGATGATTAAGACAAAGCTTCACACCTTCAATATTTGCTTTCATTTTGGTAAATCAACACCAGCTTTTTCACCATCTCATGGAAACTGGCCACTGTTTATCACTGATGAACCTGCAGGAGACGCCATTCATCTTATTTCCTAAAAGATTGGTTTATTTCTTTTATCATAATGTTGATCTTTTATTTCGGTAACCTAAAGACTTGTCAGTGTACACACTGTGTTACTCTGTTTTCTCAGTATGTTGACGTGTGACATACAGTATTAAGGCTCATGAAGGCTGTCGCATGAGTATTGGTGTAAACCTGAACATGGAGACTTGTTGGCTTTAATGATGAGAGCAGATCTTATGGTAAACGTTGCACCCAATGATGTGTCCTCAGTTGAACCCTGCCGTCAGAGTGGTGAGGGTAAAAGAGTCAGCTTTCCTCTGTCTAACTACAGCAGCCTCTGCCTGCTGCCTTTGTGCCTGTTCAGCAAGATTTTTGTGCTTTAGTTAGCCACCACAACAAAACATTACTCTGCTGTTTTCTTTGTCTAAGCCAAGCTTTAAAGATTTAAAACCGCAATATTTATTTTCACATTTCTCTAGCTGGGTGACCTGTTTGTGTTCTAATACCGCTCTGTTGATGTGTCCATTTGCACTGGGTCTCTGTAAGCAGCAGGAATTTTAATACTTGTGGGGGAAAGTATTTTCCATGCTGGGGTGCATCGGTGTCCTGTGATATCGTCCAGGTGATGTTCAGCCAGCACAGTGATGTGGACTGTGAATTTGTTTTTAATCATACAGATTTAGACACCAGTGACTCGGCATAGAACATCGCTGACAGAATCTCTTCCAGGGACAGGACCATATAAAGTCTTAGACTGCAGGTTTAAGGCTTCATATATTGGTTTCACTTTATTGCCCTACAGAAGGTCTAACTGCAGGTGACGCCGACAGTCAAAAAAAGAAGTCAGATTGTATTGAAGTCTATGGGAAAATGTTCCTACTTTATTTTATTAGCTCAGTAAAGCTAATAAAAGTAAAAAGAAGAAAGAAAATACAGTAAAGTACAAAGCACCTGCTAGATAAATAAGCTGTGGTTAAATCTTTACTCTTTTGTCATGTTGTTCAGCTCAGTGTGTAGCAGACACCTCCTCCACCTTTGGCGGTTGCCTGTTCGGCGTCATTCTTCACCTCCACCTCGTCTGTAGAAATGTCATGCCCCCCCCCACTGACCTCCATGCCTGTATGTCCCCTTCGTTGAAGCCTGGGGAATGTGACAGAGGGATGGGGGGCTGGGCAGGGGGATGTCATGTCAAGCTCTAGAGGATGGATTACGTCACCCTGAGGCCAAGGCCAGAGGAATGCTGAGCTGTCAGACCGTGAACGTTACCTCGCAGGGCTGAAGCCATGCACGCTCAAAGAGACGCCGGCCTGGATATCTTGGCATCCATGTTTGTTCTGTGGCCATTAAAAATCCATGCAAATGTCAAATCGGAGCAAGTTGAGATCATATATATTTTAATAAATCTAAACTAGATCAATAAATGGCTTCAATAGAGTTGAGTCTGACCTACAGAGAGAGATCTGCAGCTTCCCTTTGATGTCTGTTGCCCTTTTCGTCATCGAGTCGACCTTACGCTGTGTGTCACAAGCAATTGGAGATAAGCTGTTCACTTTGGAGGAAGGGAGCAAAGAAGGGCGTAAGGGAGGGACCAGATAAATGAAGAGGAGGAGGGAGATCGGAAAGGGAGCAATGAGTTCAGTCGTGTGTGTGTGTGTGTGGCAGCCAGTCAGCAGTGAGTTCAGAGCTGTGCTGCTTCATCCAGGCGAAGGGGCCTCATACTGAAATGCAGTTGCTATTGCTGTCATAGCGACACAGCAAATGAGTTCTGTTGGAAAGTTGTTTGTGGGGTTTTTTATGTGTTAATATGTTGTTGTTGTGTGTCCTTTAGTTCAGATCTGGATCAGTCTGACTGAATGGAGCTCAGCTGCTTTCCTTCTGTGTGTTTATCCATCCATTCTCATCCTCCATCTTTGATAGTGACGTCTAGAGTCACGTCTCTACATCGGACGCTACTTTTGGCTCCGGTGGATGATGTCACAGGGTGTCTCATTCAGAGGCCTAGCTGTCAAAGTCTCTGGATCAGTCCTGTATGTTTCTGAGTTTATTGTGTTGACAGAATAAAGACAATCAGATATTTAGAGCTGATTTTTCATCATTAATGAGCAGAACTCCTGATCAGATAAAGATAGAAACTTCAGATCAGCTCTAGAACAACCCAAACACATGAGAGGAACTTTTCTTTGGAAAAGAAGGAAACATTCAGAGTGTGTTTTTAGTTAGTTCTTGTTTTCTGAGCTTCTATCCCTGAGTACATTGAACAGAATCCTTACTGAGTCCCTCATATTATTAGCCGAGGTTGAGTTGATTCTGAAAATCTGGAGAATTGGTGACATTTTTGAAAAATGACAACTTTATAAGCAAAACCTTCACAATGCTTTTTAAAGGGTTCTTTTTCTTCATCATTTTGGGTCACAATAGTGACAGTTTTAATCAGGCAGTGACAGACATGGACAGCTGCTCAACAAACTGTAGAGGGGAAATCATCACTCCTCTCATTCACATGTTGGATCTACTGCAGTTTAACTCCTGGCTCCTGTCGGGTTCCCGTTTCTGCTGCTGACTGTGTATGACGGGCAACAGAAACACCACGCCGTATCATTGTGGCGTTTGTAGGGGAAGTGTGTAAATGACAGACAGCTGGTCATCGGAACAGGATGTTGAAGCTTCCAGTTAAACTTCCAACAGCATCAGCGTTGGTATTGTTAAAAGCTTATTGTCTTAAAAGCTCTGAATCAAGACCTCTGGGATTTGAGGCTTGTGAAATAACTGACTGGTAAGCTAACATTAGCTTAAGAAGAATAAGTGCATCATCAGTCAAATCAAACAGGCCCTAGGTTTTATATATATTATTAATCTTATAGCACTTCCTTAAGAGTTTGGTGCATGTCTGATTTATAAGGCTCTATAGCTGAAAGGAAAAGCTCCTACGTTCATGTTAGTTCATGTTGCCCATGTGTGACACGGTCCACCTCAATAACAATGACACCGTTGAATTAAACTATATATCAAGGCAATAAATACACAATGTGTTAATGTAAATGTGCAGTTTCACTGAGAAAAACTGTTTTCTGTATTAAAACACCAACAGGCCACAGTTAAGGCTCGCATGTGAATTAAATCCTGGTGTTCTGTGATTTACGTTTGCAATCACTCTGCATTAATGTGCGTCTCCATTAGTCAGGTCTGATTATTTTGTCTCATGAGCAACATGCAAATAAGGATTGCTGCCTCCAGTTCAGGGGACCTCAAGGGCTCAGATTCAGGTTTATTGACATGTTGGTGAAACGTCGATAAGAGTCTAGGGGTTAAACTTCTGTCACTGAGGTGGACTCCAGAAAGGCCAACATCGGTCTCTTTACTGCAGTTAGAGATATTACATTAACGTGGGTTATTTGTATTGAACTTCCTGTTATTGTGTTTCTTTCCAGGGCAATCAAAGCGTTCCAGGAGGTGCTTTACATCGACCCCTGCTTCTCCAGAGCTAAAGAGATTCATCTGAGGCTGGGACTCATGTTTAAAGTCAACACAGACTACGAGTCGAGCTTAAAGGTAAAGTTAGAGTGGCTTTGAGTCATTGATGGAATCAGTGTCTGTTTGCGTTCGGGTCAAGAACCTGATAATAAGTTTCAATCATCCACCTGATAACTGGACATTGTTCATATGCTACTTCCATTATCCATGTTGTTCCAGATGAGGAATTTTTAATCCAGTTGTTGGAATTGCAAAATAAAATCTTATTAGGAGATTTACTATAAATCTAAATATTCTTAATATAATCTACCCAATTACTACACAGTCACTCTTCATGAAGTCATAAGAGCTGCAATAGTCAGGTCAATAAATCCTGGCCTTTGTCCTGCTCCAGACGTTCTGTCACAGGGGTCTGCATCATGCAGTTCAGTGCATTAGTATATTATACAGCCTTGTTTTACATTTAACCTTTGAAGGGTTTGTTTTGATCAAAACGCTTCCTTCCAAATGTATGTTTAAAGGCTTATTGTGCTATTATTGATTTTTGTTATTGATTATGCTTAGATCAACATTTACCAAGAGTTCATGATGATTTCTACTGTCTGCAGTCATATTCAAGATTGTGTGATGCACTGTCAAGGTTTATGTATTGCAATTACAGTTTTTTATTCTTTTTTCTTTCATGCCTTAATGTTATTAAATAAAAGGTCAGTGTAGAGAGACAGGAAGTGGGACAGAAAGACAGATGGGGAATGACTTCAAGGAAATTTGATATCCAACCAGTCTGTTGGGACTCATGCTGGGGACCACTGACTATTTTTAAAACTTTTTTTTTTTTTCCCGGGGGATATTTTATACCTGGATCAATAGCTACAGCGGAAAAAGATATCCCAATATATGGAGAGTGGAGAGTTGATGTGCAGTAAATGGTCCATTCAGTTGGAAGTCAAACTGGCGATCTCCTGTTCTCCACGAGATATGTCCATGTGGTGTCCCTACTAACTACTCAGCCACCAGACATCATCTTTTTACACTGAAGGAAAAATTTGGAGCCCCCCATATTTAAGCAGTCCCTCCTCTGGCTGCTGGTTCAACCATCAGGACAAACTTAAAGCCCTGAGAGGTCATCGATCTCTGCAGCCACTTCGTTATTTGATTGTAATTGTCTAATTCTCTCGTATTTACACAACGGCTGCTGTGTTTTTAGGTCACGCCACTGTCACCACCTGCCTTATGTAGATTTGAAATGGAACACAACAATGACACACAACCAGTGTCTGTTCTTTTCAGAAACGCACCATCTTAGCTGTTTTTGAAAATGAAATTTTATTGAACAATATATTATTTAATGATGGTTCAAATGTAAAATGACAGATAAAAGGAGATTGATGGTTTCAATGCAAACCTCTGTGAGCAATCACAGTGGAGCTGGAGGTGGTGCAGCATCGAGCTGTGAAAGCTGCACGTGCTGCACGTCCTCACTCTGTCTTGGATGGAACCCCTCCTTCTCAGTCCTGGCTCATTTCCAGCAAAACACACACACACACACACACACACACACACACACACACACAAAGCAACTGCCCCAGTTATCTACAGCGAGGGAAGGGCATCGATTATATAAGCAGAGATTGGCTGAAGGTAGGAGACCGAGAAAAGAGAGAAGGGAAATGGAAAAGGGCAGACAGGAAATTGTTAGAAAATGCAGGGATTGATATTTCATGGTGCTTCCTCTTCATTCACCCTCTTCCTCTCAGACTATAGTGGATAGAGGAAGACTCTGACGGGCATCAGCTGATGGAGACACCCTGTTACCATGACAGTTGTGATCATTGTTGTCATTACCATGTACACAAACAGGCATAAACCTGACTCCATTAGGTTGGCTGCTGATTTTGCCAACAAGAGAAGGAAAATTAGATTGGATGGAGTGTATCCAAGCTCTGTGTATTCCTAAGGTGATGAGTTGGCTGTTGTCTGTGCAGAGCTTTGAGCTGAGAAAGAGGTGAGATAGAGGGAGGGAGGGGGGTGACAGAGAGGTGGCGTGTGCCTGCCTGTTCCAGCTTTGAGGTATTGTGTGTCATCTCTCTGCACTCCCCTCTGCAGCCGTCTGCTGAATAGTAATCAGTGACACCAGGATAGAAGAGGGGGGAGGAGGGGGAGAGGTGGTGAGAGAGAGAGAGAGTGAGAGAGAGGAAGAAAGATAACACAGAGAGAGAGAGAGCGAGAGGGGAAGGCAAGACATGGGGAGGGAGGTGGAATGCCAAGCTGACAATCCTGCTGCATTATCTGCCTGCTGGTAGAGCAAGTGTGAAAGAGGAGGAAGGGAAGGAAAGAGGAGACGGAGGCAGAGACCTACAAGAGGATGCAGCGAGGCTCCAGGAAGAGGGTGATCTGCTGGCCGCCTAGGTAACGCTTGTGTCTGACTGTGTTAGGATATCTGACCATGGTGAGTGTGTGTGTGTGTTTGGTTTTTTTTTTTGTTAGCTCGTTGCTTAAAATGGAATTTGTTCTAAAAAGGTTCCTCTGTGTGTTTGTGCACATGTAAGTGTGTGTGAAGCTGCACCGGCCTCGGGTGAAGCAGGAAAAGCTCCAAAGCTGGACTCTTGTTGATTTTTATCGGTCTGTGTGTGTGTGTGTGTGTGTGTGTGTGTGTGTGTGTGTGTGTGCACACACTCCTCCAGTATGTGTTTACAGCTGCCTTTTCCCCCAGCCTTTTCCTGTCTTCCTCCCTTACAGCTGATGATGGAGTTTGGAGGAGCAGCACTGGCAGTACAGTGTGTTCCACGACCCTGATCTAGATTCTAGTTCCTGATTCCAGGAGCTGTTTTACTGACCTACATAAGACCCAGCAGTGATGCCTTTTTAAAAGCACAATCTGTGTGTGTCGTGGTGCAGCTGAGTAACTGCAGCAGCACCTGTCACCTTGAAGCCAGATATGGGTGCCCTTCTCCTCCCCTTGGGCAGGGACCTTTAATTCGCAACTGTAACAGTGCATAAGGTCAAAGTACTGCTGTAGTAATGGAGCTGCGTTGGAGCCCCCCAGCTGGAGGCGTGAAGCCCAGCTGTCTCTGTGGTTTTGTGACATCCTTGTGGGTTAATCTGCTCACTGACCCTGGATGGCAGACCTTGGTTCGTAGTGTGCCACGCCTTGGTGGCCCGGCTCAGCCAAGCTTCTGCAGACAGACCAGTCTAAAGTTCACATGACAGGGACAGGCTGCCGGTCTGCATGCTTGTCGTCAGGTTGGACAGGAGGAAGGTGGGACTGTTGGGACAAGTTAAGTGATCCAGAGACAAGAATATCTGCAAATCAACACCCCCCCACCCCCCGGTCCTCTCATGTTACGGTCATCAGGGTTCATTCACGGCTCAGTGTTGATCTGTCCGGGGGTTTTTGTTTTTGTTTGTTTGGGTTTTTTTTTTTTTTATTAACACAGGGAAAGAATACAAATCCCCCCACACACACACACACACACACACACACACACACACACACACACACACACACACACACACACACACACACACACACACACACACACACACACTAATCCGGTGCTTCTTTTTCTCTCTCTGCAGCATTTTCAGCTGGCTTTGATCGACTCCAATCTCTGCACTTTGTCCAAAGCTGAAAGTAAGTATAGTTACTATAATACAGGGGGGGTTAGGGTCTGGGATGGAGGCGGGCACATAGAGAGCAGCCATATGCTGCTGTGAGATATAGCATTAGATTTGATGAAACAGCTAGTCCGTGACAGAAAGCACATATTGAAAGGGCACAGGAATATTTCTACTGAGCAGTTTTTCCTCGCTGCTGCCATTTCCCTGCTGACTCTGCCCGGGGTTGCCTAGGAGACAGCAGCGAGAGAGGGATGGAAGCACATTGCACATATACAATGTGATTTCAGATTACATGTAAATGCCAGGGAGGCTGTCCCACTCCCATCTGTGCTCCATACTGTTGGCAATCTGTACACACTGAGGTTTGGGGGGCCAAATTTGTAATAGTCCTCATTTCTTCTTTGACAAGGAAACTCATTTTCTCTCTTCTGCTATTTTTTCTTTGCTCCCCACAGTTCAGTTTCACATCGCTCATTTGTATGAGATCCAGGTAAGAAGCTATTTACTATTACTATCTTTGTGTCAATGTTTGGAGGTTAAAGGTCCACAGGGTCTAAAGGTAGACCTCCAGGTGGTCTTTGATTCTAAATCGGGTCGAGGTTCTATATCAATCAAGTGAAAGTATCAAAGGTGTCTGTCCGTCCTCAAAGAAATGCTCACAGTCTGGATTCAGAAACTGAGCCTTAAAACCAGCCGTCAGGACTTCTTGGACTTTGGGATGTCACAACAATGCAGTCACAGCCTCTAAGCTCTCCCCATCTGGACCCACCAACCAACCTTGCAGAGCTTGGTTACTCTGTGTTCATCTGAAATCTGAAATCTGCTGTATTTTTATTGGATCGCTCAGAAACACGTCAGCCAATCAGAAGAGGGAATCAGTTCGCCCCTTCTGATTGGCTGGCTGAACTGTTGTTACTACAGCTCCAGAGAGGAGATGGAAAACTACACTGAGCTGGTTTTTGGTTCTTAAAACTGCAAAAACCTTTTCTTGTGGATATCCAGGCTTCAGAAATGATTTAAAATGACAGGCCTTTTAAACAGAGAGAAAAATAAAAGTAAAACTTTTATTCTGAAAGATGGTTCACCTAACACTTCAGGGCAGACTTGTTCCTCTGTTAGTTCTCACTGTATCTTAAGAACTTATTTTATTTCCTCTAAGTAATCATTTATCTTGCCTTGACAGATGGACTGTTCTCTCCCAAGGTTTTCAAACAGATAAATTCACTACTCGTCGTTTTGGTTTGACTGTCTCTTTTAACTTGGACAGTAACAGTTTAACCAAACACAAAAGACAAACTGAACCATGTGTAGAAAAGCCAGAGAATCTCATTGCATTCATGTTCAGGTTTTCAATGATTCTGTTGTAAATGTCATTCATAAAAGCTTAATGTTAGGGGCTCTCTGCTTGTTGTTGTTGTTAATGACACAGAGAAGAATTGTCCTGTTTAGGCTTGATCAAAGGAAAAATGTTGATCAATGGAAACCAACTGTATTTTCTGTCTCGGAGCTCAAACAGCTGTTACTGTTCAGCTTCACATCAACATAAAAGTCTGTGGCCGCCTCTGATGTAACTGTGTTGTTGCTACATCTGTCTGTGGATGGAGTTACCGTGGTTACAGAGCAGCTGCGGCATCAGCACCATCATCGTTACAGTCACTAATGTCAGCTAAGATATTGAAGAAAACTGTGGCAGCGGCACATTTCTGAACTCAGAGCTCAGAGATTAAAGAAATGCCGACACTCGCAGGGGAAAGGTGACCTGATGAGGTTGACAGCAGCACAAAACCAAACCAGAACATTATTCATCATCAGCATTCACAGATGTTCCTCATCAAGAGGTCACACCTAAACTTCACCTGTATTTAAACCGTCTGATTTAATTCTGTTTCGTACCTTGATGACGGATTACAGCTGGAATAAGTTCATATGCTCTCCTACATTAACCTTAGTTAGCCCACAGGATCACGTCATCTTTAGAGCCTTATTGCCCTGCGATGGTTTATGATGGTTGGAGACGTGATCTTTGTCCTTAAAACAGAGAATCTGTCCTTAAAACAGAGAATCTGTCCTTAAAACAGAGAATCTGTCCCTGTGAGAAACCGACTTCACTGATAAAATGATGAAGGAGGTTAGTTCAGATCTGGATCAGTCTGACTCTCTGACTCCTTCTGTGTGTTTATCCGTCCATTCTCATCCTCCATCTTTTATAGTGACGTCTAGAGTCACGTCTCTACGTCGGACGGCTAGCTGTCAAAGTCTCTGGATCAGTCCTGCATGTTTCTGATCTCAGAGTGAGGAGTGTTGTTTATTTAATTTTCTTTTTTTCTACTATCTCCTGTTAAAGTGAGTCTTTGTTGTGCCACAGATATTATCAGCTGAGGTTGAGTTGAATCTGAATATGTGGACACTCCTTGACACAAAAGGATGAAAAAAGATAAAAGCCTCAATGTGGCAGCAAAAAGGCTAAAAACAACGAGTTGTTGGTGTAATTGTTACCTTTACACATATTGATGTATACTGGACTGTTATCTCCGTTCTGCAGTGTGTTACAGGTGATTTAGTGAACCAGGAGAGTTTCAGCTCTGAATTAAGTCAGCCTATGAGTGATGAGTGTTTGTCGTCCGGCTGTTTTCCGGCTCATTGACGGTCATCAGTCTGAACAGGAAGGAACCTCCAAGAGCCTCCGTCATTTATGTGCCACACGTGTCAGGGTTTAACTCGAAGTGTCTTTATTATGTGCAGACAGGAAGTCCGGGACCAGACAGTGTGTGTCTATGGGGGTGTGTGTGTGTGTGTATCTCCAAACACACTTCAGGGTGTGTAGAGATGGGAGTGGCTCTCTTTTTAGACTATGAAGACTATGTTTGGGCTGATAAGAGAACACTGGCTCTGTCTGCACACACACACGCACACCAACCTCTACCTACCCGCTCAGATTGGAGGTCAATGAGGTCACCAAGCTAAAACAAACAGTGGGCTCACCTCAGAGATGGCTGCTCGGGTTTCCCACAAACACACATCAGCCACTTCAGTGGACACACACCCACACCCACGTCTAAGGTGCAGACACACTTAAAGCTGCCAGACATGTTGAGTCTGGCCTGTCCTCCTCCACGCTGACCCTCCCCCGTGTGCGTTGGTCTGGTGGGTCATTACGAGTGTGAGGAGGTCTTTAGGCTCTTTGTGTCTGTGCAGATAGAACCATAAAACAACCTCTCCGTCTCTCTCTCTCTTCGTCCTCTTCCTGCAGAAGAAACACAGAGCGGCGAAAGAAGCATATGAAAGTCTGTTGCAGACGGAGAATCTTCCTGCGCAGGTGAAGGCGACTACACTGCAACAACTTGGTGAGTCTCCTGCTCATTTAGTCCGGTCTGATCATCTGCACAACATCTGTTCGTGCACCACGAACCACTTTGTGTGATCGTGGATCACGTTTGCATCATGCCTGGTGATCTCGGCTGTTTTTCTGCTCAGTTTTTCTTTACATTTTTACATTGAAATCATTGAAGTCCCCTCTCCTGCTGATTCTCAAAGTGTAGCTTTGTGTGTGTGCGTGTGCAGCAGTGTCTCTCCTGCTCCCCTCCCCCAGCTCAGGGTCTGTGCCTCCACATGCACACAACATGCAGACTGAAATTGTGTGGGCGTATTAGTGAGAATTAGAGTTCATGTAGAATAGTTTTGAGCTAATGAACGTCACACGTTCATTTTTCCATCGCACACTTTTTGGGATCCTTATTGTTGAGGATTGGTGGTTTGTGGTGTCAGTTTACTGGAGTTGTGGTTTTGCTTTGGTTTCTTACATCTTGGCTCATTAAGGCTGGACGTGCTGGACACATGGAGCACAGAGGAACATCTTGGTTTTCCTTTTGGCGTCCGTGTTAACCTGTTGGAGTGAAATCACTGCCCGTGTCAAGTGAACTGGAGATTCATCGTCTCACCTACTTTTCAGTGTTTGACATGTCGGGCTTCAAGAAAACACTGAAAAGACCTTATTGTGATTTTTTTATTTTTTTTATTTTCCATTTCATATTTTTTGACCGATTTAGCAGACATTTGAGATGTTCACTGTCAGAAATACATCACAAATGAATTTAAAATGGAGAGAAGTGAATTGTCAGTACATATAATAGCAGCAGCAGTCACTGGTCAGTTATAAGGCTGCAAAATCAGCTCAGCTGGAAGAACTCAGTGATAACTGAGGTGCATCTTCCATGTTATTGACCAGGCTGATTAGACCCACTGAGACCAGAGGGGAGTTTAAAACTTAGCGGTGCGGATGGAGCCTTCCAGCCTCACAGTCTTCTAACTTCTTTTTTGGAAGTTTGCATGTTGGTCTTCATCTTTTCATGTAACAGGTTCAAGTTTCTGTAGAGAACCCGCAATAATTTGAAGCAAACTCAAAGTTAATGTCTTAGCTGCCCATTAAAACTACTAACTGTGCATGAATCTGATTTCAGGACTGTTGGCGGCAGTACTAATCTATGTTATAGTCCCAGAGTGTCTGAGGGTCCAGGATTCAGTATTTCCATGGCATGTAATAAAAAAGGAATACTTTATTGAGCCAAATCCAAAGAGGTGAGCTGGGAATGAGAACCTGAGCTGTAGAAAAGGAAACAGTCTGATTTCCGTGTCAGTTTTCTGGACGAAGCTCCGAAGCCACAACACATCCGTCTGTTTCTGAGCTCTCGAGGAGAGAGTTCCATGTTCTTCTTGTCCTCATCCACCCCCTCACCCCTGATGGCTCCTCCAGTTGTTCCAAAAAAAAAAAAAAAGAAGAATTAAAAAACATCCGGAGCCTGGAGTTTGCCACAGGTGTACAGAGAAGAAGAAGTGGGGAGATCGGAGGGCCGAAAGACAGTTTATCTGGTGCAGATTGCTCAGAACTGTGTGTTGTGTGCATTGGGAGGTTTTTTTTTTTTTTTTTTTGGTAAAGGCTGTTTGATGTCAGACCCTCAGAAGAGTCAGGGTGATGAATACACCCCCCCCCCCCCCCCCCCCCCCCCCCCCCACACACACACACACACACACACACACACAGTCTTTGTCTGCCTCCTCTTCCTCCTCCCTCCCTCCCTCCCTCCCAGAGCCATTTGTTTTGTTTATGAGTCTGGTCTATTTGCACACCAGACAGTGGCCTCACTCTCTGATTGCACATTGTGTCCTTTGAGTCCAGGTTCTTGACTCATATCTGTTTCATGTGACTCAGCCTCACGATGCTCAGATTCTGCCGCCTCACCTCACACCTCACCCCTCTGCCCTGCTCTGCCCCCCCCCAGGCTGGATGCATCACACGGTGGAGCAGCTCGGGGATAAAGGCTCCAAGGACAGCTATGCCATCCAGTGTCTGCAGAAGTCTTTAGAAGCAGACCCAAACTCTGGACAGTCCTGGTATTTTCTGGGCAGGTAAGATGACTGGGTTAAATTATAACAAAATTCTCTTTACTGCACTGCTGCTGCATTCTTTTCTGTTTAAACCAGAGGGGAGTATACCCCCCCCCCTGCGGTTGAGCTGTCCCTTTAGGTGTTAGCTAAGCCTGGCTGTATCCTGAGCAGTAAAACAGTGTCTGTGTGGAGCGGGTTAGTCTTGTTTTATGACCCGTTCACAGAAGGTAGTCTGCACTTGAGCTTCAATGTGATGATGCACAAGAATCCCCCCACCAACATCACCCTTCAGATCAGGTCACTTCTTGGTTTATTAAGAGCTGATTAGCAACAGGACAGAAGTCATTTGTTTACCATCATGGGTTGAAAGAACATTGTTAGCTGCAGTCCTAACGCTGGAGTCCCATCAGACTAACAGTCCATATTAAGCTGCTGCTGTTGTGTATATGTTGCAGTGTGGCAAACAAACATACTTTTTTATTTTTAACCAAAATAAGTAAGTGCACCCAGGGTTGAGGAGCGATGGCATCACATGCTCACAGAGATACAGTGGAGGGAGAGCGAGCTGCTAGCTGTGGTGTGAAAAGGATCTCAGATCTCCTCGGCTTGGTACTGCCCCCAAACTGTTGTAGCCTCTGTGTGGGACACTTTGTTAGTGTTTTTATTTTGGTGGATTTGTGCTGTTTCTGGTTTTGGAGGACGTACGGGACAGATCTGTGCATATCAAGCTTTACTTTGAGTGAACGTGGACTGAAGTTGGCTGGACGAAGTGAAGACGTGATGGAGGCAGTATTTTATTTTTAACAGGACAGTTCATGAACAGACACTTTGGCTTCCAAATGGTTCTAAATCTGATGCCTTCTTGAGGATTTGCTGTTTAGAAAGTCTTTACCAATGTCACAGCTTGGTGTGCTGTTATCTTCAGTGTTTTATCTCAGCAGCCTGATGTGGGACGTTTTGTCATGAGGTTTGTTCGAAGACAACTTTATCAGTCGAAATAGGTCATGTCATTGATCTCATTTTAATCTGAGAGCTGATGCTTTGGTACTGTTGCTCATCTCATCCCTTCTTCCTTGTTTCCTCTCAGGTGCTACTCCAGTATTGGGAAGGTGCAGGATGCCTTCATCTCTTACCGTCAGTCCATTGACAAGTCGGAGGCCAGTGCTGACACCTGGTGCTCTATAGGGTAAGAACACAAGGTGTACTGTTAAACTGGGGAGGCCAACATCTGGAAGGGCTCAGTGGCTCATAGAAATGCAGCAGCTGCAGTGCGACAGAGGCCGTAATGAGAGGGAGGATCTATAGATAGATCTATGAGGGGGTGGGTCACGTCCTCTGGGCTGGCCCAGAAAGATAAGGACCTAAATCCTGCAGGATGGCAGCAGAGTCACCTCCCTCTCCCCTCTCCTTGTGCTCCCAGGGTGCTCTATCAGCAGCAGAACCAGCCTATGGATGCACTGCAGGCCTACATCTGCGCCGTTCAACTGGACCACAGCCACGCCGCCGCCTGGATGGACCTGGGCACGCTCTACGAGTCCTGCGGCCAGCCGCACGATGCTATCAAGTGCTACATCAACGCTACGCGCAGCAGGGCCTGCCTCAACACTGCTGCACTCACACAGCGCATCAAACTGCTGCAGGTAAGGCCAGATGATGATCAGTGCCCCCCCCCAAGCTTCTGGTTGTTGTTGTTGTTGTTGTTGTTGTTGTTGATGTTGATGATGTTGTGAAGTATCTTGGAATGTGTGTTGTATATTGAAGTGCTGTGTTTACTGCTAAAGCAATCAGCTTTTTAAAAAATGCAGATTGTGCTTCTTTTTTTTTTTTTTTTTTCCTTTGTCATTTGGATTTTTGGTCACCAAGATATGAATAATGATTCATATTGATGTGTTTACACACATTTTTCTCACTTGTAATTGTAATGCATATCTTCATTGCATTGAACATTTCTGTTGTTCTGAACACCGTAGAGTTGTAGTGCCTTTCCTGTCAAACCAACTTCCAGCACTAAAGTCTGTGTCTTACACAATTTCTCCTAGGCTCAGTTGTGTAACCTACAGCCAGGTAGTCTGCAGAATAAGAGTAAAATGCTTCCTAGTATTGAGGAGGCATGGAGCCTTCCCATCCCTGCTGAGCTCACGTCCAGGCAGGGGGCCTTGAACACTGCACAGGCACAGCAGGTGAGATCCAGCTCATATAAAGACTCCAGCTTCTTGTAAAAATATTTGAACAGTAAAATTATGAGAGGTTTAAAATTTTAATCTGAGGCCTCACTCTGATACCTTCAGATTTAAAAAAAAAAAAAAAAAAATTTATCCAAGTTGGAAAATATAGAATTTCCCAAACTTCCATGGGAAGCAGGACCGGCAACGGTCTGAGGGAGTTGGAGCGAGGCCCAGATTTCAATAATCTAATTACTAGAGCGTAGTTAGTAGAGACCTTCATGGTGGTGCCGCTCTGTGTCACATGACAAGTGTTCAGATTATCAAGTGGCACCACAGGGACCTCATTATGTCCAACACCTCATCTCCTTAATTCAAAGATACATAAATCCTGTGTAGATGCTGCAGATGCATGTTGACCCAGACACTTTAGCAGCTCCAGTGCATGCGTTTGTGTGTCATGTGTCTGACACTCACTTTATCAAGTTTGGTTTTGTAGATAAATCTGAGCTGCTCAGGCTTCACCTCACCTCACCCCCTCCCTCCCTCCCATCCCCCAAACCTCCCCCCACCCCTCAGTTTTATTGAGTACTATTTACTATATTTTCATGTATTCTGTTTCTTATAGCCCTTAACTGTGATCTTATCCTCCTTTAGCCACAAATAACCTCATTTTCATTATCATCACCTGCCCCATCTGCGCATCACAGTTTTCTACGGTGGCCCTGAGGGCTCAAAGCACTGCAGCAGAAAACACATGCAAACAAAATGCTCGCTCCTCTGTGACGTCATAATGTTCTGATGAGGCCCTTCTGGCTACAGTCATCAACACTAATGTTGGTCCTCACATTGAATCAGTGGTGTTTGTGTTGATCTTCTGGTTCAGAAGTTGTAGCTTCTTTGCAGAAACAAACATTTGGTGTCATCATCAGCTTTATTGGTCATGCATTTAGAAACACTTTAACATGAACTGAACTTATAAAAAGAATAAAAAGGAAAAACATGGAAACAGACAAATTTTAAATGACAGATGGCACATGAGCTGCAAATGCAACACAACAGAAGTGTTTCCAGGGAACACAAAACAGTGATGAACTGGCTGGAACACACAAGTTGCTTGTTATAATTCATCCATGTAAGTGTGCCCTGGAGTCACTGTTGTATATTGTGTTGTCTTCATTGTTCAGTTTGTGTTTTGCCTGTTTTCTTGAATTGCCGTGTGTTGATCCCTCAGGGCCACCGTAGTCTTCCCCCAGAAGAACGAGCGTTAGGCTTTTTTTTTTTTTTTTTACTCCACCAGCGTTTAAAGTTTCAGGTGTGATTGATTGAATGTGAGCCGATTGAGCTACATCGATCTGTGAGTTTTATGTTGCGCGTTTTCAGCTTCAGTGAAAAAGTCCAGGAATAAAATTCATTTCACATCCTGATCATAGCATGAAATACTCTGATTCTCCTTAATCGACCACCATCAGTCAGATTAAGGTGATAGCAGACCAACACTTTTAATCAGAGTTGCGACATGCAGCGCCGAGGCTGTCATGCATGTGAATGTAACATGTGAGTGTTGTTGTGCAGAAAGGTTCAAGCCTCATTCAGTTAACCTGAGGAACTGTCAGCTCTGCGTGTCATCACAAACTGTGTCCCTGTGCTGGATTTGTAGGCCTGTAAGGGGGAAGGAGGCCAGTCTGCCAGTAACCACACAGACCCACCGGCCAGTCCGGCCAAGAGGAAACGCACTGCCAGCCCAGCTAAGGTACCACACAGGCAGAAAAAACGTTTATGGCAGGATTACAAGGAGACCTTAGCAGGCCGTGCAGACTTTCCCCTCCTCTCTCTCTCTCTCTCTCTCCTCACAGAGTGTTTCAGACTCGTGGGCAAACAGCACCAGTCAACAGCAGATCCCCAGCTGGTACCTCACGCCACAGAAACGTCAGGTGGGAACACATCAGAGAAAAACTCAATAAACAGAAATTTATGAAATGTGTCAAATTTTGAGTTTAGAGTTTAGAAGTTTTTTGCTTCTGCCTGATGCTTGACCGACTATAATAATAATGATAATAATAACTGTCTTTTTATAAAGTCTTTCCATATTTGCACAGAAATCCAGATCGGCTGTTTGTTAATCCCACATGTAATAAATATTACAGATTTATAACTAGTCTGGTTCTCGTTACATAAACACATACGGTTAGTCTCCAGGCGTTCTGGCGCTCGGGTTTTCAGACCAAATGAACGGACTCCTCATGCAGATAGTCTGAGAATGAATGAATGTGTGTGTGTGTGTGTGTGTGTGTGTGTGTGTGTGTGTGTGTGTGTGTGTGGAGGTCAAGGTTGATTCAGAAAGTTTGACCTCTGTGGCTGTTCTCAGCTTAACTGTCGGCAAAACGGCTCGTCCACTGATGTTTGTTCTGTCAGTGTATGAGTGTGTATTTGTGGTACAAGGACACGGAAAAGCACAAACATGTAATTTCAGGACCACACAAGAAGATAAACCATGAAACAAAGCCTTGGTCAGCTCTGTGTGAGGCAGATCTGACAATTGTTTTACTATTTACATTTTAGTTTCACCGAAAAAAGACAGATTTATGATAACACAATGTTTGTTGGATATTTTGGTCTGGAGAAGTCACGTCATCTCTGTAGTTTCGGGTACTAACAATAATTTGCATAATAACTCAAAATCTAGCACCTCCTGTGATTTGGATACTGAACTCTGCCAAGTTGAGATGTCTGATAGATTAATTGTGCAGCTCCAGGCTGAATCTGTTTTCTCTGAGGGCACGTCTGAACAATTGGCCTCGGTGAGCAACTTTTTTGATTTGTTTCAAAATAAAATGCATCATGTGTTTTAACAACGTTGCAGCACCTGGAACACCTGCGGACCAACCGAGCAAACCTCAAGCCCCCCCAGGTGCAGATGCTGGAGCAGCTGGAGAGCCAGTTCTCTCTCATGCAGCAGCATCAGCAGCAGGTATAGACGAGTCCACAGCTGCTGATACAGGAGCTCAGTAATTGTCCCATCTGACTCTCTGCTTCTGTCCTCCCGTCCAGATGAGGCAGCAGGCGGCCGCCGGCGGTCAGCCGCGTCCCGGCCTACCCAACGGTCCCGTGGCCGAGCCCTCCCACAACCACGCAGGTCTCTCCTGCCCCTCCCCCCTCAATCACACAGCCACCCGGCCCCTGTGTGTGAGCCAGCCCACGGCCAACGGATCCTGCTCCTCGAGTCCTTCGGCAGGGCTGCAGGGACACCTGGACAAAAATCACACCCTGGGACTGGGAGGTGGCGGCACGAGCAACGGAAACGTGCCTTACCCGCAGCAGAACTCTCTACCTCACAACTGCACAGCCGCCAGTCGCCCCAGCACCAGCAGCACTACCAGTAGTCCCAGTCACACAGACGAGACGTGGAGGAGCCAACAAGGCAACACTACCACTCAGGTACGCACCGCCTGATGTATTGTGTTGCTCTGATGCGGGGGCCATTTTTATCTTTGCCTTGTGACTCCTGCGTCTCTCTCTCTCTCTCTCTCTCTACAGGGGCTTCAAAAAGGTCCAGGTTCACATTCGGCGGGTCCCAATGGAGAACCCCCTTTCTCTTCCTCCTCCCCTCAGACCTCTTTCTCTTCCTCTGGCATTCTGAATCAGGTTGGACATTCCTCTGGGCCCTGCACTGCCTCCTCCTCAGCCTCTTCTTTATCCCCCACCTCCCCCCAGACCACCCCCAATCACCTGTCCTCGCCCCCCGCCAACCACCTGTCCTCTCCCCCCCACTGCGCTACTACCTCAGGGGTCCACACCAAAGACATCACGCCTTCAGGGGGCAGCAACGGCAGCGGCGGTGCGGTCACCACTTTGCCATCAGGTCCGGAGGCCGCCACCAGGCATTCCGCCGGGACGCCGCTCAGCCCAAGCACCACCCCCGCGCAGGGATTGACTAATCACGTCCAGCCGCGGCGGACGGACGGCTCTGGCGGCCTGTCCCAGCCTGGCTCACCTGCCCCCAGCGTGCTCAGTTCAGACAATCCTCAGCTCTCAGCCTTGCTAAAGGGAAAAGCCAATAGTACCAGTAATGACAATAACAATAACCACAGTAACCACGGAGGGCCTTCCTCAGAGAAAATCAACAACGTCCACCCGGGTCTCCACGGCGCCGCCGCCAAGCCAACATCAGAGCACTCGGCTGCATCCTCGCCACACTCAGCCACTGCTACGCCCTCGCCACGCCCGGCGGGCCCTCACGCCACCAACAGCCTCTCCTGCCTTAACAGCCCGTCCAACGCCAACAGCCAGGGGCCCACGCTCAACGGGAAGGGGTCTGAAGACTCTCAGAGCCCCATGAAGGTGGACCCTCCTGCGGGGGTCCACAAACACAACGCCCCTGCTGGTCTGGCTCCCTGGTCCTCGTTCTCCATCTACCCCAGCTCCAGTGAAGTCCTCAAAGCCTGCAGGTGAGACCCAGAGTGTGTGAGAAACCGGCTTCAGTGATAAACTGATCAGTCTGACTCTCTGACTCCTTCTGTGTGTTTATCCATCCATTCTCATCCTCCATCTTTGATAGTGACGATAGTGATGTCTCTACATCGGACGCTCCTATTGGCTCCGGTGGGTGATGTCACAGCTCCAAAGAAGGAGCAGAACTCCTGATGGGATAAAGATAGAAACTTCAGATCAGCTCTAGAACAACACAAACGCATGAGAGGAACTCTCTGTGTTCCACTTTGGTTATTCTGCTTAATATAAGGAAATATTCGATATGTGTCTAGTTATTTCTTGTTTTCTGAGCTTCTGTCCCTGATTACAGAGAACAGAGGGGTTCTTATAAAGAGCTGATTCTCTAGTTCATGGAGAGAAAAACAGAAAACTGAACATTAGGAGAATTCAGAAGCATATAAACGAAAACACTCTGGGCTGATATCTTTAATGTCACTCTCTTCTTGTCAGAATGAGGTAAAAACACACATTGGCTCAGTGAAATGTTTGTATTGTTTCTTTGTGTGATGTCTATATTGTATAAATATGAGGGAGGTTGGAGGATATAAAGTCAGTTTCATTTCTGGTGCGACTGATTCACTCAGCTTCTTTGGATGTTGTGTAGTGACACTCTGGTTTGTGATGTTTGTGTGCGATGACACGTTTTTGTGAACCACGTTGTGCCGCCGTTGTTCTGACTGCCCTTCACCCCTCCCGCAGGAATCTGGGGAAGAACGGCCTGTCGACGAGCAGCATCCTCCTGGACAAGTGCCCGCCGCCGCGACCCCCTCGCCCGCCGTCTCCTCCGCTGCCGAAGGACAAACTCAACCCCCCCACGCCGAGTATTTATGTGCGTATCACACACATGACCTTACAAGGAGAAGTGCTGGTGCTGTTGTGGTGTGTGTGAAGTCTAGAGCACCACAACCGAGACGCACAATTTTTCTGCTCCACCTCCCCTGACTCCCCACCCCCACCCTTCTCTGTCTCCTCTCTGACATACAGCTAGAAAACAAGAGGGACGCCTTTTTCCCTCCTCTTCATCAGTTCTGCACCAACGCCGCCAACCCGGTCACCGTCATCCGAGGACTCGCCGGTGCGCTGAAACTAGGTGAGAGGCTCGGTAACCTGCTGAGCTCAGGGGCCGCTGGATCTGGATCTGCTCTGTGGGTGTGTAGGTGTGTTCTCCACATCAACGTGACGTGTGTCACAACAGCACCACCTGCAGCTGAGAAGTGTTACTGCAACAGAAACGGCAGAGAGCTCAGCTCCTCTTCACACTGACCTCCTGCCCAGTTACATAAGAGTTTAATCTGAGAAACTGTTCACAGACGATTTGTTAATTAACTATATTATGATCTGTGAAGACAGAGCAGCCCCCAGCCCAGCTGCCCCCCGCTCCCTCACTCTAACGGCTCTTGTGTGTCTCGTTTTGGTTAAATGTCATTTTATCTTACACTCACTGCTCTTTGCACTTGGCTCTTCCTTCCATCCGCCACCGCCCGTGCTCAGACTTAGGCCTGTTCTCCACCAAGACATTGGTGGAGGCCAACCCCGACCATCTGGTGGAGGTTCGGACCCAGTTGGCTCAGCCCACCGACGAGAACTGGGACCCCAGCGGCAGCAGGAAGATGTGGCGCTGCGAGAGCAGCCGTTCCCACACAACCATCATCAAGTATGCCCAGTACCAGGCCTCGTCCTTCCAGGAGTCTCTACGGGTCAGTGGGACACACACACACACACACACACACACACACACACACACACACACAATAGAAACGCTAATGTTGAAAAAAGAACAATAATAAGATATAACCCAAACACACGAGAGGAACTTCTCTTTGGTTATTTTGCTTTAAACAGTTTTTATCAGGAAAAGAAAGAAACATTCAGAGTGTTTTTTTTAGTTCTTGTTTTCTGATTACAGAGAACAGAGTCAACTGATCAGACAGAATCAGCTGATTCTGAATATGAGGAGACTTCATGACATTTTTAATCGTTTGTGAATTTTGTGGCAGGAGGAGAACGAGAAGAAGAAGGAGCTGGAAACAGAAGCCGATTCGTCTGACAGGTGACTTCTGTTGTTGTTGCTGCTCTTTAGATTTTACTTCTATGTTTCAGTTGCTGACAGCGTTTTTCTGACCCCCTCCGTTAGTGCGATGCGGCGGCGGAAGGGACCTTTCAAACACATCAAGTTTGGCACCAACATCGACCTCTCAGATGAAAAGAAGTGAGTGAACATCCCAGACCTGGACAGTCCTGAGTTTGTCCTGGTTTGATTCCCATCCAGCCTGTCTCTCCTCCTGTTTTACTCGTTTCTTTCTCTGCCAAATGAAAGTATAAAAACTGACCCAGGATGTTTGCCAGGTGGAAGCAGCAGCTCCAGGAGCTCGCCAAGCTGCCGGCCTTCGCCCGGGTGGTGTCGGCCGGTAACCTGCTGAGCCACGTGGGACACACCATCCTCGGCATGAACACCGTGCAGCTCTACATGAAGGTGCCGGGCAGCAGGACGCCAGGTGACCGTCACGGACAGGAGCACCAATCACAGTCCACCGCCTTGTTGTGTTTTGTCCTCCTGTTAATAACGTCCTGGTCTCCCGCAGGTCACCAAGAGAACAACAACTTCTGTTCGGTCAACATCAACATCGGGCCCGGGGACTGCGAGTGGTTCGCCGTGCCGGAGCCGTACTGGGGCGTCATCAACAACTTCTGCGAAGCGTACGTGAGAGAGAAGGATTTCTTGGTCCTCTGCTGGTCATCAGACCGGATGCTGACTCAACTCTGCTCTCTGACTCACCAGGAACAACATCAACTTCCTGATGGGCTCGTGGTGGCCCAACCTGGAGGACCTGTACGCCACCAACGTGCCTGTTTATCGCTTCATCCAGCGTCCCGGAGATCTGGTCTGGCTCAACACAGGCACGATCCACTGGGTCCAGGCCATCGGCTGGTGCAACAACATCGCCTGGAACGTCGGACCTCTCACAGGTAAGACAGAGAGAGGCCCTCCAAGTCCCGGTCCAGGTCCAGGTCCCGCCCAGCTGCTTGAGTCTGATGAACAGCTGCGGGTTCTGCCGTACTCATTCACTGGACTTCCTGTGTTGCCGTCCTCAGCCCATCAGTACAAACTGGCAGTGGAGCGTTACGAGTGGAACAAGCTGCAGAGCGTCAAGTCCATCGTTCCCATGATCCACCTCTCCTGGAACATGGCCAGGAACATCAAAGTGTCCGACCACAAGCTCTTCGAGATGATCAAGTGAGAACTCCATGAGTTATAAATCCTCATCTGAGGTGTGTGTGTGTTACACTGAGCTCACACTGTATGTGTGTGTGTGTGTGTGTGTGTGTGTGTCAGGTATTGTTTGTTGCGGACTCTGAAGCAGTGTCAGATGCAGAGGGAGCTGCTGTTGGCTGCTGGGAAGGAGCTGGTCTGGCACGGCAGGACTCAGAACGAGCCGGCACATTACTGCAGCATCTGTGAGGTGAGGACTCCAGGATGACCTGGAGAACCTGGAAAACTAGTTTTACAGTCCTGAGAAACCTAAAAGACGAACTCTGTCATGTGATCTGGATCATCACAGCAAATGATCAGTGAGGGAACAGGGGGAGCTCCGATTAATGTGTGTGTGTGTGTGTCCGTCCAGGTGGAGGTGTTCGACCTGCTCTTTGTGACCAGTGAGAGCAACAGCAGGAAGACCTACGTGGTTCACTGTCAGGACTGCGCCCGTCGGGGCAGCGCCAACCTGGAGAACTTCGTGGTTCTGGAACAGTACAAGATCGAGGACCTGATGCAGGTCTACGACCAGTTCACACTCGTAAGTATGCAGACCGACAGGACCCCGAGTCCAGTCCAGTCCAGACCAGACCGGCCTGACTGATTGTTTTCCCTCCCTCGCTCCCTCCTCCCCTCCAGGCGAGCCCTCTGCCTTCCTCGTCTTGATGCCGCCGCCCCGCCGCTCTGAGGACCGTTCGACCGCCGTCGGACCGGATCGGGAAACCTTCGCCACTTTTTTCTGATATTCAGGAAGTAAGCCGGCGGTCCTCTAACTGCGCTCTGTAGCTATCCCATAAGGCAGCTGTGTGAAAGCTGTGTGTCTATGCAACCTGCCCCAGAGCGGTGTGCCCCCCCCCCCCCCCCAAAAAAAAACCTGCTCCCATGACCCCTCCCAGTGGACTGGAGGAGGGGGGCAGCAGCTCCTCCTGTCTTCATGCCCAGACTGTTCTACTGCTGGCCCAGCTGGACGTCACACACACACTTAAAATGATGAAATAAAGTTTTGTACATATTAAGTTTTAACTGGCATCACCGTCACACAGACTACTGACTAAATCATTTCTCCTTTTCCTTTTTTTTTTTTTTTTTTTATGTTCTGTGGTCTGACCCCCCCCCCCACCTCACCTCACCTCCACGCTCAACGTCCCCCCGACCCCCCCCCCCATCAGACGAGTCGTTAGCCTAGCTGGTCTTTTCGTACGTTAGACACCCCTTGGTCAGGAAAACGAGATTTAAACATTTATTTGTAATGTGAAAAGTTGAGTGATGACACATTTCCTGGTTTGTCTTTCTTTCTTTTCTTTTTTTTTTTAATCACCTGAAGCGTTAAAATGAAACTCGGTCGAGTCTTTTATTCGTTTGCTGGAGAGGAAATCATCGGCAGACAAACAGCAGCGAGTCGGAGTAAAAAGGGTTGCACATAGACGAAAAGAGTGAACTTTAATTTGTGGGTTTTTTCATTATTTTGATGTAAATTTACACTATTTATAAAATGCATATTTATTGCTTGAAAATATTTGTTGATGGAATGCTGTAATTTTTTTTCCAGAGTACCTGCCATTAAATTTGAAGGAGCCGTGTGATTTTTAAACACGGCCCCTCATAAGTTTTCTATATAAATAAAACTGCTTAGTAAGCGTTGTACAGAGACGTTACCTTGAAATGGGTTTATTGTCTGAAGGATGTTTTATGCGTCAATAAACAAGAACTGTCTTTATTTACATCTGCAGCTCAATCATTATTATTTTTGATACAAACCCAAACTGTTGATTTAAAAACTAGATTTATAAATTCACCGACAGTCCATCCTCAGAAATGTGGAGCAGCCGGGATCTTAGTGTCCGTATTAAAGTTTAAATCTATTAAATCAAGATCATTTAATGATAAATTCATTAGAATGAGTTGAGCAAAGCAGAATAAAATAAAATGAAGGCACCAGATAAAATCTGAAAAAGAAAACAGAACCAGTCCGGTCCACTTCCTGGAGAAGGGACCAGAACTCAGACCTGATGGTGGAAGATCCAGCTGGTCTTCACAGAGAGAGAACCGAGACCTGGACCAGGAGCTGGGTGGAGGACTGAGTCAGGTAAGGCCTGATTCTCCTGAGCAGATGGTCGTGTCTGCAACAGAAGGATGAATCAGCTGGTTTGTGATTAATAAGGAATATTTTTATTAAACTAAAATCAGCTGTGTGTGTTCGAGTCCAGGAAAACTATATGATCAACAGCAGGAAACTTTGATTAAAGAAACCTCCTGAGGACGATGCCCCTCCCTGGTGGTCTCTGGTGATGAGCCCTGATCTGGACTGAGGGACCAGACGTGGATGAGTGACGGAGATAACGGATGGAAGAAAAAGAAAACTGAGTATTAACCTTCTTCACTGCTCTTTTCTGCAGGTTTAAGGTGTCAGACAAACCGTTTCTGTGTCACATCACAGACGTAGAAGGTCACAGCTTTAAATGTTCAGGTCCAAAATGTTGCCAGTTTGACTCTGAACGAGGCCAAAACCAGAGAGATGCTTCACTGGATCTGGACCAACAACTAATCCAGGAACAGATCTGGGCGACCGAGCACAAGAGAGAATAATAGAGATGGTGAAGAGCGAGAAAAGATGGCCGACGTTCTCCCAGCAGTTCTACACATTCAGTGGTGACTTGAGACTGAACGAAGATTGGATGCTGATTATTCCTCCACGCTGAATGCAAACTGAAATGGAACCATATACAGGCCACAAAGACCGAAAGCCTCATTAAATGCCCCCACGGTGCATCCAGGGGACGGAGCTGCAGCAGAGAAAATATTTTAAAGGAGGAAATAATGAATCTGAACAAAGTCTCTGTGACAAATCAAAAGCGTTTCTGATGTTTGTGTCTGTAATCACAACCAGTTTGATCTGCCCCAGCAGGTGATGGTGTGGGGCAATTAAAGTGTGCAGAGGTCGTCCTCCCACCCCCCCAAAACAGATCCGCTCTGCAGGAGACGAGAAGAGGAACTCTGACACTCGTCCGTTTGTAAAAGAGGAACTGAGAGAATTTTCTTCCCCCATGAATGAATGAATGAATGAATGTAGCAGGATGATGCAACAATGAATCCTGAATGAGTCTGTGTGATCCGGTTCAGACCACCAGACCACGTGGACTCAGCTGTATCTGCCCCATTGATCCAGAATCATCAGTTATCCTGCTCTTATCACTGATTATCTGATGCGATGCCTTCGAATTCGAGCTGAATCGGGTTTTTTTTATGTGATAATAAAGTCAACAGTGAGAAATCACGCTGTCACTGTCACACACATCTAGACTGAACTTTATTTTCTGGGTTCGCTCAGATTATTTACTGTGTGATCAGTTCATCTCTTCTACTGGTACAACAGGAAGTGACATCACTAACACACCTGAGGGGGGGCCCGTTTTTACCTGAACGCAGAATTATATTTGAAGTGATGCTAACGAAGATACCAGCAGAATAAGAAAGCGGCATTATTGAATATTTAGCTCGACTCAGTTTAAAATACTTTGGTCCCTAAAATGTTCTTTTGATTCTGAATCAAATCAAATCTTTTTTCTTTTCTTTTCTTTTTTTTTTTTCCAGGAACAGAAATCTGTTCAAGGTGAGTCGGTTTGCAGTCATTAAAAAAAAAAAAAGACTTTAAAAGGTCTGCTGTGCTGGGACAGATGTGTTTGTCTCAGCTCTCCAACATGTCCCCCATTGTGTCTTTTAAGGTTAATGGCAGAGCTCAGTTGGAGCCCCACAGGTCTGATGGACTGGTTCAATGAAGAGGACTCAGCTGATCGGTCTCTGATCACCAATCACACTCCGGATAGAACTCACAGTCGATATTAACCCGAAGGTAAGAATGAAATCAGCTCATGATGAAGAGGAGTCTCTTTCCATAAACCTCTTTCGGCTTTTTGTTTTCATTGTTGCTTCGTTTTTTAACAGTTTTGAATTCAGCTGTATTTGACTGACACATAAAAACTGAACAGCTCTTTGCTTTGAGGCTCAGGTTCAGTGGATAAATGCCCTCCGTACCCGTCAGAGCACCTGTGAGGCAGAAGACAGATGTTTTAGTGGATGAACACGTGATCGTGGACTGACCTTCACCAATAATCGGCTTCAACGTACAAACTAAAACGAGACTTTTGGCTCATTTTCTCTAAATCTTCAGGATCCGTCCGTCTGCAGCTTTAATTGCGCTCGCCGGGTGACGTTCTTTGTACTCCTGTTTAAAAAACAAAAAACGGGCTGTCAGCTCAGAGCTCCAGTTAGTTCATTATCAGGACCGCAGGAGGTTTGGTTGGACCAGTTGGTCTGACAACCAGCTCAATCCAAACACCTTTAATTTATTCATGATCCCGTCTGACAGCCTGTGCTTTTTTTTTTTTTTTTTTTTTCTCACTTAGCTTCAGAAGTGACAAAAGGAAATAGTTGACATTTAAAAAAATATCAAACCTGGAAAATGAAGCTGGCTCTTAAAAAAAATGATTTGATTTTCTTCCAGTCAAACACAGCTGGACTCCGTCGCCTGTTCCTGTTCCAACGTCGTTTCATTCCTCCATCAACTTCGTCCTCGTTTGTTCTTCACACGTCCTTTAATGTAGAGTTTGAATTAAAGGGCTTTATTCTATCTACTGACCATCAGGAGGGGACATGTCAGATTGTGTTGAAGTCTATGGGAAAATGTCCCTCCTCCTCCCTGATGAGTTTATGGTCTCAGTCTCTCTCAGTTTACAGTCTTCAACACAACATGATGTTCATCACCCAATCAGGATGCTCCAATCCACCTCACAATAAATAAATAATAATGAAGGTGGACAGATGTGGAGGGACACGTCCACTCACCTGCAGCCGTCACCATCATGGTCATTGTGTGATGCACAATAACACAACACACAACCTCCGTCTGCTGCTCCCACTGAGGGGAAGAAGTGAAACGTGGACCAGCAGATGTCACTGTAGTTATGAGAGAGATGGATGCAAAGTAATACTGTATCAGTAAAACACACACACACTGACACACACTCTGTTAAAGGGGGATCAAAGCAGCTCCTGAATTCTGAAGGTGTATTCCAGATGTCTTAGTCACTGGTGACTCAGCTTGTATTTGTTCCGCTCCTATTTGTTTTTACTCCTAACCCGACTGACTCACCCTTCGGTTGACAGAGAAACATATGCAAGTGTTTTAGGACAGGAAATGGATGTACAGACGGGCAGAAACTATATTTCTTGGACTGCGCTCGAGTTGTTGAGTGCCTTCAGCGGCCAAGAGGAAATCATAGTCATTTGTGGAAGTGCTGGGTTTGTGAGGAATGTGTCTGAAAGGAGCGCCGGCTGCCATTAATGCAGACGGCTGAGTGTCTAAAGGCTGAAAGGCCAACGTCAGGCCGCTCAGCACCCGAAGGTCCAACAGGGGTTAAACATCTGCCTGGTTCCTGCTTATTCTGTCAATATGAAGAAAATAAGAATTATTATTATTGTTATTAACATCAGTGAGGTGTTAATCAGTTCAAATTAACCAACATCCTTTAATCCATTTTAAGAAAATTTAGCATGAACTCAAAATGAAAGAAAAGACACAGAAGGCGCGTTTCGTCGAGTCATTCACTCTTTACAAGTTAAAGATTTAATTTTTTCAAGTTTCTACAGTTTCATTCAAAGAGACTTTGAGTTACATTAAAAATAAAAAAAAGAAACACAATTTTAAAAAAGCTCTACAGAGATAACAAAGTTTTACTCAAACACATTTTTATTTTTTACTTATTTCTGTTTTAAATCTTTTCATCAACTAAAGATTTGACTAATCCATCATAACGTCATAAAAAATGTGTATGAGTCCTGATGAGATCACGATGCAGCAGATAAAATATTAAAATTATCTAAAATAATTATTTCACATCAATTTGCAAATGTTAAAGAAGCTGATGCATTTTTACTTTATTGATGGTTTCTAATGTGTCATCGTGCCCTGATGGTCTCAGTCTTTCTCCGGCAGGTGACTCAGCTCAGACGTGGGCAGCTGCATGTGGATGGCGGGACCTGAAGAGGCTGCAAAGTTTATTTTTGTTATTAAGAAAAAAACCAGGAGACAGGAAACTGAATGTAAACACGAAGAAGGAGGAAAAGAAAAAGAAGAAGAAATGTAATTTATTCAAACAGTCAAAATGAAAACTGATGCTGATGGTGCAAAGAAGAACCAAACCCTGGACCCTGGACCCTGGACCCTGGAGACTGGAGACTGGAGCCTGGACTCTGGACTCTGGACTCTGGACTCTGGACCCTGGATCCGGGATCTGGGCTCCCAAAGCTGCAGCTTCTGGATTAAAAAGTCCAAAAAGGGTGTTTTAATATTTCCAAAGAAGATCTGCAGAGACTGAAGATTGAATCACGATTCTCATCTGATCTCAAGTCAAACCAGAGTGATCCTGGTCCCTGAGGATCCTGACACTACAAAACTTTTATTTTAATTTTATTTTCATTCATTTCTGTTCAAAAGCTTTTCATCAAATAAAGATTCTCCTCATCAGATGTGCTCACATAAAGTAAAGAGGTCTACAGGTCTATCATGCGTTGAAGTGGAAGCTGCTGCGTTCAATCCGACACATATTTTGTCGGTTGGTCATATAGTTTGTTTTCAAACACTCTTATTGTGAAACATCTGCTCAGTGGAAGAAGAATCCTGCTGCGAAGATCAGACTCTCCTGTTGACCAACGTGTGACAGGAAGTGAATCTCCCTGATGTTGGTGCCAGAAGTCCCCCAGATTCCTCTGAGCTGAGTCTGAGCTCCTGCAGCTCTGAGTCACAGGAAGCTTCGGGTTAAATGGACGAGCCTGAGGTGATTCTACACACACACACACACACACACAAACAGGACACACACTGACTGAGGAATGTGAGCAAAGTGAAAATGCTCAACGGTAGTTAGATCTCCCACAAACATGAAACATGAAGATATAAGTCTGCAGGTCTCAGATCTGATCAGATGGTCCTGATGTTAAAAAAAAATCACGTTTTTAAATCTACCAGATTTCCTCTGAGGTGTGAAGGGAGCTGAACGTTCAGCTGCACAAACTGATTCTCCTTCGGCAGGTTTTAAATGAGTTGGTGAACAGAGACGAGTCATTAAAGACAAACTCCAGATGAAGAAGCTCTGTTCAGATTCCTGCACTCGTCCAGCTGACAGCGGGATCATTAAAACCTTCATAACCAATTAGAATGATTAGAAGCTCTTTCAATACTCATTTAATTACTCTAAAATATAATGAAGCTGCTGCTTTAAATACGTTTAATAAAGATATTTAAAGATTTTGTCCTCGCTGTGCAGACAGTCATTCATTTTAAACCTGAACATTTCTCTGATGGTTTCTGTGGAAAACCAAACAGAAGCAGCCGAGTTTTGTAGAATCAGTTTCATTGTCATCGAAAGGAAAAAACCGAAGGAACGTTTTATTGAAATAAAATGTACAGAAGAATGGAAGAAAAGGAAAAGCTGCCAAGTTTCTGTTAGAAAGAGTTCAGTTCATGTTGAATTCAATTTGGAAACACTGCTGTGGTTCTGGGGGCCAGCACGGTGGCATAACGGTCACGATATGTTCTCCCCGTCTGGGTACTCCGGTTTCCCCCAAAGACATCGTGTTTGGCTTCATCGGCCAGACCTACGGACTCTAAACTGTCCGTAGGTCTGTCTGTCTCTGTGATGGACTGCAGACCTGTCCAGGGTGACCCCGCCCTCACAGAGTGAGCTGGGATTGGATGGATGGATTTTGTGCTTTGTCAAAGTTAATAAAGACCAAAATGATCATCTAAAGTTTTAGAATCTGCCAAAAAGGGAAACACCTATTTTAGAAATCCGAATATTTCCAGTTGAAACATGAATTCATCTTCTTCTTGGAGCGCCTGCAGGTATCGACACAACCTGATTTCTTTAACCCCGTCGAGTCCACATCACAGGCCGGGCTCCCAAAACCGCCAAGATCTTCCCGCCGGACAGAAAGTTGGCGGGAGACGTGACGGCACCTCTCCGCCTCATCATCCCGCCGGTCGGTGGCTTTTTTTTAATGAGTTCTTTCCTGTAATAAATTATTAACCATTAAAACACGAGGCTGAATCAGCGGGTGTGGAGCTCAGCTCTGAATCACACGTTAAACATGAACAGGAAGAAATTATTTAGCCGCTTGTTTGCCTGCACTGTGTTTCTGTTACCAGACCAGATCGGATTGGACCTAATTAATCTTTGGATCAAATCATTCTGTTGAAATTTGACATTGTTGAAAAATAATTTAACCAAAAAAGTGACAGTAGATGCCAACAAATATTATTTGTATAGTATAATATAATAATATAATAATTAATTTCTGGTCTGATGTTCGACATAAAAAATATCTAACAGCGTCTCAGATGATGTTTCCCAAAAAGAAATTCGAGTCACATGAAAGAATTTGGATTTTAACCCTGTAAATGTGTTCATTCTCGTGGCTGAATCGTTTTGTTTTGATGGTGACGACCTCCGTCTGCTGGAAAGGAGCCACATGGGGGCAGTGTCCACAAGCCCCCACCCCGGCCCCGGGAAGGGGGCAACAGGACTGTGTGAATTTGCTCTCATGTCGCCCGAACACTCTGCTGAATGCAGATGATCTCCTGAAAGGCGGAGTGAAAAGCATGATGGGTAATGATGACATCACTCTGGAGCAGATTGGAGTATTTTGTTAACAGGTGTGTGTTGAAGTCATAAAGTGCTGCTCCTCACCTGGACAGGGAAACTCCACCGCTGTCATACACCTGGACCTGCAGGTCTGGGTCAGTCCACATGGACCTGGACTGAACTGATCATTGTCTCTGAGTGCGTGTGTGTGTGTGTGTGTGTGACCAGCAGCTGAATATGGGGTTGTGTTACTTCCTTTTACAAACATACCGCAACATTTGGTCATCTGAAGAGCGTCTAACAGTCATCGGATTATCTGGCAGCGCCGGCTTCTCCGGTGCTTTCCACCTCCTGGAGCCTCAGTCAGCAGCAGCACATGACAGATGTTGTTTGGAGGTGGAGCGGACCTGCTGTTGTCCTGGTGTGCACAGTGACGCAGGTGTTGCACAACATTTTCCCCGGTTATGACCGTGTGACATCAGCCTGGCGTCTCCCGGTTCCCCTGACGTGTGATACACCCTCTGACCATTCCACTCTTATGTGTAAACACTGCAAACAACTCAAAGAGTACGCACACAGACACACACATCCCTGCTCCTGTATCCACGGAGGCACCTGTCCCGCATGACGTCACCGGTGAGTCAGGTGTAAATGCATGCATATGTGTGTGTGTTCAGGCTGCTGCTGGTTGTGGGATGTTTGCATAATCAGCAGCGCAGCACACCTCAGTCACAAGGTAAACTTTCCACTGCGCTCACAGAAAAGAACCTCCGCTTCACACTCGAGTAGCCCGGGAGCAGCCTAGATTCACTGAGCTGAAAGGTCCAGGTCCAGGTCCAGGTCCAGGTCCAGGTCCAGGTCCAGGATCAGGTCCAGGTCCAGGTTCAGGTCCAGGTCCAGGTCCAGGCCCAGGTCCAGGTCCAGGTTCAGGTCCAGGTCCAGGATCAGGTCCAGGTCCAGGTCCAGGATCAGGTCCAGGTCCAGGTCCAGGATCAGGTCCAGGTCCAGGTCCAGGTCCAGGTTCAGGTCCAGGTCCAGGATCAGGTCCAGGTCCAGGTCCAGGATCAGGTCCAGGTCCAGGTCCAGGATCAGGTCCAGGTCCAGGTCCATGTCTAGGTCCAGGTTCAGGTCCAGGTCCAGGTCCAGGTCCAGGTCCAGGTCCATGTCTAGGTCCAGGCCCAGGTTCAGGTCCAGGTCCAGGTTCAGGTCCAGGTCCATGTCTAGGTCCAGGCCCAGGTTCAGGTCCAGGCCCAGGCCCAGGTCCAGGTCCAGGTCCAGGTCCAGGCCCAGGTCCAGGTCCAGGTCCAGGTCCAGGTCCAGGTCCAGGTCCAGGTCCAGGTCCAGGCCCAGGTCCAGGTCCAGGTCCAGGTCCAGGCCCAGGTCCAGGTCCAGGTCCAGGTCCAGGTCCAGGTCCAGGTTCAGGTTCAGGTCCAGGTCCAGGTTCAGGTCCAGGTCCAGGTCCAGGTCCAGGTCCAGGTCTAGGTCCAGGTTCAGGTCCAGGTCCAGGCCCAGGCTCAGGTCCAGGTCCAGGTCCAGGTCCAGGTCCAGGTCCAGGTCCAGGCCCAGGTCCAGGTCCAGGCCCAGGTTCAGGTCCAGGTCCAGGTCCAGGTTCAGGTCCAGGTCCAGGTCCAGGCTCAGGTCCAGGTCCAGGTCCAGGTCCAGGTCCAGGTCCAGGTCCAGGTTCAGGTCCAGGTCCATGTCTAGGTCCAGGTCCAGGCTCAGGTCCAGGTCCAGGCCCAGGCTCAGGTCCAGGTCCAGGTCCAGGTCCAGGTCCAGGTCCAGGTCCAGGCCCAGGTCCAGGTCCAGGTCCAGGTCCAGGTCCAGGTCCAGGTTCAGGTTCAGGTCCAGGTCCAGGTTCAGGTCCAGGTCCAGGTCCAGGTCCAGGTCCAGGTCTAGGTCCAGGTTCAGGTCCAGGTCCAGGCCCAGGCTCAGGTCCAGGCCCAGGTTCAGGTTCAGGTCCAGGTCCAGGTCCAGGTCCATGTCTAGGTCCAGGTTCAGGTTCAGGTTCAGGTCCAGGTTCAGGTCCAGGTCCAGGTCCAGGTCCAGGTTCAGGTTCAGGTCCAGGTTCAGGTTCAGGTCCAGGTCCAGGCCCAGGTTCAGGTTCAGGTCCAGGTCCAGGCTCAGGTCCAGGTCCAGGTCCAGGTCCAGGTCCAGGTCCAGGTCCAGGTTCAGGTCCAGGTCCATGTCTAGGTCCAGGTCCAGGCTCAGGCCCAGGTTCAGGCCCAGGTTCAGGTCCAGGTCCAGGCCCAGGTTCAGGTCCAGGTCCAGGTCCAGGTCCAGGTCCAGGTTCAGGTCCAGGTCCAGGTTCAGGTCCAGGTCCAGGTCCAGGTCCATGTCTAGGTCCAGGTCCAGGTCCAGGCCCAGGTCCAGGTCCAGGTCCAGGCCCAGGTCCAGGCCCAGGTCTTGTCCGGGTACTGATCCGACACAACAGATCAGTTTCAGCTTCTCTGTCTGTAACTGTAAATTCAGGTCTCACCCGGCTCAGGTGGAAGCAGAGCGTGTCGGCATGAAGCCGAAGGTCCATCCCGCGTTTTCAGCCTTTGTGTTGAACTATCGTTGTTGAATATGTCGAATTGCTTTTTGACTTAAAGGGGAGAAACTTCAAAGTTGTATAAACTGCTCTGGTTTCCAGAATGAGTCAAACCAGAGACACAGCGCCGACGAGCACAGAACATCAGTGTGTGTGTGTCAGTGTTGAAATGTTGTGTTACTGTGAAGCTGCCTCATCACTACATGATCTGACCTTTACGAAGGGACGTGGGTTTCTGCTCCTGCTCCTAAAACTCCATCAGACCCGACATGAGAAGAAATAATTCACTCTCTGAAGTGTCAGAGAAATGTATTCAGCTTTTCACTAAAAGTCATGAATCTGTGGATTTTATGAACTCATAAATTAATCCAGTGTGAATTGAAGGTAAAGCGTTAAAACGTGAATCTGAGCTCTGAAACTCCAGTTTGTCACTCCAGAGCTTTTGTTTCCATCTTTCTGTTGTGTTTCTTCTGCGCGACACTTCGGTTCTTCCTTTGGCAAAAAAAATTCAGTGACCCTGTGAGCATGAAATTTTTCCAAGCACCATTAATTTCTGACATCTCAAAGTTTGAAGGGTGAACACGAGGGAGGGGGGAGAAGGGAGTTCACACTCAGAGTCAACGATGGCACATGAGATAAAATTAAAAGAAGAAGAGAAAGTCCTGTTTTCTTCAGAGGAATCTGAACTTCGGAGACGGTTCAGCGCACAAAAATAACATTTAATACGTCCTGTTTGCTCAGACGTCACCTCCAACACTTTTCAGACTTTGTACTGAAGAAAAGTTTTCAGGGTGCTGTGAATTTCTCTCATCAGGCAGAGACAGGTCACGATATTCAGCTATGACCTCCATTTTTGTTTTTTACATTTTAGAGTTTTAGTTTAGTTTCATCACAGACGTTTAATACAATTATTTTCATTTGTAAAACATTTGAGTTCATTTCTCTCATCAGCTGATTCGGAGAATAAAAATGTCTCTAGTTTTAACACATGATGTTCATTTTTTAAATGATGCTCCATTTAGAGGGAAACAAACGTTGTTTGATTCTATCTGAGAAACAATCAGTAATCAATAATTAAATGAAATCAACAAACTTCGTCCTGATGAATTCAGTGAATGATCAGTGATTGCTCTGTAATGTGACTGATGGACTCGGTCGGCTCACCCGTCTGGTTTAACAGGGAGCTTCTGTTCGGCCCCCGTCAGTCATCATGAGTCCAGACTGAAGCCTCTAAACATAGAGCGGACAAATTAAATTCAAATGACTCAGATGTTTGATGACTGAGACGACTGACTTGTCCCTCAGCTTCGGTCGCCGTTCTGACTCTCAGCAAACATCCCAGAGCCGAGCCGGGACTCACTTCTTCCACTCAGACCCTCAACTGTCATAGGAAGGAGGTCGGTGGTTGGGTTGGGCGGTGGTTGGGGAGGGAGGGGGGGGGTTGAAAGGAAGATGGGTGGAGGGAGGGAAGAGAGAAAGGCTAAATCAGTTGGCAGAGGAGAGGAAGCTCTGTCATATCCAGGAGGAAGTGTGAGTCAGTGCTCGTACATTCTTGGAGGCTGATTCAGCGCTGCGCAGGAAGTGGGAAACGCTTACTGCTGAGCTTTAACACAAGGAGGGAAAGAACCTCGTCTGGAGCGGTGTAACCGTGAAAAGAGTCCCCCGGCAAAAGAGAAAAAATACACAACAGAAGAAGGACAACGCTGTCACAATCAAGGAGCTCTGCTGGTGCCACCAGGACGGAGGAAGAGGAGGCCAAAGGGTAGCGCTCTGGGTCTTCCTCTTTTTCTCTGGTCCCCAGAAATCTCCCCTTCCTTCTCCCTCTCCGTCACTTCTCAGATTTCACAGTCCCGGCTATCGCTGCTTAACCCTTTCCTCTCCAGCTCCAAAAAAAAAAAAAAAAAGACCTCTGAGAGGAAACAGGAAGTGATTTCACACAAAGGTCACGTTTGCTTCGATGCGGGACGTTGTGTTTGTTTATTTTTATTTGTTCCAGGCAGGTCTGAACTGTGGTGACATGTGGGGAGGGTTTCCAGGTTTGGTGGCCATGTGGGTGGCGGGGGTGTTTAGAAGATGTATAAACCCGCAGACAGCCTGTCCCACCCAGACTCTCATGGTCACTGCCTCTGTCCTCGTGATAAAACCAGCTTATCACCAGTTTCCATTCAGCTTCTTAGCGCTTATGTAACGTCAACGCAAGGGAGGAAGTGCTGTCCGCCGTGAATGAAGAATGTATCTGTGTGTGTGTGTGTGTGTGTGTGTTGAGTGAAACAGGTTTCCACATGAGAGTAAACCCACCAAACATGTAGGACAGTGGAAAAAGTGTGCTCAGCTGATTAGTGCATGGACACACACACACACACACAGATCAACCCATTCTCACACTTCTCACACACACATCACTCTCACACTGTGTCTCTGTCTCACACAAATCCATGTTGTATTGTACGAGTTGTTGCTAAGTGACAAACTAATTCCAATCCTCTTGAAACAGAGAGACTTACTCCTCATCTCTGAGAGTGAAGGAGAGAAGGAGAGGAGGAGGAGGAAGGGAGGGACGGGGGTGAGGGGATCGAGGGGGGAGACTACGAGACAAGAAAGCAACTCTCCCACACAGAAAAGCTTTCACTCTGAGCCGGTCGCACACAGCATCAGAAGCCTCTGCTCCTCTTCAGGAACAGAGTGACAGCCGCTGCCAAAAAAACTTTTAGGATTCGTATGCAGGAAAATTAAATTGTGATCTGTTACGTTTTTTGGAGAGACGGCTCGAGGTCGACTTCTTGCCGTCCAGCTTCAACATAAAGTCGACTGTCACACATCTTAGGGAAAGAAGGTGGATCTGACCTGCTCTGAACTCTGTCCTGATTGGGTGGGACAGTCTGTCAATCATCCAATCTGCGTCTGGTCTGTTTCCCTCTAAATGGAGCATCATTTAAAAACTGAACTGATCATGTTGTGTTGAAGACTGTAAACTAGAGACTGAGACCATAAACTCATCAGGAAAACGTTTACTGAGGAGGAGGAGGGACATTTTCCCATAGACTTCAATATAAAGGAGGAGGAGGGACATTTTCCCATAGACTTCAATGTAAGGGAGGAGGAGTGACATTTTCCCATAGACTTCAATATAAGGGAGGAGGGACATTTTCCCATAGAGTTCAATATAAGGGAGGAGGGGGGACATTTTCCCATAGAGTTCAATATAAAGGAGGAGGGGGGACATTTTCCCATAGACTTCAATATAAGGGAGGAGGAGGGACATTTTCCCATAGACTTCAATATAAGGGAGGAGGGACATTTTCCCATAGACTTCAATATAAAGGAGGAGGAGGGACATTTTCCCATAGACTTCAATATAAAGGAGGAGGAGGGACATTTTCCCATAGAGTTCAATATAAAGGAGGAGGAGGGACATTTTCCCATAGACTTCAATATAAAGGAGGAGGAGGGACATTTTCCTATAGACTTCAATATAAGGGAGGAGGAGGGACATCTTCCCATAGACTTCAGTATAAAGGAGGAGGAGGGACATTTTCCTATAGACTTCAATATAAGGGAGGAGGAGGGACATCTTCCCATAGACTTCAGTATAAAGGAGGAGGAGGGACATGGTGGACAAACTTCACGTCTCCGCCCTCAGCTGGAGTCAGGTGGTTCTAATGTCATTAAGGGGGGGGGGGGGGGGGGGGCTCAGCATTCTTCAGCACACACACAACAAATGGAGCAGAGACATTTCCTGTGTCCTGTCATGTGCTCGTCATTTCCATCGTGCCCCCCCCCCCCCCCCCCCCCCTTTCAGTCTGTACATCCTCTCAGCTGCTTCATCTCTCACTCTGTGGGGGGGGGGGCTAAGATCTCATCCCCGTCACTGTCACATGCCGCGGTGGCGTGAGGTCAGCTGCCTGTTCGTCCATCTGTCGGACATGACGGGGGGGCTCAGGGGTTTCCTGCAGGCGGGAATTCACCCAGAATGCCGATCTCGTGCTGGTGTCAGTGCCAAAGTTGGGCGCAGATACAAAGCTGACAGTTGACCTTTGACCCGGACAGGAATACTCACAGGTCACCTGGTGGGGGCCGTCTGTCTCCCTGAGTGTCACCTGGTGGATGAAGGCTGCTGAGGACGCCACTAAATTTAGGACGGTATCCTGAAGGCATTTCATTCAGGTGTGTGTGTGTGTGTGTGTGTGTGTGTGTGTGTCAGTACACACCTCATTAAACAAGAGAAAAACTACAAACACACTCTGAATGTTTCCTACTTTTCCAAAGAAAAGTTCCTCTCATGTGTTTGTGTTGTTCTAGAGCTGATCTGAAGTTTCTATCTTTATCTGATCAGGAGTTCTGCTCCTTCTTTGGAGCCGTTTCCTCATCTGCGATCCAACCTTCAGCTCGGCGTCGCTGAGATCGACGACGACGACGACGACGACGACGACGACAATGCTTCTGGCTGAAAACACAAATCAACGACCGGACCGGATCGGATCGGATCGGATCAGGCTGTCAGATAAAGACCGAGCAAAAAGAAAACACAGTTAAGACGTCTCTGTTTTTAGCTGACAGACTGCTGATTCTGGATCAGGCTGCTGGTGAGATCTCAGGAGACGGATTCGATGAAACCAGATCAGGGTCTAAGCTGAACCCAGAGTCTCCTGGAAACAGTGAAACGTCGGAGTCGCCGAATATGTGAAGGCAACAAAAGAAACGAGCTGCAGCTTTTTATCCGTCTTTGTTTTTACCTGAGCGATGTTTCTTCTTCTCTGCGGCGTCCGTGTTGTCTCCACGTTCTGCTGAAGAACGCCGGCCCAGCTCAGGAGGATTTGGACTTCAGGTGGATAATAAAACAGGACTGTGTGGATCCGGATCACCCTGTGGTCCGCAGGGCCTCCCTGCTGGACCGGGTCCGGCCTCTGGGACGCCTTCACACTAAACTCTGTGGTAGGTTCCTCCTCTGCCCGGTGAGTCAGCAGGTTTGGAATGAGATAATGGAGCGTTGAACGTGCTGCGAGTTTCTGGTGAACTGTGGTCAAAGCGCAGAGCCGCCGCCGCCGCCGCCGCTCTGCAGTAATTAGCGGCCTCCCCGGTCTTCAGTCAGGCTTTTTACGTAACTGTCGTGATTCAGCGTGCGTCATCGAGCACCAAACAGATTTGCGCCGAGCCGTCGAAGGGCCCGCTGTGTGTGTGGAAGAAGCTGGATGTGGTCGACCATGTTTGTTTATCTTTTTTTTTTTTTTTTTGGTTCTTTGAATCAGACGGAATAAGTTGATCAGAAATGAGTTTAAAGGTTGCGGCTGAAAATCTCATATTTATTTATGTCTCGTCTTCGTCTTCTCCGTCCATCCATGTTGGATTTATTGACTGACAGAAGCCTTATTGTTTAATGTACATTTTATTTTATTTCATTTTATTTTTTTAAATTTGGCATTAAAGAACAAACCAGATCATTTTCTTCATCTTCCATCCAGAAGATGAAGATTTCTCTTTATTTCATTTTATTTACCTACGAGGTGAGAAAATCTGTCGTTCCCAGCTTCTTATTATTCTTTCTATATTTTGGATGTTGATAAGATTTCAAACAGATTTATCGTTTATTTTATTGTCTTTCATTTGAATTGAATTAGATTTTTTTTTGCTTATATTGTTCTAACTTATATTTATTTTTGCGTCCACCTTTTTATCTCTGAGGTTTGTTTTGGGGAGAGTCTTACTGTTCCTTCATTTATATGAATATACATGTTGTATATTGAATATCCGTATATGAAATATAGTTATATACAGTATAAGGTAAAAGCACTGATGAATGAATGAAAACAGTTTCATACATTCACACATTTGTAGCTGATATAAACGTGGATAGAATATTTAAATGATCTGATTTTCCTTAACAGAAGAAAAAGACACCAACCTGTTTCCAGACTTACAGTTTAACTTCAGACAGCCAACATTTAGAGAAATAAACATTTTTTGGGCTGCAGGCTGAAAGACACTGAAAAGTGAGAGCCAGTCGGAGTTTTTTAATCTTTTAACGTCGCTCGTAATTTTATTGAAAATCAGCCTGAATGAGACTCGACGGCTTTGGAACGAGAACACTGAAAGGAACCGAGCGACAGATTCTGCAGCCAGACTGCCTCCACGTCTGAGCAGGTCTGAGTTCAGGAAGTCCTGCAGGGACATTTAGAGTCCCGTTCTGGACCTGAGGGTCCACTTCCTGTCTGATCCTGGTCCTCCTCCTTCAAGTGTTTCCACACAGCTCCACCTGTAAACCTTCAGTTAATCTACTGACCGTCAGGGGGCGACTCCCCTGGGTGTAAAAACAGGTCAGATTGTGTTGAAGTCTATGGGAAAATGTCCCTCCTCCTCCTTTATATTGAAGTCTATGGGAAAATGCCCCTCCTCCTCCTTTATATTGAAGTCTATGGGAAAATGCCCCTCCTCCTCCTTTATATTGAAGTCTATGGGAAAATGTCCCTCCTCCTCCTTTATATTGAAGTCTATGGGAAAATGTCCCTCCTCCTCCTTTATATTGAAGTCTATGGGAAAATGCCCCTCCTCCTCCTTTATATTGAAGTCTATGGGAAAATGCCCCTCCTCCTCCTTTATATTGAAGTCTATGGGAAAATGTCCCTCCTCCTCCTTTATATTGAAGTCTATGGGAAAATGTCCCTCCTCCTCCTTTATATTGAAGTCTATGGGAAAATGCCCCTCCTCCTCCCTTATATTGAAGTCTATGGGAAAATGTCCCTCCTCCTCCTCAGTAAACGTTTTCCTGATGAGTTTATGGTCTCAGTCTCTAGTTTACAGTCTTCAATACAACATGATGTTCATTTTTTAAATGAAAACATAAATAATTCTTTTGCATTTTCACTCCTCCCCAACACTGGGGGTGGACGGTTAGACGGAGACCAACCTGGACCCGGTTCAGGTTTCTGTTAACTGTAAATAATCAGGTTCTTGTGTGTTAAACCAGACCAGGATGTTTCTCCGATCTGGATATTTGTTCAGGAGAGGAAACAAAAAAAATGTTGCTGATATTTTCAGTCTCCGTTTGAACCCCCCCCCCCGTGAACCGCCGCCTGCTTTTCCTGCATGTTTGCTGACGTCTGAGCTGCAGAGGTCAGTGGAATGACTTGGAATGAGACGAGGGGGGGCGCGGTTTGTGTTTGCAGCTCGGGGGTGAGACGTGGACACTGACTGATGATGTCACGCACGGCGCCACCTTCACCTCCTACCCTGTCCTCCTTGAAAGCGTTTATATACGTGGGGCAGAGGAGGCCACAGGACTCCATCTCTCTGTCACTTTCTCTCTTTATTTCTACAGCCCCCCCCCACCAACGTCATCATCATCCTCATCACTCTTTCTTGTTGTTTTGTGTCCTCTGTATTCAGACCTCGCACCAACGCACGTCACCAACAGCTTATCAAAGCAACAATAAACCGCCCAGCGCTCGGATCTGATCCCACATTGGAGCGGGTGAACTTCAGGGATTCAGCTTGTTGGCGGCAGAAATTAGCACAATGATTCAGACTGAATTCATAATAAATGTAAATCCATCACAGGTTCATTTATAAAACCACAACCGAGACCAGAGACCACATCAGTCCGGTTTCAGTTCACAGTGAAAAACTGAGCTGCATCAGCTCTGAAATGGAAACTTGGCTCGGCACTCTTTATCATTTCTATTTCATTTAATCATCATTCCACCTTGAAGGTTTTTTTTTTTTTTTAGAAATAGATCATTTCATATAAATAAAACGTGATAGACAGTTAAAGTTTATTATGATCCTCCTCATCATCGCTGTTGAAAAGCATATGTGCCAAACTATTTCAGTATTTTTAATACGCATGTTAAAGGTCCACACTTCACTTTCTCCGCCTTTCTATTTCGAAACGTTGATATTTAATGGAAGATGTTTGTGATCTCGGTGTAGTTTTTATTTCTCCTCTCTCAGAGTCACACAAATAAAAATCGGCTTACTTTATACTTCTGAAAACTTCTTCGCTAAAGCTTCAGTTCTGTTTCTCTCTTTGTCTTATTTGTTTCCTGGAGTTCTGTTTCACAAATTCAATCATTTAAAAAAAAAAAAGAGTTAAAAGAGTGAAGTGTTGATTCTGATTCAATGAACTCGTGTCAGTGAGAAAACATCCACGTGGACGGAACTTTACAGAGTTAACGGTTTTCACATCCGGGCACTTGGCGAGGCACACTTCTGTTAGAAATCCGAACGACGGCCATTTTCTTTTCCCCGCAACGAGAAGACACCAGGCAGGTGACGGGTGAGTATCATGTCGATATAAATCACTGTTTGATTCATATTTAGAACAAAACGTGTTTGTGTTGGCTCCATATTTCAAATACAGGAAAATGGCGGTATTATTGTTGTTACTAACGAATCAAGGCCGCCGCACATGCAGCTGTCACTCATGTTTCATGCTAACGTTAGCGCTTGGTTAGTCTTTGGACCCGGTAAATAAACAGTAACGGAAACTAGTTTAACGGCAGCATAAAGACAGGTAGCCCGTCGGTTAAACGGAAAAAAAACCCCAAAACATTAGTTCTGATTCAATTTTCTACAATTTCTGTGATTATTTATGTCTTTTAATTTAAATCTTAAGATAACACTGACGCACATGTTCCTCTTTTTTGTAGCACAAACGATCAACTGAACCATCAGAACCCCAACAACGTTCTCAGCCTTCAGGTGAGGCAAAGTGTCAAGTTAAAAGTTCCTACAGTGTTCGTGTCATAGCATGAGTTAGATTAATATCCCTGAAGATCAGATAGAGCTGGTTTGGTACCCAAAAGTTGTGCTCAAGTAAGAGTATGATGTAATTCTCCGTAGTTTTGAAATTAAAGAAATTATATATATATATTTTTTTCTTTCTACAGACTGGGACAGTGACATGGCATCTCTTGTTATTCCTGCACATCCAGCCACTTCAGCCCTCAAAGATCAGTGCAGCTCAGGCCATCAGTCATTTTCCTTGTTAATGGAAAGTAAATATTTTTAAGTGATTATTTCATGTACATTTTAACTGTTAATACCAGTGGTCCATATATGCTGTACATTTGACATCAGTGTTACTGGTCATAACATCATAGTGTTGATTAAAAATAAACTGGTTAATATTTTACACTTGGTTTGTGAAGTAACACTGCTGCAGTGCCAACTAATCAAAATGTATCTACGTTGGAGTCAATATTTTACACTATCAGAGTTTGAAGTAACGCTGTGAAAGTGTTAATTTAACTCTTAAACACTGGGTCAGTGTTCATTTTAACTCTGAGGGAGTTAAATTAGCGATTTCAAATTTGCTGTGTGATTTGTCAGCTCCCTGATAAATAAGAGAGGAGATTATGAATGAAAACAGAAGATCATTTATAAAGTAATCGCATGTTAGACAACCGAAGACTTCTATTTAACTGGACCAAGACTCTAAAGGTCCGTCCACACCAAGAACTATAACTACAATTATAAAATGCCAGCATCCACACCAATGAACGATATTGTTGTGTTGCTAGGTTACGCCAAGCACACAGAGTGCTCGGCGCAACGGTCAGCAGTGGAGCAGAGATTTATTTATTCCAAGGGTGCGCCCGATTCCGTCCCAGATGTCCCTCTTCTTGGTGGCATCTTTATACAGTCTGTCATTGTTGTCATACAGAGCTGGATTTTTTTGTACCTCAATGATAAGCCTCTCTCCTACGTCGTCCGCCATTTTGAATGAGTGTGTGAGTGACGTAGTGACGTGAGGAACGTCTCGACCTGTCATTCCTGATGGATTTTGATGGGCTGTCAGTGTTTTTATCGCTCATCAAATCGCTCTGAAAGTGATCCGAACGATATCGTCCACCACTATCGTTGTCGTTATAGTTGTAGTGTGGACGCTGCCATCCACTTGAGTTAAGAACGATTTTTAGAACTATATAGTTACAGTTATAGTTATAGTTCTTGGTGTGGACGGCCCTTTAGTCTGAGAAGAAGAGCCTGAAACCTACATTGTCTCATTGTATTGAAGTCTATGGGAAAATGTCCCTCCTCCTCCTCAGTAAACGTTGAGTTTATGGTCTCAGTCTCTAGTTTACAGTCTTCAACACAACATGATGTTCATTTTTTAAATGATGCTCCATTTAGAGGGAAACAGACTAAGAAGGACAGGAGGGGTTGGGGGTGGGGCTACTGTGTGACTGACAGACCATACCACCCAATCAGGACAGAGAACAGAGCAGGTCAGCTCCACCTTATCCTCCAAATCTGGTTTCTGCTGGTTAAAAAAACCAAGATGGCTGACAGATAAATACCAACATGGAGGCAGCTCACACTCCGACAGGTGACGTGATGGAGGTTTGAAACTACGAACATTTGGATTTTTTCCTTCATAAATAAGAAATAAAATGTCCAAAGAAGTTTTCTGTCGATCCATAAACTGATTAATGAGCCAACACTTCATGCTTCACACAAAGCGTCCGACAACTGAAGTGACCAACACTGATAAGAGTAATTAGGGAAAGAAGAGACCTGCTGCAGTGAGCCAGCTCTTCCTTCGTCTCCTGTCTCATTATATTTGTCCTGTTGCAAGGACGAGACGGGACATGGACGGCAACGCTGCCAAGTCCCTGCACACCCAGTCACTTCCTGTGTGACTGTGCCCCCCCCAATCATGTTTGCAGTCAGTTCACCTGCCTTTATGTTTGTTTCTGCCTGTTTTCTCTGTGTGTGTGTGTGTGAAGAAATAATCAGATGAAGACAGTAAATTACAGTTTAACAGTGTGTGTCTGTGTAAACAGACTGATGCTCAGCAGAGAAAACAAACATCACATTTATTTTTTTAGTGGACTCTGTTTAAGGTGTGAGGAAGTGCGTGACTGTCAGAGCTGCAGGCAGCGATGCCAAATGTGTTTCTAAAGCCTTCAGGTATAATCCCAGGTGTGTGTGTGTGTCCCACTAATAAGCACCTGGTCTCACAACAGTCTGACAACCTCCTGACAGACAACGACCTGCTTTTGTGCTGAGTTACTAGAATATTTCTGGCATCTGCAGCTCGGGGTCAACTCCGGGGACACGGAGCCAACGCTGCAGCCATTCATATTCAGTTTCTTTATTTTTTTATTTGCAGATTCCAGTCAATTTTTTTTTTTGTCCCTTTTCTCTTCAGACCTGACAAACACACAAACACGAGTCACTCAGTCGAATCAATGTGGAATACTTTCTCTTTATTGAATCATCGAGGTTACAGATTGAGTTGGAATAGATGAATACTCACCTTCTGCAGGGTTATATAACAGCTGCTTATATCGCCAGCCAGAAACCCAGCAGACAATGTAGCTGTAGAATTGAACCACACAGAAATCTACATTGTATGCCAGGTCCAGGACAAAGCAAAGAGTGCGTCACTTCATCTCAGAGGCTTTTCAAACACACAATTAATGCTTTTCCTCTAGAAATGTCAGGCGCAGAACATTTACAGTTTGGCTTTAACAGCTCCCATCAAGGACATCTCATATAAAGAGCTCACTGAGCATGAGGCAGAGAATTAAAAGAAGAATGGCGGAAGAGGAAGGAGTGAAAAAAAAAAAAAACCTTGACAAGGGCCCCTTGTGGAGTTGTGACACAGAGAACATCCTGTCTGCGGGGGTCACAGGATCTAGCCCCCCTGACATCGCGGCCAATCGGGGGAAAGGAATGCGTCACCAGCCAATTGGAGAGGGGACGGGCACGCTTGACCGGGAAGTAGGCCGAGCCGTCGGAGACCCAGTAGCCAGATGTAGCTGCTGATTGCTACACAGGATCTACACTGCCTACTGAGCAACCCACAGCCGCCAAGAGAGCGGCGAGGAGCCTGGGTGGGGGGCCCCGGGATACAGCTGAGTCCACCTGAGGAAAGAAGGGGGGGTAAATCCATTAGCCAGATACAGACAGAGGAAAGCAGAGCAAACAGGAGGAAGAGGAAAGGATGGGGATTGAAGCAGGCGGGGTGGGGGGTCTAACAACAGAAGAAGAGGAGCCTGAGGGAGGGGAAGGATATGGGAGATTATCTGCTGACGAACATCTCCAAGCGTGGCATTATCAAATGCAGATTCCTGTCATTCTTTCCCATTAGCCCCGAGGCGCGACAGGCAGCAGCCACCGCCATGTCGGCTCCAACGCTTAGCCACACAAATAATGGGAGCACTGACCCAGTCTTAACAAATTATGACCTACACACAGGTGATGGGCGGGGGGGGGGGGGCAGCATGGCCGAACCCCCGCTCCTCTCTCTCTCTCTCTGCAGACCTGAGGCCTCATGACCGTATTGATCAAAGACACTCAGACCAGCTGATGGTCACTTGACTTTAATTTCTTTTCATTAAGGGAACTGTGCTGCCCCCCCCCCCAAACATACACACATTCCAGCTCTGCCTCTCCGTCTCTGCCTTCTTCTTCTTCCCTCGTCTTGTCTACACTTTTCTACGCTGCAGTTGTGTAACGCACGTCGATGACAAAAGCTGCGCGGCTTTGAGTTGCGTCATTTGTCATTTTCTCCCACGGCGGCTTTGTCACAACTCGACTAAACTTTACTGCTCAGAGATTTATTCTGTACGTTGGGGGGGGGGGGGGGGGGGGGTCAGGGACGTGGCCTCAGGTGCTGCTCTTATATATAGTTTTTTTTTACACAGGGGGCTGGGGGGGGTGAGGAAGGTGACTGGGGAACAAGATGAAGATAAAAACGAAGCTCCTCTTACTTCAACTGGGAACATCTGCTGTTTGATCGAGTCTCTGGAAGAATCTGAGCAGAACTCACAAATCTGAAATACAAAGACACACAGGAATAATTTATTACACAGGAGCTGGAGCCACATTAAGGCTTTCCTCCTTTTTTTCCTTATAAAGCTGTGATTTTTAAAAATCACCACGTCTCCACATATCCAGAATCAGATCAACCTCAACTAATTATAATTATCTGAGGCCATCCATCAGCCTGTAATTAGCTGTCTAAGACTCAGTTCAGACTCTGTTCTCTGTCATCGGTGACAGAAGCTCAGAAAACAAGAAGTAACTACAAACACACTGAATGTTTCCTTCTTTTCCTGAAGCAGAATAACCAAAGAAAAGTTCCTCTCATGTGTTTGGGTTGTTTCTATCTTTATCTGATCAGGTGTTCTGCTCATTAATGATGAAAAAATCAGCTCTAAATATCTGATTGTCTTTTTTCTGTCAGATGTGAGTTTGGAGGTGTGTGGACGTCTGTGGGATTAACGGGGTTAACAGGTCCAGACCAGCGAGCTCACAGAGCTGCAGATAAGGCCATCAGGTTTCTGTGTCTTATCTCTGGCCTCTTTGTTTCCATTCTTTGCCGATGCAGAGGCCCAATGTACACAAGCAGGTTGGATTTTTTTTTTTTTTTTTTCCACTTTGGTGTGTGCGATACGGCAGACGAGGTCAGAGGCCGACAGAGGAACCAAAACTCTCAGCTCGCGCTCATTCATCTGACTGAAGTGATACCAGCTGGTGTATTTTTAAACGCACGGCGGCTGCACATACATGAGCTTAAATTACAGGTAGTGTGAGTGAGGTGAGGGACCGCTGCTGCGCTAAAGGGCTACGGCGAGCGCCTCTGCATGTGACGCCCCCGCAGCGAAGATCATCACGCGCTACGCAGGAAGTTCATGTCGGCGCCGAGCATCGGAAGGGAAGTGACACCGAGAGGGATGAATGAACGGAGCTACGAGGAACCGAGGCGAAGGGTGCAGGCGAGCGGCGGTGGGAGGACGGGTGAGGCAGGGTGAGGAGGGGTGAGGCCCAGCAGGCGTGCCATTCCATTCCTGCACTGCACTGGGCAAGTCTATTCCTAGAGTGTGGTGAATGGCAGTTGATGTGGCTTTCCTCCGAGCTGCCTGGAAGATGACTGGGCCTGACCACATCCACATTCACACACACACACACACACGAAACACATTCACAAAGTGACAACTGTGCACACATATAGAGCAAATAGACACACAAATGAGTGTGCACACACACACACACACACACACACGCATTCTGAGGGAAGCAAAGAGGAACTGAATCATTACCCTGCCTTAGCCTCAAAGTAGGGGGTGACCACTGTACAACTATGTGTGTGTGTATTTGTGCAAACACTAGTTGCACTTCTGCAGTAAGCAACGTTGGTTCATTGGTTGTGCTCATGTGCTGTTTGTTGCTCAAGTATGTGTGGGCATGTGTGCGTGGGTGGGTGTGTAGGATGTGTGATCTGGGTGTGGATGCATTCCCTCTCCCTCCGTGTCTCAGTGTGTGTCTGTGTGTGTGTGTGTGTTTACAGTGCAGGCCTCACTCCATCTTTAAAGTCCCTTCGTTTACGGCTCGTTATGAGTTATTCTTCATAATAATAATTTTAAAAAAAAACCTACCTGGAAATGTGTCAGTGTTAATTTTGGAATAACAAGAATTCATCACAAAACTCAAATGTGTCTTTGCTCAACTTTCTCTAACAGCAAATTCATCACATGAAGATTTTTTCTGCTGACTTTTTTTGGGGAATATTAAGCACTTAAATCCCTCCTTAAACAGAATCAGCTGATCTGTCCAATCTGAAACTGACTTCAGTGATAAACTGATCAGTCTGACTCTCTGACTCCTTCTGTGTGTTTATCCGTCCATTCTCATCCTCCATCTTCGATAGTGATGTCTAGAGTCACGTCTCTATGTCGGACGCTCCTATTGGCTCCAGCTGGTGATGTCAGGTTTACAGTTTTTTTTTTAGTCGAGAAGGTCATGATAAGATTTTTGGCCTCGATACGTCTTTACGGAGTCACAATCAGCTGAGGCTGTGCTGTTTCCGAATTTGAGGTTGGTATAAGGAAAAGACAGAAAAGCCTTAACGTGACTCTAAAAAGGTTCAGACAAAAGTGTCTTCAGCTCTTCTGCACTCTGTTGGCGGTTGTTGCCACGTTCGTTAAATCAAAATGGACAATCAGCGTCTGCACCAGTCGGCTCGGTTTCACTGGCTGAAAGAGATGTCTGACTTTCCAAGATGAGACAAACCCTCAGCTACCAATTCTGCAGTCGTTCCACAAGGAACAGCGGCCAATCAGATATGAGCCCTCAGCTCCCCGGGTTCCATTAGACCCCAGCCTGAGAGCCTGATTGGTTGTGATGGGCACGTGAAAGCGTCCAACCGGAGGGAGGAAGCCAATAGCTCAGATTCCATGGAGACAGAGGTTATGGAAGCTCGGTCTTCCCTGCCACCTCTGTTCGCCATCCAAAGTCATTCCCTGTCCCAGAATATTCCCTCCCAATCCGAGGGATGGGCCCCCTCCTCTCTTTTTTCTATCTCTGTTATAAACGGAGGAGATCAAACCCAAACGGCTCCTCTGGGAGCTCGTGGTGGCTGTAAGTCAGAGCAGTCCGCTCAATCCGGGACAGAGCTGAGAGACGGAGCCCCGTCCTGGGCCTGCACCCCAGCTCCAGGCCCAGGCTCAGCCCCCGGCCTCGGCAGAGGGGTGTCTGCAGGCTCTTCCAGGGGGCTGGACTGATGGGAAAGAGCTGGCAACATGACCAAGGAAAGCTAACTCCCCCCTCGAGCTGCTTTATGAAGGCCTGGCAACCGTGCAGAGAGCAGAGAAAGGAGGCAGGCGGAGGGAAAAAATAGAAATATAAAGTAAGAGGAGGGTTAGAGGGATATTCCTGTGTCTCGTCCTGTCTTGGCCTCTGCGGGGGGGGGGGGGTTACTGGGTTTAAACAGGATGAGCTCTGCACCCCAGCAAACAGCCATAAATCAGCTTCATTAGTCCCAACACAAGGAAGCGCCGCAACCTGGCTGATACCTGAAGGGCCTCCACCCTGAACGCCAACACAGCTGGTGATAAGACGGGATGGGGGGAGGGGGGACTTAGTGACGGGAGCTTTTAGTGGAAGATGTCAAAATGGCCAAATATTGCCTGAATTCTTGATTTGCTGATCTGCAGGAATGGGAAGATTCCTGTTGACTCACCGTGTTCACCGATTACCTTTGGAAAACAAAAGGTACACCTTAAAAACGCAGCTCATTGATCCTGGTTTTCCATGACGTGCATCCGTCTCTACACACACACACACACACACACTGCCACTTATTGGAATTCAGAGTGGGGCCCAGGTAGGGGAAGCTCTGCCCATATAAGGGCAAAGGAGGAAACAGGCCAGGTGCGTGTGGTTAGTACACCGTTGGAACGAGCACTCCTGAGTACACAGAAAAAAAAAAAAGCCCACACAAACGCAAAAGTGTAACAGGCTTCTCCTGTTGTGCACATAAACCAAACTGCATTCAGTCTGAGCGGCGTGTTGCTGGATAAACAAAGACGAGTCATGTGAAAAGGAAAGTGGAGGAATGAGTCAAGTCATAGTTAAGATTGTCCTTACGCCGCTTAACCCAGTTTTAGTTACATAACTCTGCCGATGTCGGAATGATGACGGCGTGTCACAACGTCTCACCTCCTCACACCAGCCTCCATGTGTGTGTGTGTGTGTGTGCGACGGCAGAAAGCTAACCCCTGCCACCGCTGACTTATGGCTTCACTCCCTTCAGCCTTTTCCCACCTCAGTGAATCATCAGCATCTGCCACCTCTCATTAAGTCGACATCCGTCTGATGACTCAATCAGACATGAGGTCATTTAAAGGTGCCATATTTTAACTTCCTGTGTTTTATTCTGAAGATGTATTTGTGGTTTTAAGAACCAAAAACCTTCTCGGTGCAGTTTTACATCTCCTCAGACCTTAAACCTTTAACGTCTGACTGGACCTTTAATGTTATGAAATGTAATGTGATATTATGTCATTTCAGTTTATTTGTCTTTTGTAAACTGACCACATGCTGAGCCGTATTAGTCATCCCTCATCTGTCAGAATCAGCCCGAGGCTTGTCACAAAATCTAGATATTATCATTATATCATCAAATACTCTTTATATCGATCAGCGTGAGGGATAAAATCACATTCAGGGTGATTTAGATTTACAGAAAAAAATGACTGTCACTTCAAAAACAGAAAAATGTTACTGAGCTGCTCTTTGGTTGGGGATCCATCCATCCATCATTTATCTCCACCCGTCTCCTCTCACAGATCTAAGAATGGCAAAATAACCCAACGTGGAAAACAGAGAGTTTAAGTTTTCAGGGACGCTCAGCCGCTTCCTGTCTGGTGGGACGGGGCAGGGTTCAGTCCGCAGGCAGGGTGATAAGGAAGAGGCCAGATTCCACCGAGGAATTTAATCTCCCCCATCAAGATACCTGTGATGCATCTCGCCGACAATCGGCCCGCTATCGCTCCGTCATGCCGGAAACGCTGCCCTGATAAGAGCTCACAGATCCTCGCGCTCCAACGCGGGGGGGTGGTTTACAGCTTCTTATCACCGCTGCTCACTCTCTCTCTGTCACACACACACTGGTGTCATAAACTACAGGAGGGGGGGGGGGGCAGAGAATAACCTCTGCTGGGGCTCAAGGAGCGGCTGTCGTTGTGTTGCAGTAAAACAAAGAGATAGAGCAGGGTGTGTATTTGTGTGTGTCTACCGGCAGTGCTGCTGGGACCACACACACACACACACACACACACACACACACACTCCTATGAGCTCTTGTGTCTTTGCAGGTAGTGGAGCCACTTTACCTGTTTGTGTCTAAGAGCCGTTAAAATATCGGAGCATCTGGACTCACTTCCTTTGTAAAAAAAAAAAAACAAACAAAAAAACAAAACAAGTTGTGTGAGTGATTCAGCGCTCTCACCATGATGGGGTGGGGGGTGGGGGGGTGTTAGTCAGAGAGAGTGGGAGATAATTTGAAGACAACAGCTGGGCTGGGAGCCACAACTTTAAAGGTCCACTGCTTTGACACACACACACACAGACACACACAGACACACACCCCAGTGTTCGGTTTATGACTAAGCCCCCTTAGAAAAACACGTGTAACCCAGAACCACCAGCTCTGATTCACACAACCCGACAAACACAAGCTCTTTAAGAGGAAGGTGACAACCGCTCTGGACCTCAGGACCTGGATCATCTTCATCATCATCATCATCATCATCATCATCATTAGACCTCATGGCCAATCACAACAGCCGCCTGTCATGTCCATTCATAAAGAAGCCACACAGCGCTGTCCGTCCTCCACACACACACACACACCCATATGCTCAGTTCATTCATGCACTCTCTGACTGCTATCTGTGTCAAATGAAGGGTGTGTGTGTGTGGTGGGGGGGTGAATGCAGCATGACTGAAGCTCAAAGAGGAAGTCGTCTCTGCATGTGAAAAAAAAAAAGGCCTGTTAACTACAAAGATCTATTATTATCGGCTCAGATCAGACTTTGTCAGATGACACGATGTCAGGTGTATAATTACAGCGCTGACGGCAGCACATACCGCACATTGTACCTCTCATCTAATTCTGGTCATAGTAATGTAAGTTAACACCGCCCTGACCCAGACCAGCCCCGGGTCTACGTAACGGTGAATCAGCTCCACCAACAGATGACCGCTCAAGACTCCTGACATCCTAAACCGGCAGGCAGGCAGTGCTCAACTGCTCAGGCATTTCCTCCGCTCCTCACGCTTCAGAGAAAAGAGGAGAGTTCAGGTCTCTGCCCCAGAGCCTGGTCCTGGTCCTGGTCCTGGTCCTGGTCTTCCTCTCAGTTCTGCACAGCCTATTAAAGGATCTGGGAGCAGTTTCTCAACCTTAACTTGTAACATATGATATCCATCAACAGCAGCAGCAGCAGCAGCAGCTCCACTTTCAGAGAGTCTGAGAGTCTTCCCCCCAACCACACTTTTTTTTTTTCTCCTCCTTCCTTTCTTTTCTTTTTTCACTTACCCGTCTGGGGTGAGAGTAGTGTTTCCTCCCGGCACTGACTTTGGAATGAGGGAACCCCCCCTCCCTCCCTCCCTCCATCTGTCCGTCCTCCTCCTCCTCTCCGAGTTTCTCTTTCACTGGTGTCTCTCTTAAAAGCTTTTCCTCCATTTCTGGGTGTCCACAGAGGAGAGTCCGGCTTCTCCAGTTAAACTCCGACAGAGAGAGAGAGAGAGAGAGAGAGAGAGGGGCTATTGGGTAACAAGCTCTCACCCACGTCCCTGTCCACGGCTCGGAGGGCAGGTCACACACTACTTGTAGGAGCTGGACTCCAGAAAAGATTTCATCCTTACATGTCTCATCTCTTTTTTCCTCCTCCCGTTGCATTCTTCAGAGTGTAATCAGTAACAGGCTTAAAGTGACAGCAGCAGCACTGCAGAGCCGGCTCGCTCTCCCTCACACACTCTCTCTCTCTCTCTCTCTCTCTCTCACACACACTCTCACACACACACACACACACACACACACACACACACACACTCACACAGGCAGTGTGTGAGGCTCCCTCTGGGCTAAAGGTGCTTTCCCAGAGACACAGCAGCCATTAAACTCCCAGCTACCACTAACACTGTCACATGTTTCCACAGCCGTCTCTCTCTCTGTCTCTCTCTGTGTCTCTCGCCCTCCCCTTCCTCTCTCCCTCAGCCCCCCCTGACTGACACCGTCGGACATACTCTCTCACACACATTCAGCAGCCGACGTCGAGCTCTTCTTATACTGTGGCAGTTAAAGAGGGGGCCGAGCCTATGGCAGCGGGGGCAGTGTCCTGTTACACCGCTTCAATTGAGGTTAGGGAGAGGACATCCATTCAGAAAAAAGAGAGGAGGGAAGAAGGGAGGGGGAGAGGGAGGAGGAATGAAATAATAAAAAAAAAGTAAGGGCAGCCTCTATGTCTCTCTCTCTCAGTCTCTCTGAATGTGTGTGTGTGTGTGGCCGGGTCTTCAAAAGCAGGAAACTCCCCGAGCAGAGAGCTGGGGCGTCTGCAGAGAAAGGAAAAGGGACCTGTCTCTAAATAAGGGAAAGGAGGCAGGGACATGAGCGCCCCCACACCCGCCACCCCCCTCCCAACTCGGCCACACTAGAGTGGTCTTTATGACTTCCAGCCTCACTGGCAGCAATACACTCTCCACCCAAACACACACACACACACACACACACACCGACAATGACTATATGTGCATCTTGTCTCATGACACATCAGATGTCGCTGAATTAAATAAATCCATCATTTCTACATGTGACACAAACAGAAAGCACCAGACTTCACACAGACGGAGCGGCCTGACCACAGCAGCTCCTCAGAAAGTACCTGAGCTTTCTGAACCACAACCACAGCTGGATCACACTGAGCTCCTCAGGAGCTCCTCAGGAGCCCCTCACCTTCAGGACAATACAGAGCTCCTCACCTTCAGGACAATACAGATGTCCTCACCTTCAGGACAATACAGAGCCCCTCACCTTCAGGACAATACAGATGTCCTCACCTTCAGGACAATACAGAGCTCCTCACCTTCAGGCCAACATGGAGCTCCTGAAGAGCTCTTCACCTTCAGGACAACACAGAGCTCCTCACCTTCAGGCCAAAATGGAGCTCCTCAGGAGCCCCTCACCTTCAGGACAATACAGAGTTCCTCACCTTCAGGACAACCTGGAGCTCCTGAGGAGCTCCTCACCTTCAGGACAATACAGATGTCCTCACCTTCAGGACAATACAGAGCTCCTCAGGAGCCCCTCACCTTCAGGACAATACAGAGCTCCTCACCTTCAGGACAACCTGGAGCTCCTGAGGAGCTCCTCACCTTCAGGACAATACAGAGCTCCTCACCTTCAGGACAACATGGAGCTCCTCACCTTCAGGACAATACAGAGCTCCTCACCTTCAGGACAACCTGGAGCTCCTCAGGAGCTCCTCACCTTCAGCCCTGACCTGACGCTGCCCTCCTCCTTGCCCCCCCCCCCCCCCCCCCCCCACTCCGCCTGGATCCCTGTTCTCACCTACATCCTGCTATTTTGCCACACTTCTCTTCTCTGTCACGCCATCTCTGACAACCACACCTATCAACAGCCCCACCCCACCCTGACCTGCCCCACGCCACCCCCTCCCTCTGCTGCTGCTGCTGCTGTGTGTATGGAGGGAGGCGGGGGGGGGGGGGGGGGGGGGGGGGGGGGCGCTGGAGGTTTTGAATGGGAGTCTTCAATGTCAGGAATCGCATAGTTGGTCTGTTACTCAGAGGAGCCATGTGACTCATCAAAGGCCGAGCTGCACCCAACGAGACGCTGCCGTTACACAAACGTGCACACAGAGAAACGCCTTCATCAAGACTCCATTCAGAACTATTTAAGTAACAACAGTGACTCATGTCAGCGAGTCGGGTTAAGTAATAATTGACCTACATGCACACACACACACACATCCCTGCTCTGCATTGTTCCTCAGAAGATTAACTCCTGGTCCAGGCCTTCTGACCTGACACCCTGGGACATCCGTCAGGTGGACGATAAAGGAACTTCTAACCTCCTAAGGTTTGGTTCCTTCCTACTAGAAATCTGCTCCATTTTTAATCATCTTAGCTTCAACACTTCAGATGAAACGATAAAAACTGGGACCTTTAATGTTTTACCAGAAGAAGAAGTGAAATGAATCTCTTCACTGCTGATGAGGACCTGAGTGAAAGCTCCCGACCGTAACTTCACCGATCTATTTTTAACAGTTTTCATCCTGCAGCTCCGCCGGATGAAACAGCTTCCACCTCGGAGACATCAGTCTATTTAACGGCGTTTGGCTCGGTGGACGCAGTGAGGGGGTGTCGGTGATTCACCGCCTGTCGTGTGTCGTTTTCTGAATCGCTTTTCTGTGTGTTTCTGGTTGTGCTGAACGGCAGCAGGCAGGGGGATGACTCAGGGCGAGGCGGCTAAATGACTCCAGACCTGCCGTGTGCGGCGGCACTAACCTGCTGGAGCCTCCCCTGGGAGGACGCTCTCCTCTCGTCTCAGCCTCTGAATTATCTGTGTTCTTTCTCTTTCAGGTTGCTCTGAAAACAAATTTAATTCCTGCGTGGAGATATTTCGGCGTGCGGCTGCTCTCTGCCAAAAGCAGCAATCTGACAGATTATTCCTGATCTTGTTATTCAGCTGCTCTGTGAGCCAGATTCAATGAGTCACTAGGGAAGAAATTATTTTTTTTACTTTGTGGGGGGGGCATTTCACGTTAGAATGAAGACAGAGCTGCTGCTGAGCGTTTAATTTTCAATCATGTCACCAGAAAACAAATATAAAAATTAAAATAATAACAAATAGGAAAAAAATGAATAAGAGTTTGTTCTTTCTTTCCTGACGGACTGAAGAACGATGCCTCCACCGTCAAACTAAGAGTTGCGGTATCATTTAAGATATTTCAGGTGTGAAAGGGAAAATGATGAAATGTGACGTTTGTCTTAAAGACTCTCACAGTAACTGGGAGCTTTTAGACTGTGACTCAGTCTATTGTGGGCACAAACTGAGCACCGCCTGCTCACTTTCTCTGGGTGGATGCAAGGGCGGAGATGTGTTTCAACACACATGCACAACACAGGCGGGGGCCCTTCCTTCATGTACGCACACACACACAATGGAGATTGCGCTGGAAAGGAAGCTGGGGATTCCTGAGATTCCTGTGGGGAAAAAAAAGGTGTGAACTCGAGCAGCCGAGCAGCCTGGGAATTCTGCTTGGTCGGCGCGAGAGGCAGTTTAATGTCTGACTGAAGTTACCGGTGACACAAAAACCGAAGAAACGTCCAGACACACATATTAACAGTCATTTACAGCATCTGTAACGCTGGTTCTTCGTACAAACTCCTCTCATGTGTTTGTGTTGTTCTAGAGCTGATCTGAAGTTTCTATCTTTATCTGATCAGGAGTTCTGCTCATTAATGATGAAAAATCAGCTCCAAATATCTGATTGTCTTTATTCTGTCAACACAATAAACTCTGATTGGCTGTGACATCACCCAGCGGAGCCAATAGGAGCGTCCGACGTAGAGACGTGACTCTAGACGTCACTAACAAAGATGGAGGATGAGAATGGACGGATAAACACACAGAAGGAGTCACACTGATCCAGATCTGATCAGTTTATCACTGAAGTCGGTTTCAGATGAAGAACCAGTCCCATCTTACATTTTTCCCTTTTGCTCAGATGAAACGTCCTTTAAATAAATCTCATCCTCCGTTAAAACAGCTAAAGAAAGTGGACCAGAAACTACCTGAGAAACTTCGTCTCGTATCGACGCAGGAAAGATTTAACTGCATATGTGTTTTTTAACGGTCTGTGCTAATGGAGGCAGAATGCTGTTTCTTTACCTCCTGCATCAGTTCTGCCCAAGTAAACATGGACAGAGAGATAGTGAAGGAGAGCGAGGGAGGGGGAGGTAACAAACAGATCCAGCAGATTTCCCTCTCAGCTGAATTCAGTGAATAAACCAAGAAGGTGAAAAAATATACAAAATATGCAAAATTTCTCAATATCAAAAAATTCTTAAAACCAGAAATACAAGTGAGGTATTCAGTTCACTTCAAAATAAAAGTTTCAAATGTGGGAATCTTTTTTTTTTTTTTTTTTTAACCAAGATGAAGAAACAAACAGCTGAGATCATGAAAAATCTTCAGACTAAAACGGCTCCAGATTTCATCCCACAGCTCCGACTCACGGCTTCATCAGCCTGTTGACACTGGGGGGGGGGGGCTGTCCTGTCACTGTGTGTCTGTGTGTTCCTCACTCTGATCAAATCCATTTACAACAAGTTTCTAACAAAATCTGCTGCAAAACCTCCGAATGTCGACTCTGAACTTTCTAACACACACACAGACACACACACACACACAGAGGTGGTGGTTATACATGCACCTGTCCCGGCCAGTGACAGACAAGAACAGACGCAACAGTGACGTAATTTCATTCACTAAAATTGGGGCGCACACACACACACACACACCTCTGAAGAAACACATGCTTGCAACCAACCAAGGACAGAGGATGGAAATATGGCAGCACCCGCCCCCCCCTCTTTTTCCCTGTGAGGCAGTGTATGTTCTCTGTGTGTGTGTGTGTGTGTGTGTGTGTGTGTGTGTCACGGTCGACACTGACTATATTAGGCCAGTCTGTTTCCAGCACGGGGACAGTGAGCACACAGATACAACCGTGATGTCACAGTCACGCTGGCCAGGCATGACTCTACGTCTTATCTCTGTCCACTGTACTCGCTCTGCGCTGCCCTGCGGTAATGTGTGTCTGTGTGTGTGTGTGTGTGTGTGTGTGTGTGTGTGTGTGTGTGATTACCCTGTGATAACCCTGCTCTCAGTGACACACAATGAAACCTCAGCAGCTCCAGAGAAACATCCACAGCAGCTTCAGTTACATTTTTTTGATGTTCTAATTTTCCCTGACTTATGCAAGTGTCTATTTACATCACACACACACACACACACACACACACACACACACAAATGCCTCGGTGTGATGCAACGGTTGACCATTAGGTCAAGCTATATAAAGTAAGACTTGTCATAACAGCAGCATCAGTAAGAGCAGGCGGATTAAAGGATAATTCCTGTTTACTGCAACTTATTTTTAAATATTTCAAACAACATCACACTCACTGAGGTCGTTTCAAAAATGTGGAACGTCATCAGCATTTATCCACTCAGCTTTATTTTCCGTCATCGTTTGTGTTTCTGCGTGCTGAATGAAGTCTATGAGCTGAATGTTTTATACTTAAAAATTAAATATAAAAGATGGAAATACAATCAAATTTCTGCTTTTACATTTTGTGTTTTAATTTGAAAATTTTATTCTTTAAGTGACAAATGTAAAAACACAGATTTGGCAGATGGTGGTTATATTATCATTATTTATACAGTTAAGATTGTAAAATAACATTTTGAAGTAAAAAAAAAAAGTATTTTATTGTGCTCAGCTGGATGGAGGTGATGCCTCTTATTCTTTTATTTTATTTAGTCATCAGGTTTAAATACAGAAGATTTAAAATGGAGGTTTGAACATGCACATATGTTTTTGATTGAAGGATTGAAGGATCACATCGCATGATATTTAATAAAAGAAACAATTAAACAAACAAATGTCAAATTAAATGTTTCTGTCTTATTTTATTTTAAAATTTATATCTTTCATAAATCATTTTGTGTTAATGTTTCCTTTATAAATAAAGCTTCTTTGTTAAGTGTCCAGCAAATGTACAGTACTGTGATGTTTAATATATGAATAATAATAATAATAATGAGGACAATCAACCAAACTGCAGTAATAAGATGAAATTTAAAGTATCATGTAATCAATGCTACTTTTAATGACATGAGCATGGAGGCATGTGTGTGTGTGTCTGTGCTGATGGAAACTACACAACAGCACCGTGACTCCTTTAAAGGACCCCCCCCCCGGCATTCAGCTCCATCCTGTCATCCCTGGCCTCCTCCTTTCCTTTCCTCCCCACCTCCCTCCTCCCCCCTTTCCTTTTCCTCTTCCCTTCAGAGGTGTCAGAGGAAAAACAGCAACACTGAGTCTCTCCTCCATAACTACACAACATGGGCTGCTGCTGCTGCTGGACCCCCCCCCACACCGCTGTGATCCCTGCCAAGGTGGAGAGGTGTGTGTGTGTGTGTGAGGACAGCCATGTCACACACTTCTGGCTGGTGGCCGTCTGATCAGCGTCACTGTCACCAACAGCAGACGCCCTCATCCTGATGCTACACGGGTGGAGAGGACTTCTTATGAAACATTCCACCCCCGACGCCCCCCACCCCCATTGCCGCCACCGCTCTGACCAGCATTTCCTGTTCTCACTTCTTTGTCCCTTCCCTGCCGCCTGTCCCAACTCCACCTCACCTCCGCACGTCATTGGTTGTCCTCCACCGCCACATCTACTGCTGCTCCCCACCCATGGTCTGCCCCCCCCCAATGTCCTGGACCGGTGGACTCCCTCTGAGTTTCCTGGAGAACCACCTTCCATTATCAGAGCGAGGGGCCCAGCCCAGAAACACCGCTGCACTCGCCGGGTCACTGTGTTCCCCCCGAACCTGCCCCCACCCTTCGAGCGTGACCTCCAGTCTGAGGACAGATTTCACTCTAATCAGCTGATCCTTCACAAAAACATCTGGACCAGGAAACACAACTGAAGAACCTCTTTAATCTTTAATCCAGAGCACCATCTCAGTCAGATTTTTAAATCCTTTTCTGCTTTTAAAAAATTCTCCTCATATTCAGAATCAGCTGATTCTGTCAGAAAACTACAAACACACTCTGAATGTTTCCTTCTTTTCCAAAGAAAAGTTCCTCTCATGTGTTTGTGTTGTTCTAGAGCTGATATGAAGTTTCTATCTTTATCTGATCAGGAGTTCTGCTCCTTCTTTGAGCTGTGACATCACCCACCGCAGCCAATAGGAGCGTCCGATGTAGAGACGTGACTCTAGACATCACTATCAAAGATGGAGGATGAGAATGGATGGATACACACACAGAAGGAGTCAGAGAGTCAGACTTAAAAGCTGCCGGACACACTAAATAAGATTCTCCTGATTTTATGTCATCCTGCTGTCACTTGAAATATTTCTGTCTATCAAAATGTCTTGAATGTTAATTTAATGTTTTATTGTTAATGCATCTCCCTGCCTGTGTGCCGAACGGCTGCCTGGCCTTCAAGAACCTGCAGCAGGGATGACGTGGACCATCGAGTCCATGCACGTCAACTTCCCCGTCTCTTTTTATAAAACTGTCCAAGTCCAGCTGTCCTGTTTACAGTCAGCGATCATCCTGAACAAACAGTCACAGTCACGTTCGGAGACAGAGCTCAGCATTCAGACAGACTTCAGCAGTAAATAACACACTGCAACACAACGCTGGCACTAATGATTAATGTGTGTGTGTGTGTTGAAAAGCTGGACATGCAGCTCAGAGCAGAGGGAGACGGAGCTTCCAGCAGATGGGGCTGAATCTGATGCCGCCATCTGTGTCCCAACTGCAAGATTGTGGATGTTCGTTAAAATCGGGCAGAGTGAGTCCAGAGCTGCAGACCTGGAGATGATCAGAAAAGCTGCAGCAGGAGAACAGAGCGACATCCTCTGTGTTTGTGTTTGAGCAGAGTGGTGACACTTTCTGAGATGGTTAGACTCTCAGCAGCAGCTACTCCCCCCCCCCCACCCACCCAGTGATTCTCTGGGACCAGCGAGCTCCTCATAATAGACTTTACTGTTTCCTCCAGTGGCTGGCAGGGAGAGTTTAGCAGCGCTCTCTTGTCTGGGGGGCTCCTCGGCCGGCTGACTCACAGCCCCGGCCCACTCCTCCCTCCCACTCAGCCCCAGCCGAACCCCGGCGTGGGAGGCAGCACAGCCCAGGACCAGAGCCTGGGGCTGGGCACACACACACACGCTACCCACGGATCTGGAGCGTTTGGCTTTCATCCCCCCCCCACGTCACCCCACCCACACAGAAACAGAAACACACACACTGCCTATCCAACATGCTGTGCCCACACCGTTTTTTCAGAGCACCTCTTTAATGATGTCATGTGCCTCAGATCTGAGGGCAGCAGAGGAAACACGGGGGCGTGTGGGGGCCGCTCATGCTGTTTGTGTGTCTGTTTGTGAGTGAATTATGCTGCCAGATTTTTTTTTTTTTTTTTTTTGCTTTGCATTAAGCACATTAAACTGTTTTATGTGCACATGTTCGTGGAAGTAAAGAGCTCGGCTCTGCAGGTTGCAGTTATTTATATCGTGGCAGCTGCAGAGGAGGACGGTGGACTCTGATGAGCAGCTAATTGTGACGCTACAAACTTTATCTATCAGCCAGAGCAACAAAAAAAAAAAAAGATGAAGAAAGAAGGAAAGAGAAATGCATCGATAAAGAGCAGAGTCTCTAATCTGTTCAGATTAGAGATAATGTCAGAGTCTTACCAGCAGGACAGGAGCTGCAGCTGCCGGTCCGAGCCGCCTTTCACTGCTCCGCGTCACGACGAGTCCAGGCTGTGAAGGACAGGTGGCAGAGGAGCATGTCACTCATCATCATCACCATCTTCTTCTCAAACACTCTCATCACATCCATCCAACTGAATCCCCGGAGGAACCGTCTCTTACACGGAGGCAGTGATATTCAGAGGGGCCAGATTGCTCATTAGAATATCTCACATTTGTGCGCGTGGGCGAGCTTTTAGCAGCCCGTCTCCGTTCTCCGGTGCCCAGCGCTGTTCTCCGTCCAAGCTAACCCCAGTCTGTCCGTTAACGGAACGAGCCCGTCCAACAACCAACTGCTGTCCAACTTTCAGACGCACACACACGCACACACACAGAGTCTAACTGTGATTGGAGGAATCGGTCACTGCAGATGATCACAACCTGTCCTCACAACACAACACAAAAACCAATCGTGTCTCTCCAAAGACAATGACTCGTAAATGTACAGATTTTTGGTGAATGATGAGCAGCCACAGGTCAACACTGGAAAAAGTTTGGAAATCCAAACTCAAACTTTGGCTTTGTTGTTTTTAGAATTTCAGCAAAAATCGAACAAATAAAAGTGAAAAAAAGTTTAATCGTTAAAAATAACACGAGAATAAAATCGCATGTTGGATTATGAATTGACATTAATGGCCCAGTGAAGCACACACGTGTCACAACTGCCCCCTGTTGTTGCATCAGGGTATCTGAAACTGAGGGAGCAGGGCTGTAATTACTGTCCTCATCATCATCATCATAACAACAACAACAACAATAATAAAAACAAACTGTTACAAATGTAAAGATTTTAAAATGATGACATTAATTTACAAACAATCATCATCATCATCTGCAATTAGCAGGAAAGCTGCACACACACACACACACACACACACACACACACACAGCTGATTTCTTAGAAAGTCAATGCAATCACAATAAGTCAGTCCCTCTCACACACACACACACACACACACACACACACACACACACACACACTCTCTCTCTCTCTCTGTCTTATACTACTCTATGTCTCTCTTTCTCCCCCTGTCTGTCCCGGAGTCACGGGGTCCCCCCCCCCCCCCCCCCCCCCCCCCCGGGGGTAAACGCATTCCAAAACACAAGCATTTCCTCCAACCCAACTCACATACCCCCCAGCCCTCGGACGGACACACACACATTAAAAGTACACAATGGTGTTGCCAGAGAGACCACACACTGTTGCAATGCCATGTTCAACAGTCTGCAGCACAATCACACAAACAATGGAGAGCTCACCGGAAATAATAATAATAATATTAAATATTAAATATTAAAGGGGGGGGGTGGGGGTTGTTTTAAGATGAGAGAACATTCTTCTATTTTTTTTTTTTTTTGTTGTTGTTTGTTTGTTTCCAGGATAATAAAAGATTTAAATTCTAAGTGCAGACGATACTGAAGCAGATTTAATGAGTACCTGTGTTAGTGAAGCTGCGGGGGGTGTGGAAGGGGTATGTGGGGGGAGGGGGGGGGGCAGCAGTCCGGTCCCGCTGACCCCCCCGGAGAGCAGGAGCCTGGAGACGGAGACGACATCACCGAGGGCTCCGCGGAAAAGTGTCCGGCAGACAGGCGAGGGGCGGCCGCTGCTCTGCGGCGGAGAGGCGGAGGATCGGCTCATCTGCCGCCGCGATATTCAGCTCCATTACTCCTCTGAAGTGAGAGTCCTCCCTGTCCTCCTGCTTATTCTCCTTCTCCTCCTCTCACTCTTTCTCTTTTACTTTCTGCGCCTCCGGGGCTTTTCGCCGGATCGCTCGGGAAACGCCGCCGCCGCCGCCGCCCTCCTCCGCTCCTCCGCTGCGCCTCGCCGGAGCGCACAGACTCCGGTTCCCCCCCCGAACTGAACACCGGCCACACCGGTCCGACAGGCCACCCCGAGCCCGCAAGAAATCCCCCTCCGCCTCCCCCTCAGGCTGCAGGGACCGTCCCCTGAAGGAGCCGAGAGTAAAAAATCTGAATAGTGTCACAACAGCCGAAAGGTGCGTTTAAGGACCAGAACGGAGAAAGAAGAGGAAGGAGGAAGCGGAAATTTCTGTAGTAGGTTCAGACTAATAACAAAAAGGAGTCTCCTAAATCTACCCCCCCCCCCAAAAAAAAAATATACAACCCCATCATCCACTACTGCAATATAATAATACCTGATGTCAGATATCATTCTGCAAACTGCTGCAGAGATCAGCTCATTTATGGTTTTTCTTTTTAAAGCAAGAATTAAAAATTATAATAAACAAATCTGAGTTTTAATTCTGTTTCATTCCTTTCTATGTAAAAGTGGTTCCCAGACTTTTGGCTCCAGGAACCTTCAAGAGCTCCAGGAGGAAAATTCCAGGAGATCCTGAGCAAGACTGAGCCCATGCAGAGGTGAGCTGCTTCACTTTATCCGTCCATTTAGTTTCTCTTCACAAGCTGTGGAGCTTTTAACAGCTGAAGAAATGTCATCATTTGGCATTATCACAAAAGCTTTTAAGCATAATTTCAGCTATAATTGATCAGCAGAAAATAGAAAAAAAAAAGCTTCTCCGTTCACACACTCAATGTGAAACGTTTCACAACGCGGGGGGAAATACACCTGCAGGGGGGTTGTACCTGCTCACTTACATATGCAGCTACATTTGTTTAAATCTGAGATGATCTGCAGCTCCCTCCCCCCTCCTCATCCTCATCTTCACCATCCTCATCCTCTCCTCCTTCCACGGTGATCTGGGAAATGAACGGATGTTTTTTTTCTCTGCGTCTCCAAACCACACTGACAATAAACCGGCGCGATGACTGAGCTTCATAATGTGAAATTCCCTGAATAAATTACTGAGCCCACTCTTTTTCTTATCTGGTTATGAGCACCGTTATGACCTCAGTTTGTGGTGTTCAGGATACATGATGGGTTTTTCTTCAATGTAAACTTCCCAGAAATATTTTTAGCTTTTTGTGTAAAACCCAGAGATGAAGAAATGAATTTGACCTTTTCTCTCTGTCGTGGTCACATGACACAAGAGGTCGAGGATTTGGCCCTGGAGGAAATGACCATGTGGCTTCTTCAATTTCACAACATGACTTTGATGAAGTTAGTATGTTAATGTAGAGGCAGATGAGCAGGAGATCAGTCTTCACCCCCCCCCCCCCCCCCTTAGTGCACGTTTCCTGCAGCGAACTCATTAAATTAATGGCCAATATTTGAAAGAATATTTGATAAATTGAGGCGAGAACGTGATACTTCAATAAATTACTCATAACAATCAGACAGTTGGGCTGACGGGGACAATCCCACAGTTTCCCCTTCGAGTTTCTCTGTTTTCGTTTCTTTAGCTGTATTGATCTTACTGTTTGGGGGGGGGGTGAGTAATATTGATTCCAGGTCAACGCAAATGCAACATCAACCTTCCCCCCTCCCAGCAACAATGCCACCGTTTGCACAGCGAGCCTGCAGCAGGACATCAGAGGCTCCAGCAGAAGGTCGACCTGTACCGTCCACTGACCCAGCCCCCCCCAACACCCCCCCCCCCCCCCCCAAATGCACCACAGACGGCAAACACCTGATGAAATCTCAACCTGGAAGATACGGCACCGCCTTTGAAGTCAGAAGTACAGATGTTGGTTTTTTTTTGGTGGAAACACTGAAATCTAAAAACCTAAATTCACGAAGAGAAACTCGGAGGAGAACGGACTCCATCTCAAGACGGTAAACCTCCTTTCAACACGGGGCCAAGTGCAATTTTACGAGCCCATCTGACAACTCGGCCCTGGTTGATCTTTTACAGGACGAGCCACGCCGCTCTGTAATTCTTCGAGAATTTGTCACTTGCAGAAACTCCCCTCCCTCGAGCTATTGGTGAGCTCTTATTTATTTATTTATTTTTTCTCTTTTAGAAATTCAAGCAGCCGACGGTTCACCATGGAGCTGCTGGTATTAAGGCCGAGCGGAGCGTTTCAGTTGCTGGTATGTTGGCTCCCAGGCCCAGTGTGTAAAGACTGTGAAGGCAGAGGTGTAGTGTGTGTTTTCACTGTCTCCTCCCTGGGAATTCCCCTCAGCTCCAGGCCCCAACAGCCTGTTACAGCCGCAGCTGTATGCACATATGTGTATGTGTGTGTGTGTGCGTGTGTGTGTGTGCTGGGATGTATACACACTTTAGAGTTTAGGTTGTTCGCATTTCAGTGTGCGTGTAGGCATGTGTGTGTGTGTTTCCTCCCTGATTCCCAGGGTTCTGTGGAGTTAAACCCTCTTAAATGTCCCCCTGGCTTTTGTCCTCACGTTTCAGCTGAATTTCCCTGCATTCATCCCACCATTCAGACTCTGTGTGTTCGAGCGCTCAGGAATGCGCTGGGTTTGACAGGCGCCTGAACCGTGTGTGTGTGTGTGTGTGTGTGTACATGTGTGCAAATGAGCATACAACAGAAAGAAAGACGGGGAGGTTTATGGAAGAAGGGGGTGGATTTTTTTTTTTTTTTTTCTCTCCACCTCTTTTTGATGCCAAGGTGCTTGGTCGGACTCGGAAACACACAATCACCTTACCTTTGCACACACATACTTTTCACCTTTCTATACACACACGCACACACACGCACACACACACACGCTCCCTCTCGCAACACCCACACACACTCCGAGTCACATGTGCTCTCACTCAGAGAGCTCTGCACCCACTCACCCTGACACCCACACAACCACCCACACACTCACGTGCGCTGCCAAATCGCTCTCACTCTTTACCCTCCCACCCGATCCCCCTCTCCACCCACCACCATCACCACCACACACACACACACGCACACGCACACACACACACACACACAAAGTGCCAGGCATGCGCATGATCTGGTTTCCTCTTTGCTTTGCGAGCGACCCGCAGTGATAAAATAAACACAAATACTTGATAATCACATTCCAGACATTTCTCTCCTGCAGGTGGGAAGTTTCAACTGGTTTTCTGCAAAAGTTGGTTTGACTCTGTGTGTGTCTGTGTGTGTGTGTGTGTGTGTGTGTCTGTGCATGTGTGTGTTTGTGCAACCCCAGAGAGAAAAAAGGAGAAAGAAAATGAGAGAGAGAGAGAGAGAGAACAAAGAGATCTGGGACGAAGTCTCACACATTCCTCAGTCCTGCCAATATCCTACCAGTATACTAGACCGTCACTACACACACACACACACACACACACACACACACACACACACGCACACACACACACACGCACATGCACGCACGCACGCTAGCACGGCAACAGACAGCCGGAACGGAATAAAATCTCCTCATTTGCACAACATCTGTGGCATCAATCTGACATTTACAAATCATTTACACAAAGACAAAACTTCCACTGATAATGGCATCATCATCATCATCATCATCATCACCAGCCTCCCCCCCCCCCCTCCCCCCGCAGCACTACATGGGGGTTTAAATGCTGGAAAAGGTGAGCAAGAGGAAGAAGTGGAGTGAAAACACAGAAAAAAAAAGCCCTAAACGGCCGTGAAGCAGCAGCCGCAGAAGGACAGTCAGTCCTACCTTGTGTTATTGCTGATGGACCGAAGGAGACGCAGACGCTGCCGGACGCTGGCGTTGAAAGAGAGCAGATGTGGCTGGGAGCCTACCTGAGCACATGGCCCGCATGGCATGCACACTTCCTCAGTCAAAACGCTTTGTTTCTCCTCCTCTTTGCTGCTCGCTGCATGCCTCTCTTCCATCTGTCTGTCTCTCTGCGTCTCTCTTCTTGTCTTTCCTCCCCCCTCCCTCCTTCCCCTCTCTCTCTCTCTTTCTCTCTCTCTCTCTCTCTCTCTCTCTCCTCCCTCTCTCATGCTCTCCCAAAGTCCTCTTCTTCTTCTTCTTCTTCTTCTTCTTCTGCTGCTGCTCTTTCCAAACTTGTCCACTTTTTCTTTCTGGAAAAGAAAAAAGAACAACAACAACTCGTCCTTGTTTTGCACCTCGCTTCCCTCACACACTGTAAACTTGTCCCTCTTTATGTGACTGATCCATGAATGCAGCCTCAACCAGCATGTCTCTCCTCCCCCACACACCGCATGGCTTATGTGTGTGTGTGTGTGTGTGTGTGTGTTGCTTCCTCACATGCGCCTTTTAACAGTTTTCTCACTTTCTTTAGAGTCCACCTTCCTTCCTCTTTAACTTTCCTCATTCACAAACTCAAATGTCAATTTATAGTCCTCAACCGTTGTGTGTTCCTCTTTTACATTTTTTTATTCCTGCAGTAATAATAAAATAAATGAATCCGACCTTCTGATGGTTCAATATTTGAACATCCTGTTCAGTAAATCTGGGCTGTTTGCACCGAGGAGGGACAGCGACGGAGGCAAGTGGTGGAGACGTGGACGAACGGAGGACGGAGGACGGCGGCAAAGGTAAAAGAAGAACAGGTGTACAGATTCATTTAAAGCACGACGTTCAGCATCAATGCAAAGAACGGAACAGTCTCTTTTCATTTAACAGCCAAATTAAAGCGTGTGCATTTAATGAAATAGTTCGATATGAGGAGGACTTTTACATGACAGTAAATGCTGATAAAAACCAGGAGATGCTGCCTCATCAGAGGATCAGCGACGTCAAGGTCACAGACCTGAGCTCACGTCCCAAAAAGTCTTCATCCGAGCCAGAAGCGCACTGAGGGCGTGGCGGCCGCATCGTGTCTCGGTTTTAATTTTGGCGCCCGTGTTACACTTATTCATGGCTGTGTCGCCTCTTCGCAACGCAATCCGAAGAGTTCGGCATCTTGTTCGTGTTTCGTGTTTCACTACAAAAGGGTACAAGATTTTCCATTCAAACTGTGTCCATGCAAAAAAACGCCCTGCTGATGTCATTGTGACATCACACCGTTCTTCCGTCTGGACTGATTCTGATGACGAAACAATCTAAAGGCAGTTTTAGATTTTTATGTTTTACGGACAGTTTAGAGTCACCAATGAACCCAAACATGATGTCTTTGGACGGAGGAAACATGGAGGCTCCACACAGAAAGGGAATCGAACCCACCACTTTCTTGTTGTGGGGCAACAGAGCTAACCACTGTGCTGCCGTGCTGCCTCATTTTTATGAAAAATAAATAAGACAAATACAACCTGAAGACGTAGCCGGTGTGAGCAAAAACACATTTTCCTGCTCCAGATCGGCAGTGACAAGAAGACAGACCGTCTGTTCCCGCCAAAGTCCTGAGCTGCCAGAACACACAAGAAAGAGTCAGACAAGTTTTAACCATTAACATTCAGAAAGGATAAAACATGATGTGTTCAAACAGATCGAGTGCTGGGACACAGTCAGTCAGCTGCCGCTTTGCTGCCTGTCAGCCATCTTGTTTGTTTGTTTGTTTGTTTTTCTTTAACCAGCAGAAATCATGTTTGGAGGAGAAGGTGGATCTGACCTGCCGACAGGCAGCCTCACCTGACCTGAACTTCATCCTTACATGTAAATAATTGGCCCAGAATTCAGCGGTTAACTAGCCGGTTGGTGTGACACGGCCTGCTATGGAAACCTTTTTACTGCTTCACTCCGTTCCCTTTTTTTCTGCAGAAGCCTCCCCACGTCGACAATATAAATATCTATCTTTGGCTTCCACTGTGTTTTTCCCTGCACTGGATGGAGAGACGTGTTGACGCTGCAATCAGAAATTCCAAACGTGGTTTAGCAGCAGCAGAATCTGCCGTTGTCTTTTCCATTCCCACTTCAAATATTATCCCATGTTTCCACCGGCTCCATAATATTTTGGAAGGGAAGCGGACGGGGTTTTTTTTGCACGTGAAGCGACGGCAGTCACGGCCCAGTTCGGCGGCGTCGCCCCCCATTTTGTTTTTTTGTTTTTGTTTCTCTGGTTTGTTTTTCCAGTTGACACAAATTGCGGAGGGAACTTCCTTCTCCTGCTAATGACTCCGAACGTTTGCATCCTTCCCTCCATCGACGAGAGACGGAGAGAGAGAGAGAGAGAGAGAGAGAAATTAAGACTCGGAGGCCGGAAAACTGAGAAAAGAGAAGCGAGGCTGGGTTGATTGGTGATGTTTAATTTACCCACGAGGCACCGCTCCAACCCACGCCCACCCGACAATCACGGCTCTTTCTTACTTTCTGCTTTTTTTGTGCGGCAGAGGAGAAACTCTTCGGGAACAGCCTTTCTGCTGAATGGCCATCCTGCGTGCCCACCTCCTTCACCCAGCCAGCTGAGTGTATAGTTGTGAGTCTGTGTGTGTGTGGGAGTGTGAGGGTGAAGGAGGACCACTCTGCGTGGGCTGAACAGTGCTCGGGCTTTCTCTGCTGCTGTGTTAATAGGCCTTTTTCTCCCCTCAGCGGGACACAGAGAGCTGTCATTTACATGGAGGTAATGGAGTGATGGAGAAGTGGATGGAATATGTGTGGGCGAATAATGATGAAGGCCTCGCTCTCTCTCATTTTTCCTCCTCTTGCTCTTTCTTTTTCTCGTCCTTGACGCGAGCTTCACTCTCTCGTTTTCTTACATTAGTCACCCAAGAGGTTGTTGTGTTGTTGCAGCCGATTCCGACACCAGAAAATAAACAACAACAATAACAAAAAGTCCGGTCGTTTCATCTTTAAGTTTCGTCCGGCTCGCTGCGTGCTGATTGAATATCCTTCCGTAACGTCTTACCGATTTTCGTGTTTGGCCACATCCACCGTGTCAGTGGCCGAGCTTGAGCCACGTCCAAACACATGGGAGAATGAATTTGCTCTGTGGGAGAGAAAAATAGCCTTTGTGGAAGGGAAGGCAATCATCCAGCCAAGCTGCTACCACCAATTTAGCTGTTAAATTTCACGGAGAGGGTCTAATCGTTTTCTTCTTGCCAGTTATGTCAGCAGTTACTCTGAAATTGAATAATCAATTGCAAACTTGAAACATTACACCACTTTGTCCTGTTTCTGCTGCAGCCAGGCAGATGGAGAAATTCATCAAGTGTTTACCAGCGAAGAATACAAATATGTAAAACAGGTTTCACCAGCAAAGTCAGGCTGAAGGAGAAATCCCGTTCCTTTCCTCCATACGTTGGTTTATAGTCACATCAGATTTATTACCAGAGGAATAAAATGAAGGGTCTTTTTTTTTTTTCAGGGCTTTCCTGATTTTCATCTCTTTCTGTTTTCCCTTATAAAGTTCTCCTTTTTAAAAACGTCATCAAGTCTCCACAGATTCTGTCATCAGGGATAAAAGCTCAGACAACAAGAACTAACTACAAACACACTCTGAATGTTTCCTTCTTTTCCAAAGAAAAGTTCCTCTAGTGTGTTTGTGTTGTTCTACAGCTGATCTGAAGTTTCTATCTTTATCTGATCAGGAGTTCTGCTCATTATTTGGAGCTGTGACATCACCCACCGCAGCCAATAGGAGCGTCCGATGTAGAGACGTGACTCTGATGTCACTATCAAAGATGGAGGATGATGATGGACGGATAAACACACAGAAGGAGTCAGACTGATCCAGATCTGATCAGTTTATCACTGAAGCCGGTTTCACGCGGGGATCATAAAAGTAAAAGAAATAAAATAAAAGTCTAGAAACTCAATTTTTCGGCGTCAACACACAGTTGTGTTGTTCCACGTTCACACAACCGACGACAGAAGCTGTAGAGTAAAGAGCTTGTTAAAAATGATAGAAATGACCATAAAAACACAACTGAATCAGCAAGATTGTTGTTTGTGTGTCTTTGTGGCGGGAAAAACTGCAAACATTTAAAACTAATTACTTTTAAAATTTCAAAAATGAGCTGAATCTGAATGATCTTCCTCCAACAGAGCGTCATTCGACCCTCAGCCGACAGCAGAGTGCGGTCTATTTTCAAAATAAAAGACGTTCATCATGTTTCCAAAAGTCTCTTTCTTCACTTTTCTTAACAACAGAATCACAAAGAGACAAAAGTCACGTAAACAGACAAGAACCTGCTTGGTGGAAGATGATTATTTTCACGTCAACAACAACAAAAAAAAAAGACAAAAAGTCCTCCAGTGTTTTGAATTTTGGAGATAAAGAGCAAACAGCTGAGAGGAAACAAAAGGGGGGGGGGGGGTGTTTCTGCGGAGGAATCAGATATTGTTTGTGAAAGCGACAGAGTGTCTCTGCCAACAAAAGGTACTTTTGCTTCGCCTGTTGGTGCTGAGGCGTCGACGAGCAGCTGAAGGGATTGTCCATGGGAAAGTCTGGGATGGCATGGTGACAGTAAATGACACCAAACGCTGTCAAAAACAAAAAGAAGCGATCAAACACTCAGCTAACGCCACATGTATGATCTATATCATCTAATTCTGCTCTACATGGAGCTCGAGGTGTTTGGAATAAACCGTTTTTATATCAGATTAAATATTCTGACTGTGTTGTGCATCAGAAAGTTTCCATATTTGATATGTTTGGAAACTTTGAGTCTTTTCAAACATTTTAAATAAATTGTGTGGGTTTGAACAGTTTTTGGCTGCAACAAGCAACTTCATTTTCAGACAGTGAAGAAGTTCACAGCTTCCCTTTTAATGAGGAACCCTGTAATAATAATAATAATAATCATCATCATCATCATCATAATAATCATAATTACATCTCTGAGCCGTTACTCCAAATGAAAGGTGGCAGGAGGAAGCAGCAATGAGTTCAGTTCAGTATCAGGAGCCACATGGAGGATCAAGTCGGGGAGGTGAGGGGGGTCGGGGGGGACTCCCCCCTCTTCCGAGAGTAGGGTGGTCCCATCAACTTGTCATTGACAGGAAACACTCACCACAAACTAACGTCTTCTCCCACCCAGAGCAAACACACACAAACGTACGCACCCACCTTAAACGCACCATATGATTGTAGCAGCCTCGAGTCCTCCACTGATCCAACGGCCTGAACGCCTCAGACAGTGATGGGGGGGGGGGGGGCAAACACACTCAGCTCTGAACATGCATGTATCCATGTGTGTGTGTGTGATTTCCTTTCACCTTGGAAGGGAATTCCCCTTCAGCTTCCTCCTCTGTGCTCAGGGACTCACTCCGATTGCTGGAAACTTCTCTCTGTCCTCCGTCTCATCTCTGATGTCCCGTCTCAGAACACATTCTCTCCTCAGACTTTCAGCTCGTTGGCGTGTCGGACAGTCAAACCACTGAAGGAACAAAACAGAGACCAACCTGCTTTTTGTTTGTGCTCTTCACCAAACTGGGTTTAAGTTCCATCATAAAATTAACAAAAACAAAAAATACGTCAAACACACAAAAACATTAAATGTATGAATTAGAGAATGTTCTCAAAAAAAATCTGGAGGAAGAACTAAAAAACAACTTAATAAAAAAAATTAAATAATTATTGTTAATATTATTACTGATTCTTTCCTTATTTAATTTTAAATTAAACTTTATTAATTATATTATTCACACTTTATTTTATGTTATAAAATTCCTTTTATTATTGATTATCTTAAATCCTTCATCTTTGTTTATTACTCAAATAACTTTTGTGCATTTTGTATATTATTCCAGCCCAAAGTTGTTGTATTGTTGTAATTTCTGCAGCAGGTGATTTATATCTGATTTGACAAAAAAAAAAATTATTTGCAAATTTTTTGATGATCCAGTTAAAAGTACTTTTAATGAGATACTCTACAACACATCATTCCAAAATATTCTCAGATTATTACCTGTAATATGAATGTGTTTAAAACAGAAACTTTCCTCATTAAAAAATCAAAACCAACATTAGAAATGAAGAAAAAAATAGACCAAATACATTTAAAACTGAACTGTAATGAATTTTAAAATGTTCCAAAAAATTGTAAAGTAAAATAAATGTGTGGGAGTTTGGACAATATGTAAACATTCACATATTTAAACTAGGTGTGAAATTATAATCCAACATAATGTTGTGAAATTATTTATATAAAACTTTTCACACAAACTGCAGCTGATGAATAAATAACAGAAAATCATTTGCTCATTTTTCTGTTGACATGCTCCTTTTAATGGGATAGTTAAGATATTTTATTCACATAATTATGAAATATGATTCCCTCAAAAAATGTGCTTTTGTTTGAGTCTGAACGTTTTTGTTAACAACTCGTCACTTTGACCGGTTATGTCCATCAATGAACCTCCATCTGCAGGTTTTTATATTAAATACGGCGGAAGAATCAAAGATCTTAGTCCGCAGCTGAGCCTTAAAACCAGCCGTCGGGGCTTCAGGGATTTTGTGATGTCACAACAAGGCTGTCAACGCCCACAAGCCACACCCTCTCTCCTGATTGGCTGACTGACCTATTGTTCAGCCTGAGAGGAGCTGAGATGGTTTTTGGTTAAAAATAAAGTGAAGTGTAAAATGTGGGACCTCCTCCTGTTTTCTGTCCCTCTGAGCTTCACACATTTTCTTTGATTTTAAATGTTTTTGCTTTGGCTCAGAGTTGTGTTGAGTTGAGCTTCAGAGACTGAAGTGTCCTCGTCCCCGCTGATCCACCAGCACCATTTCTGATGCAGGTAGTTGAACCTTCGGCGCTCTGATGGGCACGCCACTACAGAAAAGTCAATGAGATGTTCTCCCATTTTAGGGCAGGACGCCAAGAGGCATTACAGAGCTGAGTGACATTTTGATTCAGCTAAGTGGATGTGGAGGCGAAGACCTCAAAATTCAGCTTTGGAGGGGCAGCGCTGTGTTGAATAAGTTAGTAGTTGTTGTTTTTTTTGTAAAGAGGTGTGTGATGTAAGAAGGTGACGGAGGTGAGGCTCAGCTGTTTGTCTCCTGAAACTGAAGGACACGTCGGAGGGAAGAAGATGCAGGAAGGAGAGAAAGTAAGAGATTTGATCGAGACGGGAGTTTAAACAACAGCGATGAACCTCACCAGGTCTTTCCATCCTGCTGAGGTTCTTCCGGCTCATTAGACTCATCAGAGCCCTGTTTGTGTGTGTGTGTGAGTCTTATGATTAAATAAATAAGTGCAGGTGGACAGGTGTGTGTTACCGTTGTTGGAGTTCCCCGACCTGAGCCCTGACAGCTGCCTGAAGACAACGTGTCACCACAATGCCGTTTATTTCCTGTAACCGGCGACCTCGATGGGAGCTACGGATCCCAGACTCAGGCCCGGTGGTACGAGCTCCAGCAGGTGAGCCGCTGATGGGAAACGACAAAAGCTTCGTTAGAAGAACTTTAAAACTAGACTTTTAGTTTTACAAGAGAAAAAGTTCCTCACTGAGAGCAGCTGGTGCTGAACGAGTCAGTCGTCGGTCGTGTGTGTCGTTTTCCACCTCTGGTGAATAAAAGAATAACGTTTTTCACACTTTTCCTTTAAACTGTTAAACAAACAGCCGTCAAGTCAAAGCAGCTTCCATCCTCCGACATCATCCCTGACTGTCCCGACGGCAACTTCAGCAAAAGGACGACGCACAAAACTTAACAGAGCACTTCTGCAGAAACACAATCCAGGATTTATTTTTCTGCAGCACTTCAGCTGAATAAGAGAAGATCTGTATAACAGACATGATCTCGGTTCATTCGTTGGGAGTCGTCTTATGTTCTGGATGAGAGACGAGGTGAAAACAGGAACGTTTTTTTGGGATGACGACGTCTGAGAGTTAGCGAGGAGCAAAGACGGAGAGTGAGAATCGATGAACACGATAAAGTAAAGCAGCTCTGCTAACTTTGTTCACAACCAGGCGAGTCGTCGCACACAAACTCAGACCGGTTAGAAAGAGTTCAGTTTTCACCACCGACGACGAAGCAATAAAAGCTCTAAAGACCACACGATATTTGAATTTCTATGGAAATTTCCTAAATAGGTTTGAAGTGATGCAGAGCAGCTGCAGAGGTGCTGCTGGCTTTGACTGACCACAATCAACGCTTCGTAAGTTTACAAAAAGTGTGGGCTGTTACCAAAAACCCTTCTGCTTATGAGAATTACACGAAAAACCAGGATGGCTGCAGAGCTAATTGGCTGAATGGCTCTGAATGAAGAACAGTCTCATGTGGCAGATGACAGCAGGCTGCTAAATGTCATGTGAATGAATCAGTCCTAAATCATTTAAAAAGAAAATGTTAATTATTATAATAACTTACATAAACGAGCCAATCAGGAGCGATCGTCGACATGTCACAGTTTTGGTTTCTATTTCTGTGGATACTTGAATCGCACCGAGCTGCACCGCCGCTTCATCGTGTTTGTGTCCCTCACAGCAGAAAGTCCCTCACAGCAGAGAGCTGAGCTTTCAGCCACTTTATTTTAATATGGAAATCACCATTAAATCAGCAGTGAGTCAGGCCACTGACAGGAACTCACAAATTTGTGTTTAGATTATTTACCTACATGTCAGAAAAAGGAGAACACACAACACGCAGCACGCCCGTCAGCAGCTCTCAGATTGAGGATGAAATGTTTGGATGTATTCATTTATTAGCTGGTAGCTGAATTTCTTATTAAATGTCGGTAACTCATTCTGAGACGTGTCTGATTTTGTTCAGACGAAGTCATTTAAATACATCTACGACTTATTCAATATCTGAGTCTGAGCCGATGCTGAAGTGCCTTAAACCGGCATTCTCTCTAATGACCATCAGATAGTATTGAAGTCTATGGGAAAATGTCCCTCCTCCTCCCTGATGAGTTTATGGTCTCAGTCTCTAGTTTACAGTCTTCAACACAACATGATGTTAATTTTTTAAATGATGCTCCATTTAGAGGGAAACAGACCAGAAAACAGGGGATCGATCAGGGGGCGGGGCTACTGTGTGATCCAATCACCCAATCAGAGCAGGTCAGATCCACCTCCTCCTAAAAATATGGTTTCAAGAAACCAAGACGGCTGATGGGCAGATTACAAACTGGAGGCTTCCAAAGTAAATAAATAAACAATGAGTGATTGGTTTCATCCAGGCTTTATGGGTAATCACATTCAGGCACAACGTATTAAATAAACCAGGAAGTGATGAGTCACCAACACATTCAGTGTGTTTGTTATATAATCAATAATATTATACTTTAACCTTTCAACGTAACAAAGAGGAACTCAGAGGTTCCACAAAGAGCAGAACAAATCCGGAAACAGATCTGGACTTCCGGACCGGGTGCTCCGGTGAGCCCTGTGGGGAAAGACGTCATTCAATCACTTCGGTCTCCGACGTGGCGCTAAAAGCTGGTCACGCAGCCCTCTGGTGTTATTTAAGGTTGTACTGTTTTTATTTAAATGCCAGGCAGTTGGTAGGAGCTGAGTGGGCGGGAGGAGGCGACGGCTCTGGTCGTCTTGGACTTCAGAGAGCAGCATATGGCTCCTTTCTGGAGACAGTATGTACCAACGGAGGACCGTATATACTAAAAAGAGCAGCAGTATGAAAGATTTGTTGTTGTTGTTTTTTTTTTGTACGGCTCCAAAGGTGTGGCTGCTGCAGACCACAGAAGCCAAACTGAAGCTAGAAGGTCTGCGGAGGATTTAGGCTCTGCGTCACAAAGTCTGACTCTTGCTGTCCGACAACACCGACCTCATATTTCTCAGAATGGCTCGAGGTTTTAACTACAGTGACCCGCAGACTGCCTGTCAAAGTGGACCTGGACTCTGGGTCTGGGTTAGGGGGCGGGGCTGCATCTGTCCTCTGCTGTCCCCTGAACGGGGGCACGTTGGACGTCCACCATTTTGTTTCAAACTAGTTCGATGTGCCGTCTACCTGCCTCGCTTTCAACAGTGATTTATATTTTTCCCAAATCTCAGTTTGCTGTTAATATCGAGAAACCTCCTCAAGGGGGGGGGGGTAAAAGGGGATTTTTAGGATCAGCTGATTCACAGTGATTCAGCTTCTTGTTCCCTTTTTAGTCTGCAGAGGTAACAATATGATTGGACCAGTTGTCAGATATAAACGCACAATTAGGGGCATTTATTAAGGTGGGGGGGTGAAACATTTGGACGTGTGCTGCGAAGGGCGAGGCTGAACAAACGGTGGATTGTGAGTGCAGATTTCTGTTCTGCTGCAGTGATGCAACAATCTCTGCTGCTGTGTAAAGACGTCAGCGAGCTTCAAACAAAGAGCTTGAATTTGTCAAATAATGTCTGAAGCCCCCCCCAATCCAACAATATCCAACGCAACTGAGGGGGGGGGCTTACAATTTCTGTCACTTTGCAAAACTGACAGTCAGACAATCACACCCACTTCAGGCCGTGATTGGCCAGGTGGGTTGGGACTCCACCCCCCCCCCCACATCAGACACTTTGACATGTGTTGGCATGAAAAGTGAATAAAATGGATCCATTAATAACCTCCATGTCTGCCATGAAGAATTTTATTTTAAAGCTAAAAAGTTGAGGCTTAAAGTAAATCTTAAAGTTTAAAGTTTCTGCCAAAATGTCAAACTTCCTTAAATTTGTGATGTCACAAAAAAGAAGGCTCCAACATCAGCCACGCCTAAAATTTAGACCGGTCACACGGACGGCACGCTGACCTTCACACCGGCGGCAGCCTGAAGGCCCGTCTGCCTTCTTACGGATATAAAACGTTCAAATGAAACAGAAAGATATGAAACATGCACCTTTAACATTACGCGCCAGCTGCGGCTGTCGCCTGTCGTCGCAGATGTGACGTTATGAAGCGTCTGTGTCGTGGAACTACATGATTGTGTAACGAGATGTAAGCGCCGTCCGACTGAACGGCAGCACTTCGGCTGAACGACGGAGGATTTTGAAAAGGTGTCATTACCAAACCTGAGCGGAGGCTTTTTAATTTCTTTTATTTCCCTGTAAATGTAGAAAACATACAAACGGGACGTTTATATTTCTAAACCAGTTCAATTGTCCCCCCCAGGTTTGTTGCTGGGGCCCTCCCAGCCTCCCCAGGGCTACATATTAGTCAGCTTAACGGCAGATTCTTCTCCTCCTCCCCGTGTACTTAACCTGGTGTCTAACCTGGCGGGTTCAGCCGATCGGTGGATGCCGACGGAGGCAGACGGAGGCAGAGGACTCATGAGAAGATTTCTCCCATCGTCCACCTTTGTGTGTCAGCTCTCCCCCAGCTGCTTTTACACCTACGTCCTCCTCCATCCGCATCCTTTCCCTGTCCCATCGCTCTCCTCCACCTCCTCCTCCTCCTCCTCCTCCTCTCTCTTCTCCGCTTCACATCAAAGAGGGAAAAAACACACAAACACAGCCGACGTGTCTTTTAGATGTGGTGCGAATTTAACAGAGCGGAGCGCGTTGGAGCTGTCGGAGGGTTGTAGTTTCAAAACCTTTTCGACTTTTTGAGATTACGTAACATTATGTAAGTCCATCTGTGACTGTGAGAATATTTGGGAGGCGCTTGACCTTATGCTTGCTGTAATTTTTCCTCAACAAAAACTTCGATTCAGGCTCCCCTGATATTTTACCAATAAAAACAGCATTAGGTGTACTGAGCATCAGCGGCCCGAGAATATTGACTTCTTCTCGCAGATATGACGCCGACAGAAAGCTGAATACCTGCTCCGTGCAGGTGAAACACATTCTAACATGCATCAGGATGTTTGGACAAGCTTACAGGCGGCAAGAATCATCGAGCAGTTTTATGGAAAAGGAGTATTGACTGATTTCTGCTGCGTTGACCATCGAACCTAAGAGAGCAAACCAGAAGGGAGGAATCCCTTTTTCTCCGCAGCCTCATCTCCCTCTTGTCCTTATCTTTATTTATCTCTTTTCCACCACACACACACACACACACACACACACAGCGCTGTCCTCTGCCAGCCACACCCAGCGTTTTAGCCCAGTAATTCTGTCTGAGTGCTCACAATCAGAACTCGATTGTTGGGTGAGCGCGCGCCGCCCCACCTGAATATCAGGCGACCGATTCACCTCGAGGGTTCAATGGCGTTTCTCTTAAGAGCAAATCGTAATGAAAATTGCACGTTTAGGAAGCGGTAAGAAATAAAGAAAGAAAGAAAGGGAGGAAAAGAGTGAGGAGTGCTGTTTGGTTTCCAAGCAACAGTTAACGCCGGGTACAGCGAGAGCTGCAGGGTGGGTTCCTGAGTTCCCATGTTTCTGCCTTCGTCTCCACATTCTCTTCCTGAGGAATTTGACCCGGCTGACCTTTCTGAATACGTCTGGATTTACCCTCCCCTCCGACACACAATCACAGCACACTGTAATCAAAAGCCTTCATGAGAACAAATCTCTCTCCCTCTTCTTTTTTTTTTTTTTTTTTTAACATTTATTATATTTTGCTTCCTGCTGCGCGCCGGTCTGGTTTGCTTAACGCACGGGAGCGGACCTGGCTGGACGCAGGTGCAGTTCAAACAAGGACCGCTTCAACTTCACAGAACGAACGGTGGAGATGAAGCGGCGTTCACCTCGGCCCATTTACAATCAGAGCGGAGCCATTACTGTGCAGCAGGGGAGAAATTCAGAAAAGGAAGAGAACTATAATTAAATAACAAAAGCCAGGAAGAAATTCAAAGGGAAAAAAAAAAAAAGTGCTAATTTCAAGCCTTGTTTGAGGCGATTCTGATAAATACAAATGACCAAGAAGATGAGTTTTAACACATTCTCTTAAAAATCCACTTGAGAATAACTGAACGTGGTTTTACTGCAGCTGTACATCAATTTTTTAGAGAAACGCCAGAGAAGGTGAGTGACGGAGGAGAAGGCAAAAACGTTTTGCCGTCGAATCTGTTAGTGCGAGCGTGTTGGAGAGAGGAGATGGTGTGTGCCTGCAGTGGGGTGAAACATGGAGGTGTATGGGGGACGATCAGACAGAAGGCCATCTGAGAGCACGGCACACACTCCATCTGGACACACATTCACTGTGAAAAAGAGTGTGAAAGAAGAAGAAAGAGAGGGAGAACGTGAATATATGAGAATATAATCTTTGAATTTTAAAAAGCAACCTGCACATCTTCCACAGCGTCTCCACTCGTCCCTTTGTGATGGATGTTTCCTGAATCACGTTATAAGGTGGTGCATCCACTGCTGCCTGCGGGAAAGTGACTACGACAGGCCCAGAATCAACACAATGGGCTAAAAAAATATGTTTCTGCCCGATGTGTGACAGTATATTTATATATCGAACGTTTGCGCTGAAATGGAGAAACATTCGAGGAGGAAATGTTTCCAGAAACAGGATTTTGGGAGTGAACTCCGTGTTCCATCACAGTATGGGAATAAAGCTGTGACTGAGATTTTTCCATCCTGTTGCCATGGTAGTTTCCCTGCTGCGTTCTTTTTCTTTGAACCGCATCGATGAGATAAGAGATGAGAAAATATATGAATGTAGTAGTGACAATAAAATAAAACGACCTTTCTGACTGTCAACTTAAACTGAAACCAAAGTGAGAGCAGAAATCAGTGCAGTGTTGCTGCGCCTTGCTTTAATGGAACATTAACGCTGAGATACAATGAGACAACAGATTCAGCCTGAAAGGAGCTAACTGTCGGCCATCTTGGGGTTTTTTTGGTTTTTTTAACACATTTGAAGGTGAAGGTGGATCTGACCTGCTCTGATTGGGTAGTACAATCTGGCGGTCACACCGTAGCCCCGCCCCCTAACCCCTCCCTCTAACATGAACATCATGTTGTGTTGAAGACTGTAAACTAGAGACTGAGACCATAAACTCATCAGGAAAACGTTTACTGAGGAGGAGGGGGGACATTTTCCCATAGACTTCAACACAATCTGACGTCTATAGACGGTCCTACCGTCCAGGATCTGATCCAGCAGATTCAACGACTGAGGCTGGGAGTAAAGAGCCGTCAGCTGTGTGGGAGCCTCAGAGGACAACAACAAAATGTCAAATCAAAACGGAAACAGAAAAGTAAAGTGACATTTTGCTCATCAGGCCTTTTTATAAACAGAAAAACAGCCTGTCAGTCTCACAGTGTGAGACGGACGAGGTGAAAAACTGAGGATGAGCGAACCTTTCCTTCCTTCAGTCCGTTTCTGTCCATCAGCAGAGACGACGCTCGGAGACTGAACGAACAACTTTTCCTCCCAAACGCCGAGAGAACACGTTAGCTGCTGAAGAGAAGTCACATCGGACCGGCTGAGCTGCCCGCCACTTCAGCATTTCCTAAATAAACTAGATGTTGCTGAGATCTTCTGCTCTCAGTAACTGCCCCGCTGCTCTAATGGTTAACTGGACTAAACAGGAAAACCAGAGTCAAACACAAACACTGTTTTGCTTCAGTGTTTGTGGGGATCAAGAGATTCCAGTCTGGAACAAACTCTGCCGGTACAAAGGTTGAGAAGTTTAACCAACAATGAAGAACAGACTCAGAAAGTGAATAAACGACAGATAGACCGACAGCGACGAGGAGGCTCAGCTCAGCTGCTCCCCCGGCGACCTTCGCCCCGGGGGAGATCTCCTCTCAGAGCGCTGTCACAAACTGTGCGATCGATATCAGCGCTGAACATCCTCCCAGCCCGCGGAGGTCATTACGTTCACATTTATTCATTGTTTCTGGGGAGGATGCTGCACGATGAGCATATTTCATCCCCACAGCATGTAGCCATTTAAAAAAAATCTGAAAACTTCAGGATTAAAAAAAAAAAAAAGATAAACATCAACATTTGAATCTTTTGTAATTTGAGTAGTTTTGTGGGTCAGGACGCACACGCTTAAATACAGTCCACATATTTCACAGCTGTTTGCTTAAAAACTAACGACACCCACGCTAAAAATCACATAACCTTAAATCTTGCAAGCTCACACACACACACACACACACACATTATTGCAGAGGTGTTGAGAGAGTTGACCTGTGGCCTTATAATCAGTGCTCAATGTGCTCCACTGTGTTATATAAGGGAGCAGTGAGTGCTCGTCAGATCCTCCTACAGATGCCTGAGCAGTCACGACTAACGTGGATGTTCTCCATCCATCCACTCAGCCTGGCGAACGCAGACTTCACCTTAGCCTCTGCGCTTCAGTCCCACACGAACGCACAATGGCAACGCAAACACATCGTTTACATACACATGTGCATAATCGGGGGTGGGGGGGCTTGAAAAGCGGCATCCTGCAGGCAGCATGAGGGAAAACCAAGGTGATATGAAGTATTTATGAGTTTGGGATGGAGACTATGAGGCGAAGAAAGAAAAAGAGGCAGATCAAAAAAAAAAACAAATTAAAATCTGATCTCTCGTCCTCCAAAGCGCTGGTGGATGAAGACCTGCGAGCTAAATGTTTCTGCTTTGTGAGGTACATGATACGACCGCCCGCTGCTCGTTCTACAAACCCCCGAAGGCCCACAACCTTTCAGATGCGTTTTTCCGGTCTCGGGGAAAAGGGTTATTTCACGGTGGATGTGAAGCCGCCTCTGGGTCCTCAGCACTTCAGGCTCTGAGCAGCCTGTAGCTGAGAATAGCAGGCAGATCCTGCCGACCATCTGATGTTCTCATGCAGCGCAGTCTGCAGGGACAGAGATGAGCCTTGATGAATAAATATGAAGATAACCTGCACCTCTGCTGCGCTCGCTCTCTTCCCGTTCCCCATATGGCTCCGGTGAAGAGAAGGAGAGCGGAGAAAAAGAAATGTCTGATTTTCAAAAGAAGCCTCTGGGCCATTGTGTTTGTCTATGTGCTCGTGCATGCGTGTGTTTGTTTGTGTTTGTGTGCATCACGCCAGCTCTCTTTGTGTGTCACCATCTGAAAGTGTGCATGCACATGATTGTGTGTGTGTGTGTGTGTGTGTGGGCGGTACTGTGTAGGATGTGCAGTGGCTTTTTGACAGAGCCTCCAGTAGCATGTATTTGTGAATCTTTTGTTTTATTCTCCAGCTCCTATTCAGCTCTGCAGCAATCACACCTAGCACCGCCGAAGCCTCTCAAGAGCTGAAGCCTTTGAATGAAGAGAAGCACAATCCCCCCCCCCCCCCCCAACACAAAACAAGGCCCCTTAAAGAATCATTTTCAGGGGTCGTCCAGTCTCAGTCATCATATCGATTTATCACTGCGAATTAAAATCGATAAAAAGGGAGGTACGGGCGTGAATGGGCTCCTCGAGCAGGTCGAACGAGGACGGTCACAAATATCCAACAATCGGCTCTAAACTTGAAAATTGTTGTGTGTTAATAGACACGACAAATTAACTGATTACAGGAGACAACAATTGTGTGTCAGCTTTATTTATGCCGTTTATTTCCTGTTATGAATCTCATGAATTCTAATTTGCTTTACATAAAAAAGGAAATAAGTGGTATTTGAGTATTTAGTTTAATTTCTTGTCTTTATTTTCTTCTTTAAACACCATTTTCACCATTTTAGGTGAAATCTGGGCAATAATAAAGAAAGAAACTCTTTTAATTTTTATGATTCTTTTATTTTAGATTGAAACTTATTTGTTGTCACAGCTTGATTCATTCATGCATCATTACCTCTTTGTTCTTCTCACAGATGATTATTTTAAGATTTTTCCTTCTATTAAATCTTCTGTGTCCCTCCAAAAAAAAAAGATTTCAATGGTGAGATCCTTAAATACTTTATAAACACAAATCCTGTTTCATTTATCAGACAAACGAACATGAGATCTGTGCAGCAGCGTTGCGTTCATGTTGCATCAGCGGAGGCAGAATTTATGAATAACTGTGACTCACAAATAATTTTTGAGTTCAGGTCAAAGATTTGTCATTTTCTGATGAGGTTCAGTGAATTCAACAATTGATTCACACACTTAAATATGTTTTAGTCGTACGAAAAATGTCTGAGTCAAATTTTAGTCACTGGACTTTTGTCAGCTTGATTGAATTCGACAAATCTTTCTGAGGATTTTGTCGTGTGTTTTCCCCGAACATTTACCTTTTAGTCTCAGCCTTGAGGTTTTGTCAAGGCTGCCTTCCAAGAACAGGAAGCGTCAGATATTATTACTGATGGAGACAGGAACATCACTGAATGATAGATGCTCCTCATTAACTTCGGTGCAACAGATTAAACTGATAAATCAACTCCTGCAATGAGCTTTATGAGACATTTTTGGGCTGTGAAATAAACAATTTTACTAATCAGGGTTTACAGTGTGTGATGCATTCAAGTCACTGAATATTAATCAGTAACTGATATATTTGTCCATTTGCCTCCCACATCATCATGTAGTTTATTTGTTGATAAAGGTTTTCATCGTTTTCATTTAGCTTTAGTCTTCCTCTGAACCTTTCATCGCAGTTTTTAGTCATGAAATCAACACTGATGCGAATCGCAGTGAAGTAAGAATGAAACTCACAAAGCGGAGCGTTGATCTCAAACGTAGTGATGGTTAGGTTCAAATTAAGGATTCAGTGTTAAAACCTTTTAGTCCAACAGGTAGATCATGAATGATCATTCTCGTCTCACTTTATTCTTTAATAATCTTCTTTTAATCGTGCTGTGTTTTGGCTTTTGGACATGTTACCTTTAATTTGCTTTAAATGGGACTTCATTTGATCATTATTTCATCGCTACGAGTTACTTTTTTCAAGCTGCAATGACATTTTTCCGCCTCGGGTTCTAGAAGACAACACTTTAACCTGCAGTCACTAAACGATGTTACTGAAAACAACAAAATCCCCGAACACACAAGTTAAAGACTCGTCCGCATCAGCTGCCGAGCCAATGAGGAAGCGCCAACATTCAACCAGTGGTGTCACATGGCCTTCAGCTGACCAATGGGGAGAGTTCATCACCCACCGATTTATGAAGGAAAGGACCTCTGTGTTTACAGTGCAGCACTTTTTTACTTTACTCCATAACTAATCAAAACAAATGTGTGTCTGCGTGGCACTTAAGGCTGCAGATGGCAGTTTATTAAAGGGGGGGGGGGGGCTATATTCCCCCATATAGAGAGATGTGAAGTCAATGATGTGTCGTCTAATAATGGAGGAACAGTTCTGCCTCATTTGTGCTGCCAGAGCTCTCTGGATCTCCCAGCGTCTCTCAGCTTCCACACATCTGACATGCACAGTCGCTGCTTAACACCCAAAACAATCAAGTGTGTGTGTGCACAGTGTTGTCTGGTCCTATCAGACCTGGTTAATGTACTGAGGGGGGGGGGTTTGTACGTGTCGGAGCTCCGGAGGTGTGAGCTTCCCGACTAAAACCGTTACGGGGGAAAAACATCGAAGCTTCTGAGAAGCTGTGAAAACACGCTCTTTAAGAGCTGGAGAACAGCGGAGCGGTGAGCTCCGGGCCTCTGACACCGGCAGACCCCACAGCTGCGTAGGTGGAGGAGGCGGCAGGCAGCGGAGGGACAGATTAACAGCAGGAACGCTGCAGATCGTCAATTACCAGGACTTCTGCACTGACAGGTCCACCTCCGACTTCATGTCACTACCTCTGTCACCTTGGCCTTCCACCCCCTCACATCCCATAATAATCCGCTCTATAGGTGATGCTGACGGGATGGGGGAGTGGGGGCTGCTGCAGACTGGGTGGAATACACAGGGAGGGGGGCGAATATTTGGTGAATTAAACCATCAGCTACTCAAGTCCGCAAGAAAAACAGGTGAAGGTTTGGAAGTGAACTGAACTGTACCGGTCTCTGGACTCTCCCGGTCTCTGGACTCTCCCCGTCTGTGGACTGTTCCTGTCTGTGGACTCTCCCGGTCTGTGGATTCTCCCGGTCTGTGGACTCTCCCAGTCTCTGGACTGTCCCCGTCTGTGGACTCTCCCGGTCTGTGGATTCTCCCGGTCTGTGGACTCTCCCGGTCTGTGGATTCTCCCGGTCTGTGGACTCTCCCGGTCTCTGGACTGTCCCCGTCTGTGGACTCTCCCGGTCTGTGGACCATCCAGGTCTGTGGACTGTCCCGGTCTCTGGACTCTCCCCGTCTGTGGACTGTCCCGGTCTGTGGACTCTCCCCGTCTGTGGACTCTCCCGGTCTGTGGACTCTCCCCGTCTGTGGACTGTCCCGGTCTGTGGATTCTCCCGGTCTCTGGACTGTCCCCGTCTGTGGACTGTCCCGGTCTGTGGACTGTCCCGGTCTGTGGACTGTCCCTGTCTGTGGACTCTCCCGGTCTCTGGACTGTCCCCGTCTGTGGACTCTCCCGGTCTGTGGACTGTCCCGGTCTGTGGACTGTCCCTGTCTCTGGACTCTCCCCGTCTGTGGACTGTCCCGGTCTGTGGACTCTCCCCGTCTGTGGTCTCTCCCGGTCTGTGGACTCTCCCCGTCTGTGGACTCTCCCCGTCTGTGGACTGTCCCGGTCTGTGGACTCTCCCCGTCTGTGGACTGTCCCGGTCTGTGGACTCTCCCCGTCTGTGGACTGTCCCGGTCTGTGGATTCTCCCGGTCTGTGGACTGTCCCGGTCTCTGGACTGTCCCCGTCTGTGGACTGTCCCGGTCTGTGGACTCCCCCGGTCTGTGGACTGTCCCTGTCTGTGGACTCTCCCGGTCTCTGGACTGTCCCCGTCTGTGGACTCTCCCGGTCTGTGGACTGTCCCGGTCTGTGGACTGTCCCGGTCTCTGGACTCTCCCCGTCTGTGGACTGTCCCGGTCTGTGGACTGTCCCCGTCTGTGGACTGTCCCATAAAAACAACAGAAACTATTTTTAACCTTCAGAGTTGTTTAATGAGTCGAAGTCAAATATCTTCAGATGAACATTAATGTTAGATCGTTTTTTCTTTGGACTGATTTACGCTCTCTAACTGTTCTGACTTCACAGTTTGATCCGTTTTAGCGAGCTGATGGAGCATCATTTCAATCAACGGCCTTTAAGTTGTGTTTATTTTCTGTCAATGCAGCCGACGGACTTCAGTTCAGGGGGGGTCACAGTTTCCTGTCGGAGTCTTTTGCCGTGACATCGAACCAAACCAGGACGCATCGGTGTCGGGAAGGTTGTGACTCCGGTGTCAGAGCAAATGCAGAAGGCTGTAAAATCCACAGATGGCGTCACATGTTGGAGGGAAGAGGTCGAGGCCGATGGATGGGTTGGAGGTGGGAGAATGATACTCTGTGTTTCCTGCTTCAGTGAAACAGTGAAGACTGTTTTCAGTAAACCTTAACTTGGACGGCTCTTTCATCTCAACCGAGTATCTGTGCCAACGCCAAAACCAAACTTTACCAAACCACATCAGTGACAGAGAGAGAGAAGTCAGATGAATCATTCTGTAACCGTCAGTCGGCGGTTCAGCAAGGCACCGATGAGGTTAGTGTGCAGATCACAGAAGCCACATGTCCTGGGACGATCTGAGGAGGAAATTTTTTGATTCTCTCTTTTACTCTTGAAGATTGTTTCGTTCAAACCGCGTCCACACATGTGCTTCGTATGTCACTCGTCCAAACTGGACGCGCTGCGCCTCCACATTGCTCTGAAACTTTATCTGCGTAACCCCTCAGTGTTTATCCACACACCAGTTTTCATTTCAAGATAAAATGAAGTTGCCCGTCCGGGAGCCAGGGAACTGAGAACGAATGAATCAGTGAATCTGAAAGACATCAGGTGTTTCCTCTGAAGACACGTCTCAGCTCTGACCTTTACAGACGCAACGTTTGATTCCTAAAGCTGCACGGTTACATTACAGGATGAGACACACTGGGCGTCGAACCATCGCTCCCAAACTCCAGAAACACATCCACTTCTTTATTCCCCACAAACGTGTTCAGGTTTCCGTCCATTACGGCGCCATAAAGACAACCGTCGGTCATCTAAGTGTCTGACTCCTCCCACTGCTTCAACCTCAGCTCCTCCGTTCGGCTTAACGCGGAAAAAAGTGGATTTATTTCAGGGTGGATGGAGCAGGAAGGGTTAAAGGAGTAAGATGGGGGTGAGGATATGAGTCCAGACTGGAGGCGGCAGAGTCATTGTGCGCCTGTTGTCGTTTTGTATGGAGGTGATGATATCTCAAATTCATCTGAGGTATGTCAGGTATTATCTGTGGGCGAGCAGTTTGGCCATAGGGTATGTCCCATTCTTCTGCTGTGTGTCAGGAGTGTGTGTGTGTCTGCATACTGAGGATTCATGGTGTGCAGGTTGCATGTGGGAGCAGAGAGAGAGAGCACCTGGCTGAGAGGTGAGTCACCGACGCAGGTAATCGCTCTGACATTTCATTCTAACGAAATACTTAGAAGATAATGGTACCTGCTGGCATTAGCGGATATGCAAAAAAAAAAAATACCCCAACACACATCGAAGGACACACATTCACACAAAGACACATAAAAAGCCCTCCTCAATGCTCTCCATGGTAAAACCTGCGCTTAAGATCCTGACTCAGACACATTAAGGCAGAGGATACGGAGGAGGCAGACGTGTGTCGAGGGCCCAGACAAGACGACAGTCAAAAGGACACTTACGCCGCCAAACAGCGGCAGCGCTCACCGGAGGCAGACGGGCGGCGGCGGGTTGGAGGGAGAAGGATGGAGAGGGTGAAGGGGTGACTAATGCAGGAGATGCTGATTAGCTTACTCGAAAACACAAAAGTCTGAGAGTTGGAGAGAAACGGAAAGTGAGTTCACAGTTTTCTGCAGAAGGAGGACGCTGCCAAAAAAAAAAAAAAATCTCAAATGAACTGGTTGGCTGTGGAGGAAGAGGGGGGATGTTCTCAGAACTAATATCGTAGTCAAACAAAGAGTGAGCACTTTCACATTTCCAGTCGCTCTCCGGCTGCACTGCACTTATTCGAAACAAAGGTGAAGGGTGAGATGCAGTAATTTGAAATGGGGCTTTCTCAGTTGTCAGCCAGTGTATTTGCATGTACCATAATTATAATAAAGTGATGTGTGTGTGTGTGCGTGCGGGGCTGATCAGCATGTTTAAGGTCACATCTGATGTCACCGTGTTTCCCCTCAGTGAAAGGGTTGAGCTGGTTGTAGTTCACTGACTCATTGTGGTTTCCCTCTATCAGATATAACCCAGCAGATATGTGTGTGTGTGTGTGTGTGCGAGAGACAGAATGACCAAAAAGAAGTGAGACTTTTCAGTTTGTGCGATGTGACTCAGCCGCCTTGTCGTCGTAAACGGCGGGGTAAATGTTAGGACTCTGGGTCATCCTGCACGCCGCAGAGATCACAGCTTCATCTCTCCCTCGTTTTGCTTCTGACTTTGTGGTTGTTGGTTTTTTTTTTTTTTTTTTCTTTCCTCTTTTTCTTCTCCTTGTGCCCACACACACACACACACACACACACACACACAAACACACTAAATAACACACAGCACAAAAGCCCGAATTTTTTTAACCTCTGTCAGAGTTTTGATGTTTTTGACACACTGTAAAACGCCCATGTGGTTTTTGGGAAATTCTTGCCTTTGAATTTCTTGCTCTTTTGTTCTGTTTCCCCGCCGCCACCCCCCAAGAACAGTCACTATTTACTGATTGTCAGCTTGTGCAAAGACTACAATGACTTTATGAGTGACTGTGATTGTGTATTAAAGAGAAAGAAAGCGAGAGAGAGACACACAGAGGAGATAAAATAAATCAGCTACCGGCGCAGCACAAAAGCCCTTGAAAAAAAAAATTTCACTCGTTGCTCCGGTAACAGCAAGGACAGTCAGGTGAGCATTCAAATAATATATATTAAAGTAAAAAATAATAATAAAAACGAGAGCGAACAAACTATACGTGCATTTTCTTTCATCTTCCTTTGTGCAAATACTAATGAAGTGGACGCAGAAGGTCGTGACCTCGTCCCCGTCGGTCGCTGCGGCATGTTACCGGCCGCCATTTGTTTCTGCGGAGCCTTTAGCCGCGCCGCGCTCCTTTCACACCTCTAATAGCAGTTTGCCCTTGGTAATGTTAAGCCGCGCCCGCGCAACTTTTTATTTTCATCATCGTTTTCTATGACAGTGCAGCATTAGTGGCCCTTGCTGTCAACACATCTTTTCTTTACCTCCCCCACCACCACCTCCCCCGTTCCGCCCCCTCCCCTATTAAGTACATCCTTGTATCGCCATTAACCATGATGCTTTTCATGGGATTGAAAAACGACAGTCCTTTTCACCAGGTTGTCACGCCCTCATCATTGTGCTGCTCTCTGACAATGAATCCTGCAGCTCGAAAAGAAAAATAAATAAATTAATAGATAAATAAATAAATGAAAAAATCTTGAAAATTGACAGTCACTTCTCCGGCGTGGACCTTTTTTAAACAATGATTCAATTTTACTTTCAAATGAATGTTTTGTTTTGTTTTTTTGAGGGGATGAGGTGAAACCCATTATAAGATGTGTCGGCGGAGGGAAGGGGGGGGGCAGAGTGGCTCTGTGGCGTTGGATGAGTGGGCTGCCGTGCATTCTTTTAGCCTTATTCACTTCTGCAGGCGTGGGCGGCTAATTCGTGTTTGCATTCAGCAGGTTTACCTAAGGGGGAAATGTTTTATTATATGCTGTCTTTGAAATCGATGACTAATTGCAATCCCTTTTCTTTCGGACTCTCTTCATCCATCCTCCTCCTCCCCTCCCGATCTTTGCCCCTTTTGCACCCCCCTCCCCTCACCCACCCACCCCTCGACACTGTCCCCTTCCTGGGATTCGGTTTTAGGGCTGTGCTGCTTTTAGGTGCCGAGTCCTGCAGAGCTCAGAGGAGGATCTGTGCTGCAGTAACATGCAGGAGGTTGGCTGTTTTTATTCCATCATCTGAGTCTCTCAGAGACGAACACAAAGAGCAGAGGAGAGCGATAGAGACTCGGCCTTGGGAACCCAGAAGAAAAGAATACACTGAGTTCTTAAGAGAGCGAGATTGAGAGACATTAAGACAGTTGAGGGAAAGAGAGAGAGAAAAAAAAAAAAGTAAAAGAAAGAAGTACATTCTCGGTACATGAGTCACTTCTGAGTAAAAGCTTTGTAATTTAAGCCACACACAGTGAGGGAGAAAGAGAAAGAGAGCGAGGGATGGATTGGAGAGATACAGAGGAAAGAGCAGAAGTAGACATCATCCATCACCAAAAGAATCACCAGCGTTAACCACAGCACAGTAGGTGGGTTCAATTAAGGCGGTGGGCGGACCTGATGTGGTAACACTTATTTCAAGTCAGTAATTACACACCGAGGAGCTGACAGCAAGTACAGGTACAAAAGAAAAGAGGGGGTGGGGGGGTCTACTCATTTTTAAGGTGCCCCAGAGGACACTTTCTTTTAGTCTTTGTCATCAGTTTGTGGATGAAGGATCGACGTAGAGATTCATCTGTCAATCTGCAAATGCACACAAATCAAAAACAGCTGTTTTCCTGATTAGCGTCTGAGGCCACGGTTCTAACGGCGTGACCAAACAAACCCCCCCATGACGTCGCTCATCGGTCTGTGAGCTGCCGCTTTGAAGCCCCCAGTTTGTAATTTGTCTGTCAGCCATCTTGTTTTCTTTTTAAACCAGAAGAAACCAGCAAAAAATTTGCTCTGTTCTCTGTCCTGATTGGGCGGTTCAGTCTGTCAATCACACCGTAGCCCCGCCCCCTAACCACTCCCCTCCTTCCTCTAAATGGAGCATCATTTAAAAAATGAACATCATGTTGTGTTGAAGACTGTAAACTAGAGACTGAGACCATAAACTCATCAGGAAAACGTTTACTGAGGAGGAGGAGGGACATTTACCCATAGACTTCAATATAAAGGAGGAGGGACATTTTCCCATAGACTTCAACACAGTCTGACTTCTTTTTCAACCAGCCCCCTGATGGTCAGCAGACAGAATGCAGGTTCAGCTTCAGTTCACTTCCACCGACAGTAAAACTGACATTCAGTCAAAGATGGCGGCCGTCTTCTTCCTCGCTCGCTGAAGTCTGAGCTTCGTTCTCGGCGCCGCCACTCGTGGCTAAATGTGATATTGCAACGATCCCTTTTTTCGGCTGATAGTTTTGATGTTCTTCAGGACTTCGATAAAACCTGAGTGACTGAACATCGTTGTGGTTGCCAATATTCACAAAATCTGCTACGACGGTGGATGAGGAGGTGATGGAGGACAAGAGAAAGCAAACAAAAACTTAATAAAAAAAATAATAATAATAATAAATAAATAAATAAATAAAAAGGAAACATACTCGAGATCTGAAGGTGGAAAGTTCTTCTGTGCTCTAATTAAATTTATCTGGATTTAACAGACTTCACAACTAGTTTGGAGCCAATTTTGGTGCAATGTGAAATGTTAACAATTGCAAATGTGGAAACTTACACACACACACACACACACACACAAACACACAGACTCAGAAACATCTTGCGACCAGCAAATTAAGTTTTAAAAATCAGAAAACAAAACATTTAAATATTCATGGAAGCAGAATTTTGTGTGGGAGAAACAGAAAATGCAAAAAAAAAAAAAAAAAAAAAAAATCTTTGCCATGACGAAAAAAAAAAAACAAACAAAAACACACAACTTACTGTTGAAAGCGTGTTTTTGTACACGTGACAACATGTCTGCAGTGAGCCTGAACACACCTTCATGACGAGTCCTGCTGGACATGATGTTTTTGTGGAGTCGGTTTTATTCCTCATTGTATCGTACAGAGCTGTTTTGTTCTCTTTTGTTTTTTCATGTCAAACTACAACAAAACTCTTCAGTGAATTTAAAGTGACACTAAAAAACGAACAACTTATATATCCAACCACTTTTTTTTCCTTCCTTCTGATTTCATCTCCAAAACTACGGAAACTTCACCTCGAAGTTCGGGTTCTCTCTTCTGATTTGGCCGACTGAGATGGAAAACTAGACTGGGATCGTTTTTGTCTAATTATGGATCAACACTTCAAAGGAAAGGAGAGGAAAATGATATAATATGGACCTTTAATATAAAATATGCACCTTTAATCTAAAATACAGACATTTATATTCAGCATGTGGTCATTTTCTCCAGCAGACAGACGAGCGTGGAGGAAATCTTTCTCCCTCTAAATCATCCTACTCTGTTCTGTGATGTCCCTCGCCGATTTGTCAGAAATGTTTTCACCGCTGCGTGTGATGTGTATTATTAACGTTTTGTTGTCGTGCATCTGCTGACATCAGGACTTCAGCGTCAAAGGCCTGAAAACTTAAATTTGTCCGAGTCCGTCAGATCTGTTGGATCCACGTGGCCGAACTGTACATGAGTCATGTGGTCTTTACTGTGACCTGCCTCCTCTCTGACCACCAGCTACTATTTAATTCACTGTGGTCGGGATGATGACAGCGTCCTGGTTACACACACACACACACACACGTGCACGAACCTGCACGTGTTCTTAAACGCAGCTCGGCCATTTGACAGCTGGTGTTTTCAGTGAAATGGTCAGCAGGCCTTTTGTGTGTTTTTTTTTTTTTCTTTCCTCCCTTCTCCTTCATCTTGAAGGGCAAAAAAACAGAGACACATGTTGTGAGTCACCGCAGTGTGTCACAACGGCCCGTCAGAGAGGACGCCGTCCTGCGTCGGCGGCCATGTGATCCCACCAGCGACAGATCTCTTTTATGACGGAGGACAGAAATATCAGACACGTTCTTCAATGTGAGCGAAGGATGACCCGCTTTCAAAGATGTCTTCTCCGTTCGTGTCAGTTCATAAGTGACACGGCGGCGGTCCCATGCAGAGATGAAGCTCGCTCGCCGTACGACCTGACAGCTTCACGTCTTCAGAGATCAACCACCAAAGAGCCGACGGCCTGGACCTGCTCACAGCAACCGCCCGATGGAGCGTGTTGGTGGAGCTCACTGTGATGTCACCCATCAGTTTATGGACTCCGCCTTCCTCCTACTCGGCTCTGCCTTCTCCTCCAAATACTGTTTCTGCTGCTTTCAGGAAAAAAAAAAAAAAAAAAAGAAATCGAAGCAACATGGCCGACGGATGAATTCTGTTCAGTAGGTCTGTCTGAAGGTTGTTCTCAGTCAGCACCAGCTCGTCCTCGTGTCTTCTGCAGTTGGATTCATTTTAAATGTATAGAGCCATTAATTAAAGCAAGAGCAGCCCCCGGTAAAGTACACCAGGATTATCAGCAGAATGTAGTATTAGATTATTATACATATTATATGATGGAATATTATTACTCATTTCTACTCTTCAGACTTTTCGGCCTATGAGGATAATTATCTCCCCAGAGAAAAGTTGTTTGTTCTTTGAGAACAAAATGTTCTGAAAAAGAGCAGCCGATGCCACGCTGCCGGTCTGTCTGTCTGTCTGTCAGAAACTGAGCAGACCGACACTTTGCATTCATTACTGTTCAGCAAAACTAATTAAACACATTCATTCTGACTACTGTACGTCGGCTCACGGGCCTGAAGTTTGGGAGCATTAAATGCAAACCGGCTCACGTCGTCGTCCGTCCCTCGTCTCTGGGATTCGGGACGAGGTCTCTGTTACAGGTGAGCTGGATGTTGTGTCTGTACGTGATGCTGTGAAACACACAACTCAACTCAAAGAGTCTGCTATGCAAAGCATGTTGATGTTTGTCCCAGACGCACGACGACACCGAGGTTTAAGGCGGATTATGGTGATTATCAGAGGAGTCGGAGTCTGGATCCCCCCCCCAGACTGAACCTCTCACTTTCCCTGTAAGTCCAACTGCACAGAGACGCACCGAGGACCTGAGGTGGAATGAAATCCATCACCAACTTCCTGGAAACGCTCTTAAATTCTGTTTGAGGGGGTTCCCACTGAAACAGACATGGATTCTGTTTCTAACCCCGATCCAGACCAACAATCGGCGCAGCGGCGTTTGCAGGAGGAACCTGACCTGGTTTTGAAACAAGAACGAGGGAAATCCCTAATATGGAAACCTGACACCTGAGCCAGAAAGTCTCAGGGACGGAGCTGAATACAGTCATGTTTCCAAAGGGGAGCGCACGCACACGCACACACTCAGTCTGCCCAGTGTGTGTGTGTGTGTGTGTGTGTGTGTCATTCATTAGCCAGTCATTAGCCAATCGTTGCAACTCTTTCCAAGTGTGTGACAAGGCAGAAGTGTCAGCTCCTGGCTGAAGTCCACCGTCAGCACCGGGTCGCTACAGTAGCAGCGCCGTCCCCGGAGCCGGCAGCCACCTTTGATCTGCCACGGCTGAAACTGTATCAAAGGACACACAGGCGATAAAGGCGGCAAAGTTCCTCCCCTCAGAGTCCCCCCCCCCCCCCACACCTTATCAGCGTGGCCTACATCAGGCAGCTTTGAGGTCATGTACTGTGTGAACAAGCCCATGCATGACACTTAAAAAGAATAAAACATAAAAACACACACATATACAGCCTGAAGATGTATGTGAAAGTGCAGATCGGCTTTTCGAGGCACAAACTTGTTCTGGGTGGATCCGAGTCTGTGAATGAGATGTTTCAGTATTATGTCGACGTAGCTCCACATAAATGAAACTGTTATAACCTGTTCCCTCCTCCCACCTCCACATGAATGGATCATGTGAAAGGCACTTTTATGTAACGTTTTTTGTTCCTCCCCTCACTCGCCGCATGGCACCCCGTCACATCTCCGATAAGCATCGAGACGTGACGCAGTTACTTAGCAACCGGGAACAGTAGGGCCGAGGATTTGAGGCTCGCATAGCTAAAAAGTTTGACCGTCTAATTGCTGACATCAAAGTGGACTGTCTGGGGCCATGTGACATCACCCGGCGGTACACCGGTCACACGCAGATGGTATTGACCTAAGCTACATAACCTCCGAGCACTTGAGGCCAAAATAACAGAGCAGCCTGTTCTGAGCACGACTGAGGCCAAAGTATGACACAATATTCTGGAGTCAGCTAATGAAACAAAACATGCACGAGATTTCTCTTCACTGCTCCTTCGCCTAAAACCATCAACGACAGCAAATATATATAACTGAGAAACCGACTACAACGTGAAAAGAGGAATTACAGTAAAAATAAAAAAAATAAAAAAAGATGAAATTTTAACTCCAGCTTTATCCGGGTGGTAATTTTTTTTTTTTATGTCTTCAAACCTGCTGCCTTTCAAGGCGGGACCTTGAAAACATGAGTGTCTTGAAAGGCCTTTTTCTGAGGCACAAGGTCTCTCTCTGCGAACGGTTTTGTGTCGTGCAGAAAAGCAGCGATGGGAGAGGGAACGCTTCGGCTTTCTTCTCTAAAAGAAAGTCACATATTTCTAAATGAAAGGCCTTTTGCAACAAGGCTTCAATCATGTCTCTCTGAAAAGGCAGTCTGGCCTTTGACCTCAGATATCTCTTATAGGCAAGAAAGGGAAGGGAAGCAGGGAACAAATAAAAAAAAAAGCATATTGACAACCTTTTCCTCAGCTCCTCTTTTTTTTCTACACCTGAACTTTTCTTCCTTATATGGAACCTCTATCTCTTCGTGCTCCTTCACATTTCGAGGTCGTGTCAACATTTATCAGCGTTTCCATCCATTTTCCGTCCCGCCATCCATCCTCCTGAGGTATTTGAGCAGGAATTAGCTGGTAATGCCAAAGCATTGTTTCCCACGCCGAACATCGAGGGGTTAACAGAGCGGCGTAGGAGTAGTTTCGATCCATCAGGTAGGTCAGGTTTCTCTTAATATGACTGCATACCTGTGTGAAACTGTGTGTATGTGTTACTGTGCGCGTCCGCATGTGTGTGCATGCATTTGCATGCTTGTATTGAGACGCCTAAGAAAAAGAAAAAGAAAAGGAAAAAGGAGGTAAGGAATCCAATCATTCCTGATACGGCCAGCCCAGACAGCTAACAGAAGTTGGCAGCCAATCAGATTTCTGCGTTTGCTCCGGCACCACATTCCCAGATTCACCACATATAGAAGTCTGCAAGTCCTCAGTGAACACCCCCCCCCATGGAGAAAACAACATCGTGGTCCAAAGACACACAGGTTCATTCTAAATTTCCCGCCTGAGCGAGCGTCAGTATGGGCCCGCCCCCCCCGTCCAATGTCAGCTGGGATTGGTCCAGATTTATACATAAATAAATTTAAGGACGGCACTAATGAAACTTTAAATTACACCGGAGACGCTCCACTCACCTTCACACAGTCTAATCTAAGAGTGGACGCTGTCGCAGCAGCGTATTAACGGTTCGGTGTCCACACCTGCTGTAGAAAGTGTCCCATTTAGGTCACACCTCGCTGCTACACAAAGACACGCTGGTAAGTGGAGGAATAGCCGGCATTAACGGCAAGGAGCATTGTGGTTTTGTGTTGTTTTTTTTTTTTTTTACCTTAGCGCACAAAGACACACACCATCATGACGAGCGCTCGTTCACTGTGAGTCAGCTTCGGTTTGTGTTTTCTGTAACAGACAGCTCCGTGCTTTAGAGAACATCCTGGCTCGGGCTGTGCGTTTTGTGCAAGGACAGTTAGGGTACCTGCAATCAGCCAGACACACACAAATACACACACGTCTTCACAGGCGACGACAAACAAACATGATGTTTCTGCAGATAATGTCACTTTTTTCCTCCTTCAAGTTGAATTTGTCTCAGTTTTGTTTTTTTTGTCTCCCCGACGTTGACAGTCGAACCCACAGCAGCGTACCGCACAGTTAGCATCACGCCATCATTCAAACGGCTCTGCAGGCAAAATTACATCACGACGTCGCCTCGGAGGTACATTTTTTTTTAAACGTCACCACCCAGCGTTGCATTAAATATGGACTTTTGCAGCGTTTATACACACACACACACACCTTGTTCAGTCCCTTTCATGGCGGGTGGCTGTGCAGGCGGATGCTGTTTAAACACAGCGGGCCCTTGATGTGGGGCCTCCAGGGGCCAGGGTTTGTGTGTGTGCATTTCACCCTGGATGTGTACGGGTGCCTCTCTGAGCTTTCTGGCCATGGGAACAATGGTCCTTTAGAATGTGAGGTTACTGGTGCGCTGACCCCTGGCAAATAAGAGCCATGTTCTGGCATTCCAGGCCTGATTGGCACTTTGAGCCTGCAGAGAGCTCAAAGGAGACACAGGAAATGTGACCAGTGTAATTGGTTATATATTAGCGGAGCATTCTCCCCCCGGTTTAAATGATGGAACATTCTTCAGTGACACTTAGGTGGATGGGGCCAGGATTCCACCAGCTACAGGGGGAGAGACGAGGAAGAAAAGGAGGTTAAAGGGGCAGCAGAGAGAGAAAGATTTAAAGATTTGTTCCCGATCGTCTTCAGAGAGAAGTTTGGGGGGGCGGGGGGGGGGGCGTTGTTTCATGTGCACCTTGTGTATTTACCCCTGTGGGGGTCATGATATGTTCAGCAGTCTCTGTCTTAAGTGTGGCGAGCCCCTCCCCATCTCCCCACACTGAAGGCCAAAATCAGTAGCTTGACCTTCGACCCGGGGTGCTTAGTTGGAGTTCATGAAGGCTCCATATCACACTCCATGTGTCGGCTGATGGACTTGTGCGGCGTATTCGCCCCCCCCCCCCACCACCACCAAGTCTTATTGTGCTGCCTCCAATCTTCCCGTTACACATGGAAGCCCGCTGATGCATGAAAAAGCCCCGTGTCAAAGTAAAAGCACCAACATTGGTCAGTGAAAGTAGAAATAAAAGCCTGTGTAGATCTGTAGGCCAGTCGGGGGGGGGCAACACCCCGCATTCCTTCCTTATACAATGAGTATGAGGAGTGATGGATCTTTCAAAATAAAAGGCTTTTTGGGGTAGTTTAGATAAGGTTCATCTGGCAGACACCAACACACACACACACACCTCAGGGTAAGGCAAAAAAAAAAAAACCTACACAGTCAGAAAGAAACTGCCCCTGGTTGGTTTACAGCACAGTCTCCGTCCGTCAGGCCCTTAAATTCCTCTGGGAACTCTGAGCATGGTGTCAGGACGGACCACCCACCCCCATCAAACACAGACCTGCTGAAGTTCACATGAGTTAAACACACAGCCAGTAACTTCTGCTGTCAGGCCTCCATCAATCCAGCAACAACAAAAGACGGGGTGACGTCGTGAAAGAGCGAGGGATCATGGGAGGTTTTTCACCTGGAGCTTCCTCCTCTGAACAAACAGAGAGGTAGATAACACAGTTTGAGCTTCAGTCAGGAAACGACAACCAATGAAACGGAGCGCTACGATGAGTTAAATCACAGAGGAAGCATCGACGGAGACATTTGAGATCGTGTTAGAATAACTCAACTCAACCAAACATGTAACATCGACATGAAAAAAGGAACTGAGCTCATGAATCAAAGGGAAGGTCGGGATGTTTTCCCATAGACTTCAATAAAGTCTGACTTCTTTTAACAACCAGAGGCCATCTGATGGTCAACAGAGTCCAGGTCCAGGTCCAGGTCCTGATGTCTGCCTGCACAAACAGGTTTATTTTAACAGTTCCACCAAATACCTCTGCTAAACTGTGAACACTGCAAACCAGGACTCTCCCCCAGCTATTTTCTATACCCCCCCCCCACACACACACACACACACACACACACTCTACTCTTATGTGTAAATCTAAGTTGATTTAAATCCTGGGGTGGTTTTTTCTATTTGTTTTTTGCCCCCGAGAAGAAGAATCCTTTGCATTCCACGCTGAGGTGAGCACCAGAGGAAGAGACAGACGTGTCTGTGGATGTCAGTGACTCACTGTCAAACCGCCCCGGATCATCTGTCTTCATTCAGAGAGCGCCGCCGTCAGTCGGCGCTGCAGGACTTTCAGAAATCTGCTTCTTCCGGTAACCTTGAAGGGAGGAGGGGGGGGCGGGGTGTGTTGGTGAAAGTACTGATCTGATCTGGCTGCTTCAAGAAAAGAGAAAAGTGAGTGAGTTAAAGCTTCAGCTGGTCTGATCAATCAGGTTGATCTGATGTGTCAAAAAAAACAAAACAAACTGTGGATAAAAACACACACACACACACACACAGACGCAGGGATTACACAGCCATTTAACAAGCTCTTTGTGCAGGTCAAAGTTGACTGCAGGCCCCTCAGGAAAAAAGAGGGGGGGTGGAGAGGCAACAGAAAGGAGAGCTAGGGAATGCAGGGGTACAAGGGGAAGAGAGACACAAATAAATCCTGAACACTTTCCCTTCCCTCTCCTCACATCGCTGGATAATTAACTCCTCGAGCCGAAGGACAAGTGTGAATTTATCTGACTTTGTTTTAAAAAAAACAAACAAACAAACACTGATTTTCGTTGGTCTGTAGGACGAAAAACGTCCCTTCTCCAAAACGCATCTGAGAGAGATCAGGTAAAAAAATACAGCGGTGTAAATTTATCACATTTGATCCCGTCAAAGAAGAAGACGTCGACGGGATCCATTTCATTCTCCTGAACACGGTAATAGATCGTCAGAGAGCGGCGGAGGGGTAAAGACCCTGAACCCCGAGATTATTTAAGGATTTTACTATAACGCTTAATCTGACTGATGCTCTCAAGTTATTTTGTTGAATTCTTTAAGTATGTGGAGCTTTTAAAGTTCTGATTTATTGGAACCTGAAAAAGGTGCTCCACTTTCAGCTTAAGAAGTCTCTGCAGGACATGCAAAATTATAAACCACAGTCAGATGAATAACAGCTTTCAGGCATGACTAATCTATTTCCTCCGCTGCACAACGTCCTCTGGGCCTGCAGCTCTCGGAGGAGAGGCTGAACGCTCAGAAAGCTTGAAGCACACATGCACCAACAAGGATGTTTACTCAACTTTAAAAAAAAATGCTTCAGAGAAGCTGTCAAACAGCTCAATGCAGTTAAATACAGCTGAAAGAGCGTCCGGAAATTACCCTGATAAATACCCGGGTTTGGATTCGGGGAGGTCTCTCTGCCTCAGCAGGTCACGCCAGGTCAAGGAGAAATTATTGGATCAACAGCGCCCTCTTCTGTCTGCACTTTGTCACGAGTGGCCACAGGAACAGGAGCCTGATTCATGGTGTCACCGAGCGGCGGCGGACTGCTCACAGGACATGAAGGACTGAAGGTTTCCCCAGAACGACGGCGTTAATGGAGTCAGAGCCCCAACAGGAGCGACTATGTGTTTGCTAATTGTGGCCCGTAGATGGTGGTGTTGCATATTTTACACACTCTGACGCACAAAAACAGATGCTAGTGTGAGCAAATACAAAACAGAGGTGTCCTGGTTCCAGCAGCATGTGCAGCTGGCCTGATTCGTGCATTCATAAGACTGCAGGATAAACAACACAACACTAACACAACACAGCTGCATGTGTGTGTGTGACCTTACGGTGAGCGACTGGTGGGAATTTACCTGCAGGGATTAAAGGTGTCAGTTATTTATTATGCATGGGTTGTGCACACAAGTGTGGTATGGGGACTTTGACTTGTGTGTGTGTGTGTGTGCATCCAGCAAAGGACGACACATGCTAGTTCTTTTCCTCCGTCGCTCTTTGCAGCTTCATTGTGAACCCGCTCTGACCTCTGCGTCACAGCGGTGCATTCCTGTGGCGACTGTGTCCATGAAAAGAAAACAAGTCTTCAAAAAAAAAAAAACCTGCTGCTCGCCATCTTCTGAGCCGCTGACATTTCAGCTGAAGTTCAGGTGTGTGTGTGTGTGTTGCTCGACTATTTCAAGAAAACAAACAGTTGTTCTGGTGGACAAACGTGAAAGGACCCCACTATGTCAGGTCTCATTGTGCAGCAGGTTTGTTTCTGGACTTAATGGAATTAGATTTATTTACATTCTGACCAAATATCAACTTAAGGGGCCCAAAAAAAAAACCCTGTAGTTCCTCCAGAGTCCAGCAGAGTCTGGCTCCAACAGTCCGTCCTGTGGTCCTCCTGTACGGCAGAAATAAAGCGGTCTACAGCCTGGTACAGAAACACTCTGAGGATCTGTAGATAATTTTATCCACCTGTTTACGTCTCATTAAGGATTAACGTTCGGGGTAATTGGGGGCCCCTCGCGGCTCAAACGAGGACACGACATGGGAGGGGTGAGCTCCTGATGTTTGGTTCGGTATTATTTGAACTGTGAAGTCTGACGTTATTCTCGGGACTCTCAGTATGTTAACCTGCAGAGCCGAAAGGAAACAAACACAAAGAGCCCGTTGAGATAAAAACAAACACTGTTTATTTTCACTGTCTGTTTATGCTTAAATAGAGTTTATGTAATGTACATTAGGCAAAACCACATGAAGGGTTTAGATGGGAGCCAGCTGGAGGGAGGAGTCCGGTTTTTATTGACCACATTAACGACAGAATAACGTCTCAGGCTGAGGCCGATAATGAGCTGGAGCCAGAGAAGTTATCGGGAATCAGATGGGTTCATTTTTATAAAACACACACACACACACACACACACACACAACTTCATCTTTAACACAGCACACATTTAAAGTCTACACAGACTCAGAATCAGCTGACTAAAGACTGTTTGTTCACAAACACACTCTGAATGTTTCCTTCTTTTCCAAAGAAAAGTTCCTCTCATGTGTTTGTGTTGTTCTAGAGCTGATCTGAAGTTTCTATCTTTATCTGATCAGGAGTTCTGCTCATTAATGATGAAAAATCAGCTCCAAATATCTGATTGTCTTTATTCTGTCAACACAATAAACTCAGAAACACACAGGACTGATCCAGAGACACTCTGATTGGCTGTGACATCACCCAGCGGAGCCAATAGGAGCGTCCGACGTAGAGACGTGACTCTAGACGTCACTATCAAAGATGGAGGATGAGAATGGACGGATAAACACACAGAAGGCGTCAGACTGATCCAGATCTTCCCACCTTCAGCTCAAACCGTCACAGAACACCTCTGCGGGCTTCGAGGGGTTAAACTCTCATTTCATTTCTAAAACTCGGCCTCTTGGAAAGTTTCTGGCCGGCTGTAGTTGCAACATGAGGTCTTGGTCAGGATTCCAGGAAAACAAGTGCAAGCTGTTGTGAGTGTGCAGTAGCACTTCATAGCTCTGGGACGCTGTAATAGTTAACTTGCCCCCGCCCCCACCCCGACCACCACCCACCCCTTTGACCCCCAAGACTGCCTGTCTGAGTCATGTACTTAAGGTGACGTCAGTGGAAACACTGGGAGGGAAGTTGCAGTCGACTGATTGGGCTCCGTCTCAGCTGGGGGGGGGGGGGGGGGGGGGTCTCATGGGACTGAGGCTGGGATTCTTCAGGTGCTGCGCCGCTGGGGAGGGAGGAGTCCTTCCCTGCCGTGTCATTTCCTGCGCAGGGTTCGCATTTTTCGGGTCAGGCCTTTTTTAGAGCTTCAGCCCACAACAGGGAGCATCAGCTTTGCTCTGGTTAGCTGTGAGTTTGTCTCAACACATACTGTAGATGTGTGAGTACGACACATAGCATGTCCAGGTTTGTTTTTATGGGCTCCACACACGTAGTCCAGGTCCTGTTGATCCTGGACCAGAATATTTAGCTCCTGGTCTCAAAAGACTCAGCTGTTAAGGAAACGCTTGCTCGAATAGAAAAGCAGGAAGGACAGAGTCCACAGCCAAGCAAGCAGGTCTGCAAGACTGGACTGGGTTGGACCGTTTGGACCTTTAACATCCAGCTTTAGGCCGTCTGGTTAAAGTGATGGATCAACTCCCTCCCCCAACGTGACATTATCATCTCCGACTCCAGATTGTTAGCTTAAGTTCCCCTGTTCGTTCAGGCCGAGGCCATATGTCCCAAATTACTCTCCACGGCCACTTTTCGAACTTGCTGACAAGAAGGTGGATTAGATAAGACACCATCAGTTATTAGATGCTTTCAGGCCTATTTTCAGACCATCTTTGCAGCCTCTTGCTTCAGTTTCAGTAGGCGATCGTGGCCATCTGTGCCATCTATGGAGCAGAAAGCAGCAGACTCAGCCAGAGCTTCCTCCGCCTCCCCCTCAAGCTGTCGCTGCCCGAAGCTCAGGCCCGTTACCGAGCAGCCTTAACGTCGCTCGTTTGCCAAACCAGCTGTGGGGCTGGCACACAACTTCACCAAGATTTGAGTCCGGCACAGATGTCCCTGCAGTTCCCCTTCTTACTGTTTAAAAACAGGTATTTTTGTCCCTTTTGTTGTGGTGAAGCACATTTTCTGAATGTTTCCTCCCATGACAGTAAGATTAAGTTCCTGTTTTCAGTTCATCTCGCTCCTCGTCCTTTCACAGAGACTTTAAGGAGCGGTTGGATGTTTTTCTGTGTGCAGCATGTTTTTGTTGCTTCTGTAATTGATTATATCTTTCTGTGGTCGAGCACTGGGAACCATATGGGGTTAATCCAGTCCAGCAATAAAACACTCACAAACCATCCAACACACGGCGACAATACGATACGATGATACGACGACGTGAAATGCAAAAGAAATTGTTTTGCATCTGTTTCTAATTTTTTTAAATTTAGAGTTCTTCTTTTGCATTTTTTTGGCTTTTTGTCACACAAAGATTTTGCAGTTTTCTTTGAGCAATCTCAGGATCTGGCCAGACCGCCACCAGCACCGGAGTGGTGTGGTCACTTCCCTGAGGATCTGGGATTATAGGGCCAACAGTTTATAAAACCAACAAGAGAGCAGCAGACGACAACAACAACAACAACAACAACCACACTTTCACCAAGGGATGTGACAGCACTTCAGGTGACCAACGATTCAGACTGTTACCAGAATTTAAAAATCACATTTCTTTTGGTTAGAAAATTGATAGAATCAACACAATTCAACTACTTTTATAAAACAAACTGGAATTTAAGTCTTTCTAATGTGGGAAAGTTACAGATTATCACTTCATGTCTTCCTCGTCAGTCTGAATTCTTCCACAGGAGGAAGGTTCGGGGGGGGTGGGGGTGGGGGGGCAGGAAATGACTGTGAATGGGAAGAACCCACTCAGTGGAATGAGTGTGGAGGTAGTGAGACCTCCTGGGAAATCTGAACAGGATCCACCACAAAACCACTTAGCACGGAGAGTTAGCAACGTCAGATGATTGACAGCTTATTACAAAAACATTTGTCTTCCATCGTTTCAATAAATTGGCTCACGACCGTCCGAGCACACGACGCTTATTACAATCTATTATTGGTACTATGACTATTAATGTTTAATATTTTGATTGACAAGGAGAGTGAAAAGTTTTGGATAGAAGAACTTGTACATGCCTAAAAGGAAAAAGTGACAGTTTTTCTTTATTTGGCCACATCACAACTTTCTCAGTAAAAAAAGAGATTTAAAACGAGCCAACGTGAGACCTTTTATTAACAGTTCTAATTTTAGTAATTCATCCGGTAATGTACGTGATTGAAGGATTGTAAACTTGGACATAGAGATCCGGTTTGAGTATATTTATGAGTTCACTTTTGATCTCAGATGTGTGTTGGTGTGAGAAAGTTGTTCAGTGTGTGTTGAACAGACTCTGCGGCCGCCGGAGCTGCGACAGTACCAGAAACGCTGCTGTTGTCTCTGTGAAATGTCAACATTAGTACAACGCAGACTGTCTGCCTCTCTGCCCCACAATGGGGCTGTTGTATCAGCGTTAAAGTGTTTCAGGCCGGGACACTTGGGAAAGCTTAGCTTGGCTCTGTTTCGGAATATGTACGTCCTTTTGTGGAAAACTCAAAGCCTGAACGTTATCTGCACCGTCGTCGTATCGCGTATAACGTTTTCCACGGTCATCCTTGATAAAGTAGATTTCATAACATCTCTGTGTTTATTTCTTTTGACTAAGACTGACGACTTCTTACAGTGCTTTTATTTCAAGTTCTTACACAAGAGGAAGATTTCTGCTCTGTTTCCCTCTAAATGGAGCATCATTTAAAAAAATGAACATCATGTTGTGTTGAAGACTGTAAACTAGAGACTGAGACCATAAACTCATCAGGAAAACGTTTACTGAGGAGGAGGAGGGACATTTTCCCATAGACTTCAGTATAAGGGAGGAGGAGGGACATTTTCCTATAGACTTCAATATAAAGAAGGAGGAGTGACATTTTCCCATAGACTTCAATATAAGGGAGGAGGAGGGACATTTTCCCATAGACTTCAATATAAAGGAGGCGGGACATTTTCCCATAGACTTCAATATAAAGGAGGAGGAGGGACATTTTCCTATAGACTTCAATATAAAGGAGGAGGAGGGACATTTTCCTATAGACTTCAATATAAAGAAGGAGGAGTGACATTTTCCCATAGACTTCAATATAAGGGAGGAGGAGGAACATTTTCCCATAGACTTCAGTATAAAGGAGGAGGGACATTTTCCCATAGACTTCAATATAAGGGAGGAGGAGGGACATTTTCCCATAGATTTCAATATAAGGGAGGAGGAGGGACATTTTCCCATAGACTTCAATATAAAGAAGGAGGAGGGACATTTTCCCATAGACTTCAATACAATCTGACTGCTTTTAAGACCAGTGGAGTGGACAGTAAAACTTCCTAAAAGTCACATGACCATTCCCTTTCACCGGGGGTCAGTGAGCTGGAGTAAACTGCAGTTGGTTCATTACAGGAAGTGAAGTTCCGTTAAAATCCAGTGACACTTTAATTCGTCCTCCATGTTTTCTCTCCAGATCCAGTTTTTCCCAAAGTCTCAGTGTCTTCACTGAGCTCAGACTGAAGTGTCTCATTTAGACTGCTCACCTCTTCAGCTCCAGCTGAAAAAGTGTGTTTTCACAGGTGGGGGGGCCTTGGCACCGGGACGGGACGCTTAATGGACTCAACTCTCTGCTTAGTAAGAGAGAGATTAAATCATTCTCATCCTTAATCCGCCCCAAAGTAAACTTGACCCCGAGATTGGCCCCTAATACGCCCCCTCTGCTTCCTCAGATAAGTTAATAAGCTCTAAAGTCCGACTGGACCTGAGACAGACTCCGACACATACAGGAAGTGTAATATTCCGAATATCTGTCTGTTTTCTGTCATCTGTGCACGCGGCAGGAAGCTGACTTCACCGACAGCAGCCGCGCGTTCCAGTTTAACAGCCCGCAGCAGTAAACCTGAGCAGGTGAGCAGAAGGTCCAGCTGGAAAAGAGGGACAACAAATCACACCGGAGAACTGGACCTCACACGTAAGAACACCAAACATTCCTCCAGCAGCCTGATACGAGTCAGCAAAAGTGTCCCGATATAAATAACGGAACAACACAAACTGCTGCTCTCACGTGGGAATCGAACCATCACCACAGGACAGTCAGTTCTGCGTCGCAGGACTTTCTGTGAGTTTGCAGACGGAATGAGCGACGCGCTTTAATGATGCTCTGTTTTCAGGTTTTTTCTTTCTATCAGTTGGCCACATTTATTGGATTGAGCTCCGACATCGGATTTATTTCAGGAAAAGGTTGTTAATATTATAAATACGTTAAGGAAACTTTTTTTTTTTTTTTTTTTTTGGGTGCATTTTTGACAAATACGATCTAATTTTAAACTGTTTATGTGGAGGGACCAATAAATAAGTCTGTAACTAAATAATAAAGTGATAAACTGAACTGGACAGTCATGCATGTGTCACAGGTGTGTGTGTGTGTGTGTGTGGGAGAACCTGCAGACCTGCACCGTCAGCCGGGGGGGGGGGGCACTTGGAGTTATTTGTACCAGTAGTTGTTGTATGGAGGGAATGTTATTCTAAGCCTGACTGTGGAATGCACTATTCAAACAGCACATCCTGCACCACGCTGCAGTCACTTCATCACGGACCTCGCTGGTTTAAAGTTACATTCATTATTATATTAACGCTCGTGGAGCCGTTTTATTTCACTCCGGTCTGTACAGTAACATCACCCCCCCCCCCCCCCAGCATCTCGTAGACTGCTGCGGTCTGCCCTCCTGTTCCTGGAGGCCGTGGAGGGCCAATGCTGGTCAGCTCAGGCTGAACGGCTCATTAAACTTCTGGGCCTCGTGATTAACACAGAAAACTTGCTTCCTGATCTGGTTTGTTTAGATTGAAGCAAAAAAGAAAAAAGAAAAAGGTTAGTTAGGGTTAGTTTTGTGATTTAGGCTGAAATAACTAGTTGGACCTTTTGTTTTGGACGTTAAAGGTTTGTACGGTCTAAAAGGGGGAACATTCAGGGAAAAAGTTGTGCTGCAGACGATCAGTCTTGGATATTAAAAAAGATTTTTATGCATGTGGATTCTTTCATGACCAAAGATATATTTTACATAACAGGAGGAAACTGGAAGTCTTCACACAATATTATCATGTCCAGAATAAGAGACATCTGGTAAACGTCTCCTGTCTCTGGCTGCAGGGGGAACCTGCTGGGTGCTGAGATAAAGATTTTTATGATCTCAATATAAGACAGCTCGAGGAGTTTCTCTGACGGGTCAGTAACTTCTAATATTAACAACCTGGAACTTACTTAAAAGTTAAAATAAATCTCAAACCTGCCGCCTTCAGCTTCGGGCCAAAGTGTGAAGTATTTTGTGTATGTTGGGTTGGGGGGGGGGTCAGTGAACGTCCAGGTTTCTTATCTTTCCTTTTTTTTGTTTTCTGCCAAACAACCCGAAGTTCTCCCCAAAAACAGTTTGCTCAAATGTATTCAGTCTCACACTCCCTCACTGTGTTCAGAGAGGACCGTGACCTGACAGGGCAGCTTTTCCAGCCATCTCCCACTCAGACAAAAAAAAAAACTTCCTCAGGCAGAAACATTCATGTTTGGTTGTTATTAAACTCAGACAGACCGGACTGAACAGAATAAACTGTTATCTGTGTCTGTTGGTATTACAGGAGGAAATATTACAAACAGCTGATTATGAGTCGGCTGATAGAGCGTCAATATCTGTTATTCATTTGTATTTTTAAAAAGATTATTTTGTTTCAGATAAAAAAAAAACATTTTAAATGGTTTTATTGTAAAAATGAAAATCATGTTTTGTGCTGTTTTGGTTTTGTTCCCAAAGGAAAAGCAAGAAAAACTAATTTGAACTAATCTTGTTTTTTTCTAAAAGTGTGATCTGAGGAGCTTCATCAGGTGGGTTGGTTAGTAGATCCAAAAAAAAAAAAAAATCTAATCAAACTTTTTTTGTTTCAAAGAAAATAATGAGAAAAAGGAATCTGCTTTATGGAATGACATCTTGACCAGAAGAGATTTTAAATGAGCTGTTAACATCCTTCATTTTCCATTTTTAAAAAGATAAAACACAGAAATATTATTTATTTCTGGTGGCATTAAAAAGTGAACATTTGATGTCATTTCACTCACTTTGCAGAGAATTGACTGATAAAGAAAATATAAGAACAACCGACATTTTTACTTTATAACATAAAATAACTGGATAAAAGTCTGACTCACTTTGTCGTTTCTGTCCAAACGGCACAAAAAAAACAAAAAAAAAAGACGCTTCTTCTCCAGAACTTGCTTGAGAATCTTCCGGTTTTTTAAACGTTCTGCAGGATCAAACTCTTTTTCTGAGTTTTCCGGACATGAGCGTGAAACCAACTGCAACAGGAAGAGCTGGGAGATAACTGCCACTAATTTCCCAAAATGGCTGCAGATTCTGTCAGATTTAAATGACACTTCGTCTTCGTCCTCATTGTGGTGGAAAAGGTGCAAACCGCCACCTGCAGCCTCAGAAGGAGATCACCTGAGATCACCATGGCAACAATCTACTTCCTGTTTGCCTCCCAATAGTATCTGTAGTCCCAACGAATCTTACCTCCCATTTCCTGGATCATATATTTGAGTGTTAATAACTCCAATTAAAACTATTTAAGGTAATGAACTTTGCAGATGGTGACTTTGGTCATTAAGTGATTCTCATCTACTGAGAGTCAAAAAGATTCAGGAATTTTCCTGAAACCGTGCAGGAGAGTAAATATTGTTATTTCCTCTCTTTATTTCTGACATTCAGCAGCAAAACTAAAAACAACAACAGAGACTTTTTTTTTTTTTTTCCAATGAAGTGTGTTGTATAACAACCAATTCAAAATGGCGAGTTGTGTGTCCGTGCGTCAGGAACACTGGCAGACTCAGGAAATCAAAATAAACAAACACAATCAAATGAGATTAAAACTGAAGGAAATGCTGACAGAGCAATTTATCTAAACAACCAGGAATGATTCCATCAGATTCATGGAGCGGGATGTTTCCTCCTAAATTAAAATAATCCAAAGACTCAACGAGCTTTACAGGACTATTAAAGATGTCTATCGAGCTGGATCGACCTCCGAATCCAAAGAAAACATCTGCTGTCCAGTCTGGATCTGGGATCTGGTCGTGGTCTCTGGATCCAGGTTTTATTATCCAGCCTCATCTGTGCTCTATTATATATCAGCTATTTCCTTCCACCAGGCACGGGATTCCTGTTCTGATATGTGTTTGGATTGAGAAACGTTGAGCTGTGTGTCATATATTCAAGGTTAATAGTCCCGGTGCTCTCCTGTTGTGGAAGCCTGTAAGTCATTATCGGCTGTCTGCAGCAGAACGGCCAGCAAAAAGTGCAGAAACAGCAGCATATGGATGATTTGTGTGTATTTAATGCTGCATTCATTTCATATTTCTCATCGTACACCCTCTGCATTTGTTTTTCTTCACCTACGTGTGGTTGTTTGACCTTTTATTCTCTTTTCTCTCCTGGTGCTGGTGCTGGTGCTGCGGCCCGCTCGGGCGACTCACTGTCCACGTGGGAATCGTTAAAGTTTCAGTTCATGTGAAAATCTGCATTTTCTTTCACAGTAATCTCAGCGATGACAGATCAGAGGAGCTTTCAGCTTGCAGTGTAACTGATGCATCAGATAAAAAAAAAATTCATATATTGGGAATATCCCCCTGTTGCTGTTCCACACTCCCACGGCTCCTCACCTCTAAAAACATTAGCGTAGCAGTCTCTAACCTTCACATGGGACTGATTTAGGTGTGGGGGGGGGGTCAGTGTGGTCTTACTACACTGCTTGGAGATAAATCAGGCAGCAGACTCTCTTTTTTTCGTCGGCCTTTATTCCAAACTAATGCGATGCAGGAATGTGCTTTGTCCTGCTGAGTTTGGGGATGCAGCTCGTTGCAGCCTTGACTCCGCCCTCCTCGCACAGCAGCTGGACTGACTCACACTGTTTCTGCTGTTATATCAGCGTTTCCCTCCGGCTGGACTTTGGCGTAAAGCTCTGGGCTGTCCGATGCTATCATTTGGCAAATTTTTGTGTAATCACATCCTCCAGTCTGAAGGCCGATGAGACCTTCAGAGCTTCTGCTACAATCCAAGTTTCATTTATTTTACTACTGTTATCTTTATGCTTCCTCACACTTGGACGTCGCTAAACTGTGCTGATTTCAGAAATGAAAAGACTAAACTTGTGTTTTCAACAGGACACGTTCACAGACTTCTCCCTGAAGATGTTTAAATCTCTTTACCTGCTGTCGTTGCTTCACGTCTTTGGTCCACCCAAAGCTGTGGAGGAGGATTACAGCTCTGTTTCCTAATGAATCGATCTAATCTACCAGCGCTAGAGAGAAAACCATCTGTATTCTTTCACTTGTCTTGCTGAACATAATGAATTAGTTACATTTCAGGTCTATCTAATATTTTTTACGTCCAAAGTCAATAGAAACGACCCGACAAGTAGTTTTAGTATTTCCTTTATTTGATACTGAAAAGTCTTAAGTTCTACAGTTTGAATTAACATTTGGAAATTATACATGTGAGCAAGACATCATGCTCAGCCTACAACCATCTCATCCATCCAGATAACGCCCCCCCCCCCCCACCTCCTGGACCTTCAGGTCTCAGGTTCGCCCCTAAACAAGCTTTTCCATGATATATTTCTGTGCTCTGTAGAACAAGCAGGATCTGACAGTCCCACATGTTTGGGTCATTAGGTGGGAAACTGCTCCATGTGGGGATTGACTCATACACCACAGGTCCTCTATGATGTCTCACCCCCATGAAAGGCTCCCTATTGACATGATGAATGCCCCCCCCCCCCCCACGCTGCAGCAACACAACCGCTCAGTCCGACTCCAGTTTAAATGTGACTGTAATCATCCTAATATGGACCTGCTCACATCAGTGGGCTGACTCACTTACAGGCTACTTAGCTGAGCAAACTTTTAAAGAATCTATCCATATGTCTCACAGGATGGGGGGGCTGGGGGGTGAGGGGGGGTGTGTTCCCCACACAGGTTCATTTAACTGAAGGTTAAATAAGGACTGATGAAGATAAAGTACCTGAGAACTGAGAACGAGTTTAATCCATTTTTTCTTCTTTGTTAATTTTCCTCTTGTGCAACATAAACAGAAAAAATGAAGCCATCAGTCGTCCGGGTCTACAAAATGATTCATTTGTATTGAAGTCTATGGGAAAATGTCCCTCCTCCTCCTCAGTAAACGTTTTCCTGATGAGTTTATGGTCTCATTCTCTAGTTTCCAGTCTTCAACACAACATGATGTTCATTTCTTAAATGATGATAGATAAACCAGAATGTCACTGCAACCACAACAAACGAGGTCTGATGAGTTTAGCAGGAGATGTGCGTAGTTCAGGTTGACCTGGATGTCGACATTATGTGGCTCCAGATGCTAAAGAAGAGGATTTAATCTGACGGAGAGCTGCAGCAGAGGCGTGCTCCCATTTAGATTTTTTTAAACATGCTGCCATGAGCAACAGTCTGAGTGGGTCTTTTACCTGATACGTAACATTTCTCTCTTTTACACTCAGACATTCCTCTGCCTTCGGCCTCATTTCTCCTCCTCCCTCTGGAGTTGTACAACATAAAGTGTTAAAAAAAAAAAAGGTGTGGGGGGGGGGGGGGCAATACAATAAATCAGTCCTTTACTCTCCACCGGGTTTTCACTCTGTACTGTTTGCACAAGGTGTGCACAACAGCGGTGGACGAGCGTGGGGTCTCTGGTCTCAGCAAAAACACTTGCGGTCTGGATCAGGCTCCACACCCAGCAGTCTGAAAGCTGCCCAGTGTTTTTACACGTGAACTCAGCTTCTGCTGAAGTGCTAAAGAAAACAGTCGTACACATTAAAACGGAGGGAAACAGAAGTGAAAAGAACAATGAAGGGAGGCTGCGAGTGGAGGAATCACACAGCTTCCATGCTCCAGCTGTGCTGAGCTCCGGTGAAACAGGACATATGAGAGTCATTAGGTTATTTTGGTCGCATGTAAGAAGCGGCCTTTAATTTCTGAGCAGGTCGTCCCTCTCAGGCAATTCTGAGGCTCGAAGCTTTGTGGGCGGGTGTGGTCGAGGACTTCGCCACCCTAGGGTGCTGGGAGGACGACAGCAGACATCCATTAAAGGACACTTCCTGATCTCTGGACTCAGCAGTCTAAAGCAGCTCTGCAGCCTGCATTCACAAACTGAGCCTCAGAAATCAGCCTCAGTTAGGTTTGAAGTTTGAAGCTGCCGCCGTGTTCTATCAGTACACAGAACAAATCCATTTATACTGCTGTTTTCTTTACCGTCTAAAAGTGGACGTTAAGGTCTGAAGGCTGACCCTCATGTGGTCTGAATCAGGTCTGTGTCGGTCCGTGTTGTGTCCTATAAACATGTAGACCGACGTGTCTGACGTGCGTGTTGTCGACATGAATGTGTGTCACATGTGAGAATGTTTCTGATAAAACAGAAGGAGAGTTCAGAGGTCAAAGGTCAATGTGTTTATGGATGCTGGCCCAGACTGAACGTGCTGCGTCAGCAGAGACTCGTCACGGTCAGGATGTCCCAGCGTCTCCCAGAACAGCAGAGACGGAGCTGAACAGGAAACGCCGTCAAGCTGGTGACATCACTGAAGCCAGGGACGGAGCGGGCCATCCATTCACATGCTGCTTTATGGGACATTTGAGAACGATCAGGAAATCTCAGCTTCAGACATGTTACATTGCCCACGAAAGGCCTTTGAACGCGACATGCGAGACGCAGATGGCTGCAGGCTTTTATGAGGAGTTGGGTTTTAACAGGAAAATCAAAGCGTCCTGGGGTTTTCCCAAAGTCCAGCTCCTGAGCTCGGGTCTCCTCCAAAGCCACATGCTAACCGTGTTAAATATGTGCTGATGGACGGATTTCAGTCAGTCCAGTCAGTTACAGTTAAACTTACAGAGTTAATACTTCCCTCCTTCTCTGGAGCTGTCTGGTCAACGTTTACAGTTTCTTTTGATTTCTTCCAGCTGTGAGGTCGCTCTGCCGTTTCCTTCGTTACTGCCCGGCCAAAAATACACTTTGGTTTTGTCACTTTTCCAGCGTTAACACACACACACACACTCAAAACCCATTTTGAAGGCGCCACAGCCAAAACACGCACCGCCACCTGCTGAGCCGCCGAGCTCGCATCGAAAACGTCAGAAGACGAACGAGCTTGTCGGTGATTAGATCGGCTGGAGGTCGGACTCTGAGGTCTGGAGGCTCGGCCTCAGCTCCACATGTGAAAACCACACGAGCCATAATGTTTGAACTAGATCTTCATCCGTGTGCATCAGGCCTGATGTATGTGTGGTCGAATTCAGACAACAGCTGATATAATTTCACGAGTTTCGGTTCTTCTGTTGGATCAGACCACACGGTCCATCAGCCACCGTTGGACTTTAGCCCAGATCACATGCTGTCTGTCCGGCAGCTGCTCTCATCTGCTAACATCAGGAAGCTCACAGGACAATCCAGGCCTTTCCCCACATCCTCAAAAAAAAAAAAAAAAACAACCCAAAAAACAAACAAGATGTATTCAGTCAGAGTGTGACTGAGCAGGAAACCTGAATGCAAAGTCAGCACTGTCTCTCAGAATCCTTTTGTAGCTGCTGTTTGTTGTTGTTCTCCCTTAAAATGGAAAATAGAAGTTCAAAATGACTTCACTGTTTTAGCATCTTTAAAGATTGATGCTCAGAGCAAAGTCCCTCTTTCCCTCCTATATTCACTTTTCCTGTTTTCCTTCCTGCTCTCTCAGGACTCCGACAGGTCACCGTTGAAAGATTCCCCGCAGAGCATCCGACTATCAACATCCTCCATCTATGTTTCCAACAAATCCTCTCCTGTTGACAGTTTGCTTTTGGCCGGTGAGAGTAACTTTATGTTATTTCCAATCAGCTTCAGCTCCGTCATGCAGAAGTCACTGTGAAGGAGGTTCAGATCCCCAAAGCTGGGCCATCGTGGTGGACGTCGGGTCAGCAGGCCCGGAAAAGAAAAACTACTCAAGCAATCTCAGATATAATGAGAAATAAACACAACGCTGCTGGATCTGATGTGTAAAAAAGGACGAGAGGAGCAGAGGATTTGATTTGGATTATTTAACATTACAGAGCCGACAGGTTGATTTGTTTTACGGCTCTTTGCTGGGTTTTCCCTCCGCAGTCAGAGTGGATGTGGCTCAGACCGAGCCGTTTACTTTTCTTTACTTAGGCTTTAATTACAAGACAAACTGGGAAACTTCTCTTAAAGGAAATGGAAAGACTCTGATTTTGGCTTAAAAGGGCGAAGACTGTCGCTGTAATTATCTTATTTTGGCAATAAAGATGCTTTTTTCTCACTATAATCATTCAGGGGGACCGAGAATGGATGTTCAGTTTAAGCTCCTGATCCTCAAAAACAGAAAGCTAGCAGAAGCAGGCCCCTGGAGGTGGGGGGAGGTCATGGAGGGAGGGGAGGGGAGGGGGGAGGCTTGGGGGCGTTTCTCTCCTGGCTTTAAAGGAGGAACTTGACACTGAGGCTGATTATGGTGCCTTCTCTTCCCGGTGTTCTGGCCAGCAGGGGGGCGAACTGTTTAACTTTCTGTGCATGTACTTTTTCTCCACAAACTTCACTTTCTGCGCTCCAGTGAAGCCCAAAAGATAAAAAGAGAGAGAGAGAGAGAGAGAGACAGAGAGAAAGGAAAACCCCGATCACAGCTCGCAGGTCTGGGACTTTCTGGACTGCCACCGCGTCGCCAAGAGTCCGGAGGCTGAGGTTTGTGTGGACTGCTTTCTGGGAAAGTCTCCAAAGGTTCAGATCTGCCAAGGAGGACCCGGGAAGAGGAGGCACCGCCGCGGCTCTCTGCGCAGACGCAGGACCGGTCCGGTCGGGAGGGTTTCTGCTTCCTGCTCCCAGAAGCTCGACCTCCAGAGTCCGAGGAATATAAAAACGATGCCGGAGGTTCAGTCGGTGAGCCATCAGAGCCACCGGAGCCAACGAGCTTGAGTTCTTTGGAAATTCATTCATTTTGTATTTTTGTCGGAGTTTGAGGAAAAGTTTTTGTGTCAGAGATGATCTCCGCTCCTGATCTCCTCGGATTCGGTCTGGATTTAAAACTTCTTCTCTTCTTCGCCTGCGAAAGAAAGATGAGCCAGTGAGGAGCATGCTCTGAAACAAACAAACAAATAAATAGATAAATAAAGCTCCCTGTCAGTCGGTCCAGCCCGCCGCGCCGCTTTCATCTGGAATTAATTGATTGGAGACCTCAGATGCGCTAAAGACGCGTCAGGATCTGGATCTGCCCCCACCCCCCCTCCCAGTCAGCGTTCATCCTGCTTTATCTGACTCCTGGCCAGGATGAGGGCTTTTATTCTCAGTGTTGCTCTCATATCTCTGCTGACCTGGACGGTACACGCCGACAGACACACTCCTGTCCGGCGGGCGCAGCCGCAGCGACGCGTCCGACCGCTGCGCGTCCAGCCGGGCAAGGAGAGACACCAGGGACGTCTGCGCCCCGGGTTCGGCTCGGCCATCTCGGTGCTCAGTCCGAACAAGAAGAGGGACTTCCAGGCTGATGAGGGGGCTCCAGCTGCAGTCAGGGCCGGGAGGTGGGTGTCGGACGTGCAGCGGGATGAGGGCGTTCCGGGGGCCAGAGCCCGGGTCGCAAGGATGCCCAGCAGCTCCGGGTCCCCAAACCTGCTGGCCAGTTTTGCGGGGAAGAACCGGGTCCTGGTGATCTCGGCCCCTCACGACTCGGACGGCTACTACCGGCTGATGATGTCCCTCCTCAAACCGGACGTGTACTGCGAGCTGGCCGAGAGACACGTCCACCAGATCGTCATGTTCCACCAGGAGGGGGAGATGGGGGGCAAGGTGAGGAGGATCACCCCCGAGGGGAAGGTGATGGAGGAGCCGCTGGACACAGCTCTCATCCCCAGACTCATGAGCTTCCTCAAGCTGGAGAAAGGTGAGGGGTGGCTGTTGGTGAGGAGGGAGGGGGCGGGGGGGGGGGGGGCTTCTTACGCTCATGTCCTAACCTGATCAGTGCTGTGATGCCCCCCCAGGGAAGTTTGGGATGGTGCTGCTGAAGAAGACCCTGCAGGTGGAGGAGAGGTACCCCTACCCGGTCCGGCTGGAGGCCGTCTATGAGGTGATCGACCAGTCCCCCATGAGGAGGCTGGAGAAGCTCCGGCAGAAGGGCTTCGTCCAGAAGTGTAAAGGAGCAGGAGTGGAGGGTCAGGTGGAGGAGGGCACCCTCACAGGTGAGAGGGGGCGTGGTTTTATACCTGGGCGGGGGGGGGGGCACTTTTCCAGTTCCCTTTGAACTCATGTGATCAGTAATGGAGGGAAATTTTCTCAGATCTGATCTGATCAGAATAGATCAGATCAGAACAGATCAGGTCAGAACAGATCAGATCAGATCAGAACGGATCAGAACGGATCAGAACGGATCAGATCGGAACAGATCAGATCAGATCAGATCAGATCAGAACAGATCAGGTCAGATCAGATCAGAACAGATCAGATCAGATCAGATCAGAACAGATCAGAGTTTTCAGTTGGGCGGGTGTTGGCAGATAGTTAACTCCACCACAAACAAGTGAGGAGATGGACTTTTGTTGTTGTTGTTGTTGTTGTTGTAATTTTGTTGAACTGAGCCTTTAACACTCCTTTGTGATTAACTTAAATTTTCAATTTGTTTATCAGCAATCTTAATTTTTTCAATAAACCAGAAGAAACCATATTTGGAGGAAAAGGTGGAGCTGGACTGCTCTGTACTCAGTCCTGATTGTCTGTCAGTCAAACAGTAGCCCCGCCCCCTAACCCCTCCCCTCCTTCCTGGTCTGTTTCCCTCTAATGAACATCATGTTGTGTTGAAGACTGTAAACTAGAGACTGAGACCATAAACTCATCAGGAAAACGTTTACTGAGGAGGAGGAGGGACATTTTCCCACAGACTTCAATATAAGGGAGGAGGAGGGACATTTTCCTATAGACTTCAATATAAAGGAGGAGGAGGGACATTTTCCTATAGACTTCAATACAATCTGACTTCTTTTTACAACCAGTAGTCGCCCCCCCGATGGGAATTAAACTGAATGCAGGTTTAAGACACAGTAATGTAAAAGTGTGTTGGGTTTTTTTTGTGTGTTGTTGTGTGTGTGTGAAGCAGTGGACACCCCTGTAGAAAGAAAACCAGTGAAGAAGATCCTGAGGAAACCCATACACACAACAACAACAACAACAACAGCAGCAACAACAACAACAACAACAACTACACGACCAACCACGACGACGACCTCAACTACAACCCGACCCACAACAACAACAACAACCAGACCTACAACCACTACCACTACCAGGAGAACCACCACCACCACCACAAGAAGACCAACCACCACCACCACAACACGAAGACCCACCACCACCACCCAGAGACCAACCAGAGCCCCCACCACGGCCCTGTGGCTCCCGGCCCCCAGAACCACCGCCGATCCTTACTACGACAACCGCAGAGAGAGGGAGCGCTACCAGGCCAAAACCACCCCGGCCGGAGACAACCGCACCGACAAGGACGACAGAGACCCACACAGCCGCAAGATGGTGCCTGTAACGCACAAACCCTCCAAGATCAAACCCAGCAAGAAGAAGAACGGCGCCGAGAAGGTGACGGCGTGTCATATTTCCGTTTTATAGCACAAACACCAAACATCTCATCATCTTTATCATTTACATTAAAGGGCCCATATTTTACGCTTTCTGTAGTTTTAAGAACCAAAAACCTTCTCAGTCCAGTTCTCCGTCTGCTCTCTCAGGCTTCTCAGGAACGACGGGTCAGTCAGCCAATCAGAAGGGAGGATCTTCTGATTGGCTGACTGTTTTCTGAGCAATCCAATAAAATTAAAACAGAGTTCAGATAAACGCTCAAAGAACCCAGATCCTGTAAAGGTGGATGGTGGGTCCAGGTGGGCGGGGCTTGGGGAATGGCTGCTTCTGTGATGTGACATCACAAAGTTCAGGAAGTCCTGGCGGCTGGTTTTAAGGCTCAGTTTCTGAATCCAGACTGTGAGGATTTCTCTGAGGACTGAGACCTTTGAGACTTTGATTCTAAATCATGTCCAGGTTCTATAGAGATCCAGTCAGAGACCACATGGTCTAAAGGTAAACCTCACCTTTAGACCATATGGACCTTTTAATAAGTCATCTGGCTGAATCCTCTTTAGAAAATTAAATGACAACGTCCCTAAATCTGTGCAGGTGTTGACTAACGAATATGAGGAGAAGTACGAACCCAGCAGGCCGACGGTGGGCGACCCAGAGGAGGCGGAAACCTTCACCGACATCAGTCCCACCAAGAGGGCGAAGGGAAAGCACAACAAGCACGACAAGAAGCAGAAGAAGAACAACAAAGCAGCCAAGAAGGCCGAGAGGAGAGGAAAGGCGGGGAAGGAGGGGAAAATCGGGGGAAAGAAAAACGGAAAGAAGCTGTTAAAGTACCCAGAGAAAGAGGACTACCCGAAGCCCACCAAGAAGCCCGCGGCCCCTCAGAGGGGATCTCTGGCCTCCTTCCTGGACTACTTTGAGAACAGGAGGCGGCTGCTGGTGAGAGCATGACATAACACTCAGCTCATAAAAGGCCCTCTGACTCCGTTGCCTGGCAGATGTCCTGTTTCAGGGAAATATTTGTCTTATTAAAGCTCCCAGTTCACACGCTCCCCCACCTTTCAGTGTCTGCTCCGCTTTCTAGGCAAGATGAGAGCGAACTAACTCTCATGTCTGACTAGAAGCTGGTTAGCCTAGCTTAGCATTAAAAACTAGCCTGAAGAGAACAACGTGTGCACACCAGCATCTGAAGTTCATTTATGAAGACGTTTGTGTCAAAAACAGCACAGCACATGACCCTGAACCACAACATGCTAATTAGTGAGATTTAGTCCTTTATGCTAAGCTAAGCTAACTACCTGCAGATGTGAGCAAGAATGCGAATAAGTATATTTCCTAAAATGTCCCAGCGGTCTTTTTAAAAAGTTAAGAGCTCCAGCAGAAGTCTCTCTTTGTCCCACTAAATAATTTTTAACAATAACACGCTGAGCCGCTGAAGTAAATCAGAGAAATGAAAAGCAACAAATATCAGAGTGATGAACTTCTGGACGTGTAGCCGCCATCCTGGATCATTTAACAGGAAATGCTCCAATCACAGGCAGTTTTCTTTTTTTTTTTTTTTTTAAACTGGTGAGTTAAAGCTGGAAGCCAAACATTTTAACATCTGGAAATTTTTGATTCATTTAGAAAAAGCCAGAAAACAGTGTGACAGCAAATCCTCCACTCTCTGTCCCGTTTTATATTATTTATTGGCGACGCCAGCACCGTCAGCATCTGTGTGTCGTTGACTGATCACAGCAGTCTCACCTTATAACCCCCCCCCAGATGATCACCTCCCCCAGCGAGGAGAACAGCATGTATGTGCAGCAGAGGGACGAGTACCTGGAGTCTGTGTGTGAAATGGCCATCAGGAAAGTCTCCATCATCACCATCTTTGGCTCCCTCACCAACTCCACCATGAAAATCGACCACTACCAGCTGGGTGAGTAACTCCTCCTCCTCCGTCAGGTCGGCCGCTGACTCGTGCTCCTTCTGTGAATAATTGTTTAAGAGAACACAAAGTTTTCCCCATTTTAATCTCCCCGGGAAGAAGAGAGCTGTGGTTTGGTCCGGGAACAGCTTTACATATTAAACCTGGAGCTCATTCTGCTCCGTCTGAGCTGCGTTCATATTGTGTGTGCGTGTTTGTCAGCTGCCAAACACTCATCTGTCTGATTCCAACATTCCTGGACTTTATTTTCCTGTGAAGGTGCCGTTTTAGATCAGAGTTCGGTTTGTCCCTAAAAGAAGTCAGACGACTTCATCATGAGAAACAGAACAAGGGGACAAGTCCTGAAGCCTTCCTTCCTTCCTTCCTTCCTTCACTCGTTGCTCTGCTGTTCCACACTCACCACATCTGCCCCAAAACTTAACCTTTGTCACGTATAACTACCCTCCTCAGGGAGCAAATCTGCTGCCTCTTATCTGGAGCTGAAGTTCAGGCTGGAGACAGTTACATCATTATACACACACAGTTATGACTTAAGTGTTTGAAAATCTCCCTTTTCGAAGCGTCGATGGAGGAAATGAAGCGGGCTGTTTTTATAGGAGGTGCTGTGTCATCTGTGCAGGACATTTTATGGCCGCCTTGAACTTGAGGCTTCGGTTTGTGACTGTTAACGTCGGGACGTGTGAACACTTTGAGTGTTTCCGCATGGCAGCGACGTTTTATCCAGATGGAATGCTGGAAAAAGTGCTGAGGTGACGTCGCCCGCCTCCACCTTCCTTCCACTGAACGGCCAAATGTTCAGTGTGTGTGTGCACGTCCTGTATACAAACAACTGGCCCTTTCAGAGTTGCCCCTCCCTCGGTTTAGTGTGACCTCAGTGGCTGGTTGATCAGCGACATGCAGTGTATTTCTTGTGTGCACAAAGCTGCTGGGGTTTTCCTGATCTGATTGCTCGTTCACGTTACTCATCACAGAGGAGGTGAAGCAGCCACCAAAACACACAACCCTGCGGTCTGTGTGTCTGCTGCACAGATGCATGGACGGAGGGAGTGCTGATTAAAGGCTTTCACTCTGGACTGTATAAAAGGCAGCTACAGTAATTTTCTAAGTTATCCAACGTTGCCAGATCTCAGAGAATAAAAGCTGCTCTTTGTCGACCTGTCCTTCATTCTCTGCGCGTTTCCACTCTGCTTCAGCGTCTCCTGAAACACTTCTCAAAGTAACATTGTTCTGGGTTTTGTAGTGGAAAAAGGCCCGACTCACTGACACTCAATGTGTGTTTGTGTTATTGCGGGTCGGTTCGATGGGAAAACTTTTCGCCAGGATTGCACATAATTTGACACCAGGCTGTCTGCCAGTTGTGTTTCTTAAAGTTTCTGTAACAGCTTTTATTTGTCAGCATGAACAACAGATTCCTTCTAAGCACAAGCTGAGGGCTGAGGGTGGGGGGGGCACAGTCCAGGTCTGAATGAACCACCACTGTATAACAGACTGTCCTGTGTCTCTGCAGAGAACGACAAACCCATGAAGGGTCTTCGTCAGGAGGACCTGGTGAACCAGGATCTGATCACAGAGCTGAGGAAGGAGTTCAGCATGACGCACGACGACTTCTACATGATCCTGACTGACACCGACATGAGAGTCAAGGTAAAGACCCGCCTTCCACAGCCGGGGGCTCAAACCGAGAGGCTGGATCCTTCGAAGCTGACTCCTCCGGAGCTTGGACGGACTCTATTGCACAACAATGAAGTGTTCAGGAAACCTCAGTAAATTTTCAGCGAGTTTTTAGGTGACCAGCTCATTTTTAGCCACAGTAGTCCGGTATGACTCTTTAGACAGGAATTTCCGGAGTCTTTGATTCTAAATCAGGTCAGGGTTCGATGTTAATGCAGTAAAAGGTCCGCGGCCTGGAGAACTAAAGCTTCTCTGGTGACGATTGTAATAATCAGAAACAGACTAAACTAACTTAAAAAAATTATATTGATATGAAATCATCAGCACCAGATAAAAAAACTCTGTTCTGAAGCTAATGCTCTGAACGGCTTTACGCTCAAAGCACCGACATGCAGCCTCATTCTGCAACCCTGAAGGCCAACTGCTAACTTCCTTCTCCCTCCCCCTCTTCCTTCCTTCCTTCCTTCCTTCCCTCCCTTCAACACATTTCATGGATACAGGTTGTGAAAGACGTCTAATGGCGGTTGGATGTTTTTGCAGGCTTTGAAACATATTTTCCTCCTGCTGCTGTTTTTCTGCCCAACTCTTTCATGCTCTTTCTCTTTGAGGGTGGACTGACCTGTCCTCATTCTGCAAACACGCTGCTTCGCTGAAACACTGTTTTAATTCACATGACATGACATTCGCCCGACACCTGTGTGTGTGTTTGCTTGGCAGGGTAAATCAGCAGGCTGTTTTTGGACAGACTCATCAAAGAGGCCAGTGTTCGCCTCTCTGCTGACAGAGGCAGAGACAGAGTAGTCTGTGAGCGTACGAGGATGTGGGTGTGGGTACGAGACAGAAAAGGGCAGCGGAGGGAGGTGTGAAAAGGCTGAGCAGCAGATTCAGCAAACCCCGAGGAAGGTGTGAGAGTGTGTATGTGGCCGTGGTACATTTTCTTGCATTTGCTCAACATTCATGCTGAGATTTCTTTTGCAATTCCTTAGTTGAAACAGGACGCCGCTGTGTTGCGTCTTCCCAGAAGTTATTACCGAGGAATCAAACGTGGCACCACACCCACAGACACCATCCAACACATCGCTTGGTTCTAAACAGCTTCCGTCATTGTTTTCAGCTGTTTATTCTGCGGCTTCACCAGATGTTAAATCAGCAGTCGGTTCTTGTTGGTTCTCTTTTGGCAGCAATCCTACGAGGTGCCCATCGCCATGAAGGCCGTGTTCAACTACGTCGACACCTTCTCCTCCCGCATCCGAGAGATGGAGCAGCAGAAGAGAGACGGGGTCGCCTGTAAGAAAGAGGACAAGCCCAGATCGTTGGAGAATTTCCTGTCCAGGTTAGAATCAAACACGCCATGTGGCCAAAAGTGAGCGGACACCAACACGTTTCACTCCTGCAGCTAAAACCAGCCCACGCTACAGGGCAAGTTTTCTGCAAGGCATTTATTCCTGTTTGGTTTGTGTTCCCCCTCATCCCAGAGATCCTGGCTGGGCTGCAGGTGGGAGCTTTTCCACACCAAACACACAAGACCAAATTTTGAGCTGATGACATCGTGAAAGTTTAAAGCACATTTCAAAAGGTCCCATATATTAAGTTTACACTATCAATAGAGATATAATCACAATCGCACTATCCAAAATGAAGGAGCTGCTTTTTGGATATCAAAGCTCCATAATAATTGGAATGCTTTAAGGTGTCTAAGAAATCATCTATAAATCGTATTCATCAGACGTAACAAGAATCATTTCATCATTCCAACTAAAATCAGAATGGCACATCTCAGCTGCAGTATCTGCCAGATTCATCACAAAATCCTTTTTTGTACATTGTGTAGCTCGACCATGAGAGAGGAGATGAAAAACTACACCGAGGTGGTTTTTAGTTCTTAAAACCACAATAAAGCTTCTTTAATAAAGCTGCTGGACTGAAAAACTGCAAGGCCTTGAATTACAGATATTCATTTTTTTTTTCTGCTGTACTGCTTGTCAGAATGATTGGGTGGTCCTAACAGACTGTTCCCGCTCCCGTCAAACATCTGCCGCTCTGCCCAGTAATCAGCCGGACCACAATTTATGGCCGTTATAAGCAGCGTTCGGCAGATTGCAGCTGCCTTGTTTGTGTGTGCTCCAAGGATATTATAAGTAACACAAAACCCTGCCGTTCCTCAAGGCTGAATCATTGCAGTCGCATATTTTTCTGAGACGTCTTTTGTTTCCATGGAAACCTGTGTTCCAGCTCCAGATCTGGCAGGTTTCGGACCGTAGTGCGGGACTGTGAGCCCGCTCACCGTAATAGTAATAGACGGTGGCAATAAAACAAACTAACTCCTTGCTTTAGCGCCGCTGCGCCAAAGTGGCGTTTACATCCAGGACAAAATGTTCTGTGATTGCAGGTTCCGATGGAGACGTCGCCTGTTCATCATCTCCGCCCCCAACGACGAGGAGTGGGCCTATCAGCAGCAGCTCTACGCTCTGAACAGCCAGGCCTGCAACCTGGGTGAGTCACAAACTGAGTCACTCTGAAGATAACCTACTGTCCTACCTCACTTTAAAGGGGCACGTTCCCTTGCAAAAATTTACAGATTCAGCTGATGCAGAGCAACACTAGCTCTTATTTCGAGTTATGTTCGACTCTCTTTTAGCTCTGTGTTTGGTCTCCACCGGCTCCTCAGGAAACATCCAGCTCTTTGGCTGCTAAAAGCTCAACAGTGACCATCAGCCGAGTCTGACGGTGACGCAACAGACTGGAAAAAAAAAAAAAAAAAACAATTCAAGTCGTAATCAATCACCGTTAAAATGAAATATGACTTCGTATTAATGCTTCATGAAGTTTTAGCCAATATTTTATAGCTCACATAAAGTCAAAAGGCTTAAAGGGCCATATGGTCCAAAGTGAGAGCAGATCCTCTCTTCTGATTGGCTGTGTGGAGAATTCACTGCTATAATTGACACTGATGGTTGGACAGTGAAGCTAAATTTCAAAATATGCTTTTGATTAATTTGAGTGAATTTATCCTTTAAAGTGTTTTGAAAAAGTGCCAGATGGATGCAGTTTGTGCTGATAAATGTGCAGTCAGTCAGTCAGTCTGCGCTCCAACCCTTTCCTGTTCCTGCAGCCAGAAACAAACAAACAGGAAAGACCTGCAGAATCTAAAAGGAGATGTTCAGCCCACTGAAAACGTTTTCAATCATTTTAGCAGATAACTCCTATTTTGGAGGAATGTATCTGAAATAAATCAAATCCTTCCTCGTGATGTTTTCTCAATGCTCCTCAACCAGATTCCTGATATCCCGCCGCGACCTTAACTTTACCCAGACACGTGTCCGTCCTGTCAGCAGCCGACCGAAGTCTTAGCTGTTTTTGTTTACTGAAACAGTCCCGATATGATCAGCGTGTGTGTGTGTGTGTGTGTGCGCGCACAGAGAGATGCCAGATGACAGAATTGGCAGAAAGCTGTTCGGTTCCCTCACGAGCCCTTTTCGCTCCCTGGCGGCGGCCTGTTCTGCCGCCTGTTCCTCAACTTTTCCGCACTTACTTAAATGTTATTACTTTGCATTTCAAAAGAGACACATTTATCTAAACCGTGCAAAAACTCAACATCCTGAGGTGTCTGACAGGCTTGTGTAAAACTAAGAGTGTTAGCGTTAAAGAGCTCTTCACTTCTCAGTCAGACCAAATAAATGCTGTCGTCTGGAGTCTCCTCCGGCTTCGGCCTCATGTTCTCAGCTTGTTTATGTGAATTCAACCTTTCTGCCATTTCTCTCTGGCTCTGACTGCTCTCTCAAAACGCCTTAGTTAAATATATTTGTCACATTTATTGGACGGCTTTTCATTTTTTCTTCTGAGAAACAGCTCAAAAAGAAATGAAAGAAACACTCAGACTTTATTTATTTCCACTTCTCCTACAGCTGCACTCTGATCTGGCTTTCTGATAGAGATCCTGGCTTTTTTAACACTAATAAATCATTCACAGCCAATTCTTTAAAGATTATTAATAACCTTTGGCCACAGACTGTTGGTTTTTCAAGCTGTAAAAATATTACCCAAATTATTAGCTCCTTCTCTAATAAATATGAGAAAATAAGTTCCTAAATATAAATACATATGCGGAGGCTTGAAGGTGACTTTTAGCTCTGTGGCCTTTGTGTCAGGTGGAGCGTGGGAGTTGTTGTTGAGGTTTTTTGTTGTTGTTGTTGTTGTTGTGTTCTCAGACTTGTCCTTGGCAAATAAGTGGTGTGTCAATGTAAATGTGAGGTCTGACCATGAAGCCTGGAAGCTGTACTGTGCCTTTCATCTGTGTGATCTGTTTTCCAGACGAGTCAGCTGACTTTGGGGAGGTTTAAAAACCACCCAAAGGTCCATGAGGACTTTTTTTTTACCCCTCATGTGTTGCTCTTGGCCCGGTTGGCACTCAGGGCTGCACCCACCCCGCCCCTCGGCCCAGACAAAGACCTGTCCCTCTGATTGGGCTGAAGGCCTGAGGGGTTTGATCCTGGTATTCAGGATTTGGCTCTGATCACATAAAGCCTTCTCCTGTGTGCGATGTGGCTTTTCTCACTTCAGAGGAAACGAGCCTTTTGGCAGGACTCCTCCAGACCACCACGGTCTCCTCCCTTTACCTCGACGCCAGCGTTTCGTGACGGCTCCGATAATAAACACAAATCCACCACAGTGGGCTGAGTCCGGATCAGCAGATGGACGGACTGATAGAGAACAGTTGGTCAGCATGTTACAGACACAATGTTCTTGTTTGACTTCTGTTTTTATCGAAGATATCTGCTTCTCTCTCTTTCATGTGTGTCTGTCGTTGCCATGGCGACGTAGGTCTGAGGCACATCGCCATCCTGAAGTTGGTCGGCACGGAGCCGCCTGATATGGGCGGAGTCTTGGAACTGTATCCAATCAATGGTAAGAACGAACACACACAGCTCCTCTGTTGACGGACACAGTAGCTTCATTTAGACATCAGGTGACGACCTGAACAACCGCACGGGCCGCTTTCTTAAAGCTTAACACGGCCGCTCGTCTGGCGTCACCATCCCTGCCAACATGGCGTTCAGAGTCCTGGCTGGCTCTCGTCTGTAGCTCCCAGATGGTGGAACAAGCTCCCAAATTCCATCAGAAGGGGGGGCCGTCCTCTGTTTTTGAGAAGCCCAAAAAAATCCTCTCACATCTCTCCTGGAAGCTCAACATGACTAACTGGCACTTTACCGTGCACTTATTATTAGATGTGTTATTTAATACTTACACTGACTGTGAGTAGATAAAAGTGTTTGACAGATAAGTAATCGTATAAAAACGGTTCAGGTGAGTGAAATCTGGTTTTTTGGGTTAAAATAGATGATCTCTGTAAAGTAAAACCAACACAGAGGACTCCGATAATAGAAACAGTATCGAATATTGGCCACGGCTCTCCTGTGTCACATTCCTGTTATACCCCTGATGACCCGTAGATCAACCTCAACGCCCCCCCAACAAGGACTCTCGATATAAACAATATCACTGTCTCTAATCACTAAGACCACTATATGCTGCCCGGCAATATAACCTGCTGTCAGACAACCAATGGGATCGTTTGTTACAGGACAGTCTCAAAACAACCATCGTTCCAGATCTGCCCTTTTCCAAAACCAGACTCATTATGAGTCCAGACCCCCCAAAAGGCTGCTGTGTCTGAATCCCACCGCTGATCAGGAATTCAGTCCGATTATTTTTAACAAAGACGGTGTAATATGACCTGGTGGGTATTTGAGCAACAACCAGGGAATAAATTTAACGGGGGCGGGGGGACAGAAGAAGAAGCAGAAGAAATAGGAGCAGGCTTGGGTGAGACTGCAGAAAGCAGAGCTGCTGTCGGGGGTCCGAGGTTGTTCTGCTTTTTGGCATTTAAGCTCAGCGTGACGAGATACAGTAAATGTCAAACAGGTCTGTGGAGGAAAACAAGCCAGCTTCAGTCCTAACTCCGACCTCTGCTCCATCCAGGCAGCGCCACGGTGGAGCGCGAAGGGCTGTCGGCCACGCTGGTGAAGGACATGAGGAACTACTTCCAGGTCAGCCCGGAGTACTTCTCCATGCTGCTGGTGGGGAAGGACGGCAACGTCAAGTCCTGGTACCCTTCGCCGATGTGGTCCATGGCCATCATCTACGACCTGGTGGATTCTATGCAGCTACGCAGGCAGGAAATGGCCATCCAGCAGTCGCTCGGCATGCGCTGCCCCGAGGACGAGTACGGCGGCTACGGCTACCACCAACACGGATACGAACACGGCTACCAGGACGGCTATCACCAGGGTTACGGTTACTAACCGGTGTGCGTACCGCCTCACTTCTTCCAACCCGCCTCCCAGCTGGTGTTTGACGCTTTCGCTCCTCTTCATTTGACCTTCTCTAATTTTTCCGACCCATCCTTCGCCGGGCTGATGTCACAGAGGGAGGGGTCCTTGAATGTTTCATAGCACTTAGTGGAAACCGCCAAAACTGTCGCTTCCACCAATCACGGTTCTTCGATATACAGTATATAGAATAGCACCCTGCGAGTAAGAAGTTTTTTAAAAAAAAGCTAATCGTAAATGTTGCTATTGCTACATAGCTAGCATTAGCATTAACATTTCCACTTCAGCATCAAATTGTTTTCGTTTAGCTTTACAACAATGCTAGCCAGCTAGCCACGGACGTTCTGGTCACTTTCCGATAGCGAGTCACTGTAGCATCAAGTAAGATGTGTCGCTGCTCTGAGAGGGCGTTACCTTTAAAGATGACAAAGACAAAGATGGCTGAAGCTCAGTTACAGATGGGCCCTTTAATCAGAGCTGCTCAGGCAGTCAACGTGTCGTGAGTCTGGAGGTTCAGGGATCTGTTGTGTTCTTTAGTTTTTGTTTAATGTCGCTGACTTCAGTCTGTTTTGCACGTTTTTAATTTACGTTTCCTTCACTTACCTTCCAGCTCAAATTCCCATAATCACATTCAGTACCGGCACAGACCTTTATTTTGTAGATAATGGGCAAAGATAAGACATATGTGTATTTATTGGACATCTGTTGCATTTGAGGTGCAAGTTATCGACTCTTTTATGAAAAGAATCCGAAACGTTATTTCTCTTTTTGTAAAGTTTCTGTTTCTATGCGGTGTTCTTATTTATACTCTATTGTCCTATATGAAAAATAAACATTTGTTTACGACCATTGGTGCTTGATGTGAATTGTTTTTTATCCAGAGAATCAGAACCCAAAGCAAAGAATCTTTAGAGCTACACCTCCCCCTTGTGGCTAAACAGGAGAACAACTAGATGGAACTATAAATGATGTAATTATTTAACTGAGAAAAACCTGTTTAATTTTCCATTTAATGGTGATTAGCTGGTCGTTAGATCAGTTTTCTTTGTAATTTTCAAAATATATTAGTCTCATGAGGGTCTGAAATATTAAAAGAGACAACCAATAAAAGTGATGGTTCTTAATATAAGACCAAATGCATTCTTTACAGTTTAGTTTCACTTTAATTCAGAACAAATTTCATTCACGTATGTTAAAATGTAATGGCACAAAAAGGAATCTTAAGAAAAATAACATTTCATAGTACTTCACAGTTGCGATACGCATACACTCCGGCGTAAGACGAAAAAACAAACATTTAAGGCTGAGTAAAAGAACCAAGAGCCAGTGGAGTTGTGCTTTTAGAAATGCACACTTCAGATGTTTGGTCTGTGTGTGTATGCTGGTATAAGAAAACAAAAAGAAAATGGAATCAGTTTGTCGGTGTGTATCTTCTAATGTTGTGGTCAAATAAGTGCTTTACACTTTTTACGGTGTAAAGCTTAGTTACAATCATACAAATGGCAAAAATGAATCAATTAACGATCAGTTCCAAAGCTGCTCAAACACCAGGAGACATTGGACGTGAAAAATTCTGTTTCTGTGTGTGTGTGTGGATGTAAACGACAGCCTCAGTTATCTTATCCCACAATAAATGTTTACCTGCAGTTGTTGAATTAAATGCTTTGACTGATAGAAACTGCGAACGTGCTGCTTCCAGGGGGGGTAAAAGTCTGTTGTGCAGTTTGGTGTTAGCAGCAGTGGGGAGGGGGGGTCTCTTTTCCCTCAGAGAGTCGACACTACAAAGAGTCGTCGGACTCGCTGTCTGTGTTGGGCTTCGTCAGGAGCTCCAGCTCCTCGCCGTCCTGCAACAGAAAAACACAGACAGCCAATCAGGATGAAGACAGAGGCGGCAGAACATGGCGGCTGAACCTGCAGACATAAGGTATTTCTCATCTCTGTCTCAGTATCGTCGCCAAACTACAACTTTCCAGGTTGTTTTTAAGGCAGCGTGGGGGAAGGGGGAATATACTGCCTCGGAAACACAGAGGAGGAAATACTCTGCATTTTAAAATCAACATTTATTTTTGAAATCACAGAAGACGTCTGAACTGACTGTTATTTCACATAAAACAGAGGTTTTCCTTCAAGTCCTGCTACATCCAGGACAGAGTCCTCACTACCCCCCCCCCCCCCCAAAAGGGGAGCTCTTCTGTTTAATAACTTCCTCTTTCAAAATCCAATAGACCAAATTGTCCAAATGAAATTAGGTGGATTGGGCCCCAGTATGAGCCTGAGAGCTGTTTTCAGAGCTCGGACTCAGGTTTCCTCCCACATGGAAGAAATCACATTATAGAGAAATGAGAGCCAAGTTTCCTACAGAGAGTGCGGTATGTGCGTGGGAGGAGAGGAAGGAGCTTTACGTGGGGGTGAGGTGAGTGATGCTGTGTGTGTGTGTGTGTGTGTTTGGGGATTGGGGGGTGGGGGTGTAGCTTATTGGGCCTTTGTGTGACTACTGCAGATCTGTGCTTTGCTTCTTACCCCTCTGGACCTCTCGAACACCTCTCCGTTGATGACCCGCAGCTTTTCCTGCTGCAGGGTGTACTCCAGGTCCTTGGGCCGGCTGGCGTTGTAGATAAAGATGGCCAGCAGGATGACCGGAGCCTGAAGGAAGAAGTCCAGCGAGGGCCGGAAGTCGAAGAGGAAGAGGGAGAGGGTGGTAACCAGAACAGTGGTGATCTGGCCTGTCAGCACGTGGAACATGTTGTCTCTGAATTTCAAGATGAAAGCCACAGAGAGACCCTGGGCAGCTGGGGAGACAGATGGGACGCCTTTAATGTTCATTTATCTCAGACAGTTTTCCAGGGACAGCGTCGGCTTTTTGCTCAGTGTTCTGATTCACTGAACTCTTCCACAGCACTGCTCCTGTTCGTCTGGCCTCAGTTAACACTCAGTAGCAAAATCAGAAATATCCTGATTTTGTCATATCACAGAAAAACTACTGAGACATGAAGTTTCTGGTTTTGGTTCAGTTGTTTAAATGTGACTGTGGAGGCGACAGTTCTGAAAAGGATCAAATCAGTCGTTCTGATAAATCACACGTCTCATCGTTTATCCACCATTACTCACCGGTGACCAGCACCAGACCCAGGGAGTAGAAGTTGTGTCCATGCAGGAGGCCACAGTGTACGGTGAGGCCTCGTGCCTCGCTGCCAAGCCCGAGGGTCAGACCGTTAAACACCACCCCAAAGGCGTATCTACAGCCCCGCCCAGGAGAGGGAGAGGATTAGAACACAATCACTGAGAGCCGGCCTCTGATTTTTTAACAGGCTGCCTCTCACAGTTTACTGTTCTGGATGAAGATGCTCTCAGTGATCTGGTCCCCTTCTTTGAGGATTTTCTCGTTGTAGATGTTGGCCATGGCAGAGATGAAGCACTGAACAAGGAGCAGGACGTGACCGACGCCAAAATATCTGAGCTTCTCCACCACCTTGTCTCTCCAGGCCTGGCCGGGCAGCGACGACGCCCACGACTCAGTGGCACTGCCATGAGAGCAATAACAAACACATCACAACATCAGCAGGAAGGCTTCTCCTGTGTTTTTTTAATAATAAATTAGTTGTTTAAATACTGTAAATGACACATTTCAGATGTGAGAACCAATATATCAGTTTATGATGAATAATCTTTGACCTCTAGACCTAATTTCCCAGCTACATATTTCAAAACGTCACGACCCTGACTGCTGATACTGTCCCATCTTCACTCATTCCTCCTTTCATTTGCTGACAGGCTTCATTTATCTGCGTCACCTGCTGTTCCTCATCTGCTCCAGCAGCTGGGTGTAGAGCAGACAGATGTTGGAGGGGGCGGAGAGAGGGTTGGCATGGAGACCCGGCACAGCCATGGAGTTCTGTTTGCTTCCTGATCCTGTCGTCAAGGAAACAATGGACAGAAAGAGGATGACCAACGCTGCCCACTGAACCCAGGACAGGCGCCTCCTGAAGGAAGAGGAGAGAAACAGGAAACAAGGATTCATCTATGGAAATCTCCACCTACAGAGTCAAAGTTACACAACAAAGACGGTTAAATTACGACATCTTTGATTTTTTAAATTTCTCGCTGCGTTAGTGCAGCAGCTCTAAAAGAGGCATCTGAACCAGAATACTACTGAAATAACAGCCATGTTGGATTTGAAGATGTTTGGGCGTTTTATTTTAGTGGCTTTGGTCGGAGAAAGTCTGAGAACTTATAGACAAAAGTTTAAACTACTTCCTTAAATAAATGAAACACAAATGGGAGGATCATGTTTTCACATGTTTCATTAAGGACCCTTGAGCTGAAAAAGTTAGAGAGCCACTGCTAATAAATTATTGTCTTGTGGTAGAACTTCCTCTTTGTCACATTCACTGACGAGCAGAACATTACAGCTGTTAAATGAGCCCCTTACTTTAAAACCACCCTGAAGAGAACGGCCGTGGTCAGGATGACGAAGTTGGAGAACAACACCGCCATGGCCTGGAGACAAGAGGGAGGACGGCAGAACGAAACAAAACATCAAGGGTTTGGACAAGACGTCACATCAAAGCTGATGTCTTATGATTACAGATAACAGATGAAGTGTTGGAATGAGGAGGGGTTCAGGAGCATATCTGAATTTTGACTAACGGGCTGAAGGTAGGTCATCACATAAAAGATGATGAGGTTGTCAAGGAAGTAGAGGAAAGCAGGAACGGCCCACTTGAGGGAACGGAGGAAAGACGAGCTGGAGGAGCAGCCCAGCTCTCTGCAGGATCGGCCATCTGAAGGAAGCAACAACAGACAAAAACACTAAAACAAACAAACAAACAAACAGACGGATGGACAGATATAATTGGGACAGGAGCTGTTTACCTCGGACTATGACCCGGACCGACATTACCAGGCAGAAGAGCAGTTTGAGTGCCTCAGCGAGCAGATTGACCGACGCGGGGAGGAAGTCATACTTGTTCTCTGCAAAACAAAGAGATACATTTCAAGATCTGCCAACAGCTGCGGGCAGTGACTAAACTGTTTGACTCGCTTTTTGTGCTGATCAAATGCTTTTTGGTGTCTGTCAATAAACTGTAATCTGTCAGTCACCAGCATTTGCAGAAAATTTGAGCAGCAGGACGCGACTGGTCCCCAGCATTACAAAGCCCAGACCGAGGGCCAGAGTGTAGGCTGACGAGCGGGAGCACAGTCTGGGGCAGGAGCGGCAGCAAGCCATGTCTGGGACTGGGACCAGGACCGGGACCAGGACCGGAGCTGGGACTGGATGTAATCAAACCTGGAGCACATTTAAAAAAAACACAGACTCAGTCCACATATGCTGAGTACGTTAAGAATTTGACTTTGGCTCAGCATTAAGTACTTAAATAGTAAGAAACATAAAAACAAACGTAGAATTAGAGGGATTAACATGTTGACACACCCACTCCTAAACTGGACCTCCTCTGAAGGGCTTTAAGACAAACTTAAATCCTGATCATGAGGTCTGAGGGATGTTTGGAAGGCAAAGGAAGAAACGAAGCAAACACTTTCGCTGTTTATTGCATTTTAAAGGACGTTCATTATGAACTTTTCCTTCAGCTGCTAACTAATGAAAACGTCTCCTTTAGTTGAGACAAAACGAACTACAGATGTGGACAGAAACAGAAACAGCAGCATCTGGAATTAAGCAACACTGAAAATACAAGCAGATATAAATTTAAAAGGTTTACATAAACAACAGAGCCACAACAGTTGTGTTGTAAACAACAGACTGTCGAGAACTAGTCGATAACAGATCAGTTTACCGCTCTGTGATCGACTCACTTCTGTTTTCGGTTCCGTTTCTCTTTAACGCACAAGTTAAATCGAACCGAGTCTGTTCACACCGACCGAACTGAGTCTGTTTACACCGACCGAACCGAGTCTGTTTACACCGACCGAACCGACCGAACTGAGTCTGTTTACACCGACCGAACCGAGTCTGTTCACACCAACCGAAATGAGTCTGTTCACACCGACCGAACTGAGTCTGTTTACACCGACCGAAATTAGTCTGTTCACACCGACCGAATTGAGTCCGTTTACACCGACCGAACTGAGTCTGTTTACACCGACCGAACCGACCGAACTGAGTCTGTTTACACCGACCGAACCGAATCTGTTCACACCGACCGAACCGAGTCTGTTCACACCGACCGAACCGAGTCTGTTTACACCGACCGAACCGACCGAACTGAGTCTGTTTACACCGACTGACCGAGTCTGTTTACACCGACCGAACCGAGTCTGTTCACACCGACCGAACCGAGTCTGTTCACACCGACCGAACTGAGTCTGTTTACACCGACCGAACCGACCGAACTGAGTCTGTTTACACCGACCGACCGAGTCTGTTTACACCGACCAAACCGAGTCTGTTCACACCGACCGAACCGATCGAACTGAGTCTGTTCATACCGACCGAACCGATCGAACTGAGTCTGTTTACACCGACCGAACTGAATTTGTTTACACCGACCGAACCGAGTCTGTTTACACCGACCGAACTGAGTCTGTTCACACCGACCGAACTGAGTCTGTTCACACCAACCGAACCGAGTCTGTTTACACCGACCGAACTGAGTCTGTTTACACCGACCCGACCGACCGAACTGAGTCTGTTTACACCGACCCGACCGTCCGACCGGACAGCGACACGGCTCTACTTCTTCTTTGGTGAAATGTTCGATCTAAACGTCACACAGACGGACTTACTGGGTCAGCTCGGTTCTTATTCTGCTCTTTTCTGACACATTTCTGCTCCGAACCTCCCGGAGCTGCAACATCGTCCTCCCAGCAGCACTTCCTGATCCATCCGCGCAGGCGCGCTGACGCACTGACGCAGATGTCGTGATGACGTCAGGCTCGCGAAACCCGACCGAGAAGAAACATAAAATAACTCAAAATAAACACAAAACAACAGAAAATAATTTCAGAACAAAAACAAATAAACACAAAAAACAGAAAATAAAAAAACATAAACAAAAAACAAAACAACGTAAAATAAACACAAAACAACTAAAAAGATTTGTCCACAACAAAAGTCAATACAATCAAAATGAGACATTAAATGACTACAAAGAAATTCATAACAATTTAAAAAAGACACAAATTGTCAGGAAAGAAAGTCAAAGCATTCACAAAATAAATAAAAAAAATCCAACAACAAACAAACAACAACTTAGAGACATAAAATAATGACGTGGAAATTTCAAACGACCACAAAATTATCCAAAGAACGTAGAATGACCATCAAGAGACATCAAGAGGTGCAGAATAACCTGAAGGAGATTTAAAAGAGTCACAAAATTAAAAAGATATAAAAGCGTTGGTCTTGTTCCTTTTACATGTGTGTGTCTTTGTGTGAGCAGCTGTTTGTCAATTTTAACCAGAATGTAAACGTTGTTTTGTTCAATTTAACAATATATCAATTATATTGACAGTTTGACATTTTAGGTATTTTTCTACACCAAAGCATCATTACAGAGTTCAGGACGGGCGTTGCCTCCATCTGTTCCACACACAGACTTGTTCAGCTCTTTAGCTGTGAGGTTTATTTTTTTTTTCAGGTTTTTATGGAATCTGGTCCCGGAACATTCTGAGGTCAGAGAAAATCTGCTGTGTAATTTTTAAAAGAGTCAGTGAGTGTCGTCAGAGATGATGGACGGGCAGAGCACACCCTTCAGATTATTCCCAGCAAAACACAGGAGGTTTCAATTACAAGAGGAGGGGGAGGCAGGGATGGGGGGGTTACACAGAGACACAGTTCATTGCCCTGGGACATGATGTTTAAAAGTGTGTGTGTGTCAGTAAGAGATAAAGCACAGAGCCGACCTCCCTGTCAGATCACAGCTTGCTGACTCTCCGAGCGGACCAGTTTGAGCTGCAGGAGCGATCCCAGACATGAGGCTCTGTGTCTGGGCTGGAGCTTCGGGTCTCCTGCCCTTCCTGCTCCTCCTGAACACCCTCCATGTCCACACCACCCAGCTCCAACCAAAGGAGAGACACTACTACATCGCCGCTGTTGAGATAGACTGGAAATACTCTGGCAAAGAAACACACAGGTGAGAACATTTAGATACACAACAAGTGGCAGAAAAGACCATTTGGCAATTTTTTTATTTTACATTTTATTTATTATTTCTCTTTCATTCTAATTTATTTATTTAAAAGAAATCTCTCAAATTGAGTCCAGTTTTTGTTTATGTGACACACTCTCATATATATTTGAGTGTCACAGATGATTTTCTGTTTACATGGAAATATGTTGTGGTCCAATCTTCCTGTTTTTCTTGTGCGTTGACTCATGTTGTGTTTTTCCACCTTTTCGTAGGTCTGGTCCCACCTATAAAAAAGTGGTCTTTCGGGAGTATGAGAAAGACTTCAGACAGGCTAAGACTCATCCGTCCTGGTTAGGTAATCAGTCTGGTTCTAATCATGTGGAAATCATTTTTGTGTCTACAATTTCAAGATTTATGTCATTTACCAGAAAGTGATCAGTGTGTTAAAATGAACTCCGTCATTTGGTGCTAATTATAGGAAGCAAGAATTTTACATGGAGGATTTGTGACAAATAAAAAAACCTGAAAGGTTTGAGAAGGATGAGAATATTCTGAATGAGCAGTTTAGTTCGATGCAATCCAACCCTCCTTTCACCGATTTGTACTTAGACATGGGGCAAATGAGAAAACTGTCTGTTGGCAGCATCTCTTATACCTGAAACATAAAACATAATAATCCATAATAGTATAGTTCAATATTTGGCCTAAAAAAGATATTTCTTTTTTTTAAATATTTATTCAGCTAGGTGGCCTGTTTTCATTTAAAGGTCTTCATCAGAAAGCTGAACTTTTCTTTTCAGATTTTTTGGACGTTGTTTTTCACCTGCTGAGCAGCAGTGAAGTACAAAAGCAGACCAAGTAAAGGACGACTATTAATATCTTTCTAAAGTAATAAAATCAAGGACTGAATGTGTGTGAGCGATATTTCAATGCTGTATTGATATTTCCTGGTCAATGTTTGCCGGTGAATCAGCAGCAGCACAGAAAGACAGTGATGAGTCATTGTGGATTGCGTTTGCTTGTTCAGGTGCATCATCTTGTTTTTCCTCTGCAGGTCTGCTCGGGCCCACGCTGAGGGCCGAGCAGGGGGAGACCATCGTGGTCACTTTCAGAAACATGGCGTCCGGAGCGTACAGCATTCACCCACACGGCGTCGCCTATGGGAAGCAGTCGGAGGGTGGGTGCCTGTCAGCCCAGCTGCTGTGACTGTCTGTTAGGGTCACAGTGAGTCCTCAGGATGTTACTCATTCCAATAATTACACAAGATTGGCCAACACAACAAACAAGTTTGTTTGTCCTCTTCTGAAATATTAACCAGGACAGGCAGATTATGAGAGTAGACAGTACTGAAGTCCAACAGGGTTCAACACTAAGCTCTCAGTCTGCGTCCTTAAAATGAAAGAACAGCTCAGAGGAAACATGAAGCTCTTTATTAAATCTTCATTACGTTTTGGGGTTCAAGCTGAATGTTGCGGCACGAATATGGTTTAAAAAGTCAAGACTCTTAATTGGATTTTTTCTCCTTTGCCTCCAGGAGCTCACTACTTTGACAACACATCGCAGAAAGAGAAAGAGGACGACATCGTGCTGCCGAACAGGGAGCACGTTTACTACTGGGAGGTGACAGCGGAGGTTTCTCCACAGAGGGACGACCCCACCTGTCTCACCCACACCTACATCTCCCACCAGAATGTGGTGGAGGATTACAATTCTGGCCTCATCGGGACTTTGCTCATCTGCAAGCCTGGTGAGCAGTAGAAGTGTAAATTCACTTTTCTTCAGTGGGAAAAAGGCAGATTGTAAATGTATCCCTGTTTTTTTTATCTTCTAGGCAGTCTGGATGAATCGGGGCAGCAGCGTGGTGTCCACCATGAGTACGTGTTCCTGTTTGGGATCTTTGATGAGAAGGAGAGCAGGTACAAACCGAACGGCCCGGCCTCAGACGAGCACGTCAAATACACCATCAACGGATACACAAAGGGATCTCTGCCTGGTCAGTCCACCTAACCCTGCTATCCTTCCAGTCCTGCCTGTATGAGCAGACGTACGGTGACGGACAGATGCCTCTGTCAGTGCTATAACATTCACTCCCCTCTGTACAGATGTCCGGATGTGTGCTCACGCCTCCGTCAGCCTGCATCTGGTGGGCATGAGCTCCGAGGCCGAGGTGTTTTCGGTGCACATGAACGGGCAGGTGCTGCAGCAGAGCGGCCATCAAGTGTCATCGGTGGGGCTGATCAGCGGCTCCACCGCCACCGCCAGCATGGTGGCCCTCTACACGGGCCGCTGGCTGCTCTCCTCCCACACCACCAAGCACATAGAAGGTGAGCGTTCCTCCGCTCCATCACCTGCCACGCTCACTTTAACCATGTGACTGAATAAACGTTGTACTGCCATTGCAGCCGGCATGCACGGCTTCGTGAACGTGGAGAAGTGCGAAGGCTTCGAAGCACCGCAGAGACGGATGACTATTGAGCAAAGGCGACAAAGCAGGGAGTGGAAATACTTCATAGCAGCTGAGGAGGTTATCTGGGACTACTCCCCCACCGTGCACCAACATGTTGATGCGTAAGCAGCATTTACAGATGCATTATCAAGCCTTTTATACACTTCTATCCTGGTGATGCTGCTGACTATCACACTGCTGTTTAATCTCCTCCCATGAACTCTTTCCACTTTCACTGAAGAGAATAAACATATTGTGTCTTGGTCGAGCTCTATCTACGTGGCAAACAAAAATAAAACCTCTTATCTTTTTGTGCAGGGACTTCAGCTTCCAGTACTTGAAACAATCACCAACACGCATTGGTCAGAAATACAAGAAGGTTGTGTACACGTTGTACAACAACGAGTCGTTCACTGAGCGGGTGGAGAACAAGCAGAGGAAAAATGAGCTGGGTATCTTAGGCCCAGTGATCAGAGCCCAAATCAGAGACGTTATCAAGGTGAGCTCACACATGAAATCATGATTCATCAGGGTTCATACAACATGAACAGAGCAGGAGAGACAATCAAAACACTCTGCTGTGTAAATATGAAGATAAAAGAGTCAGATTCTGATCAGACTGTAATTCTGCTTCATCTTCATGCTGAGTCTTAATTTTGGCTGAGAGAAAAGCGTTTGGAAGAGAAGACAGTCAAATATTTAAGCCTCAATTCAGATTAATGAATTATTCAAAAAAAGGAAATCCTCAACCTTTAAAGAAACGTCAAGGAAATCTTAAAAAAAAGAGAGAAAATTGAAGCTGTAAGCTTCAATAATCAAAAATGAACAAAGAGTTGGGTCTGTGTGTGTTGGCCTGAGGCTGTTCATGTCTGTTAGTGGGAGGCCGACTACATCCACAACTTTAATCCTTAATTATAAACAGAGAAGTTGTATTAAAACTCAGCCCAGGACACTAACTGTATTTTTAACACGGGAGTCCGTGAGGACTGGCCCACTGCTGGATCCAGACTCTGCTGGTCTGCAGAGGAGCTGCAGGTTGGTGTTTGGTTTCTGCGTCCCCTCACACGTCCTCCTGTCCCTTCACAGGTTGTTTTTAAGAACATGGCGTCCCGGCCCTACAGCATCTATCCTCATGGACTGATCATGGCGAAGTCCAATGAAGGCGTGAACTACCCAGAGGGAGGTAGGGATCAGACTGATTCCTCTCTGCTTTGACTACCTCAAACAGCCGCCGTATATCTGATGAGCTACTCTGTGATGTGGTTGCCAGGAAACCAGTCTCACGGTGTTCAGCCAGGTGAGACGCACACCTACGTGTGGAAAGTGTTGGAAGAGGCTGAACCTTTGGAAGGAGACTCCCGGTGTCTGACCCGGATGTACCACAGCGCCGTGAACACTCCACGAGACATCGCCTCAGGACTGATCGGACCGATCCTCATCTGCAAGAGCCAGTCCCTCAACGTCAGGAACGTGCAGGTGAACAACATCTCCTCCTGTTAGAGTAATAATACATATTCTTCCATGAAGGAATCAGTGACCTTCATGTTCCCCTGAGGATGAATCTGACCGACTCTGATGACACACTTTTACCACCAAGGGGAGTGAAATGTCTCAACATCTACAAAATAAAATGCCATAAAACTGAATACAGACATTCCTGCTCTCCTCAGGAAAAACCATAACTTTGGTTTCTCTTCTTTATTCTGTCTCACAGCATCTTTATTATTATTTTAATATATCTGATCATTTCTAGTCTGTAGTTTTGCAGAGCTCTAAGTTAGCTAACTACGCTGATTGTGTGTTACATGCTGAAAGACAAAACGGTCAGATTCAAATTTAATAATCAGAAATGTTCTATAACTGAGCGGAAGAATAAATGTTCTTCTACAGCTTAAAGCAGACAAGGAACAGCACGCCATGTTCGCCGTGTTTGACGAAAACAAGAGCTGGTACATGGAGGACAACATCCGCCTGTATACTGACCGGACCAAAGTCAACAGGGCCGACGTTGACTTTTACAGATCCAACATCATGCACAGTAAGTTTTAAATTTGATGTGACTGAGCTTCAGCTCACACTGCACAGCAGACAGGCGACTTACACTCGTGTCCACGTCCCCGCAGCCATTAATGGTTACGTCTTCGAGGGCGGCCCGCTCTTGGGTTTCTGCAATGGCGAGGTTGTAACGTGGCACGTGTCGAGCATCGGAGCGCAGGACTTCATCCAGACCGCCACATTCTACGGACACCCATTCAAGCTGAACGAGCGGACAGAGGACTTCCTCAGCCTCTACCCCATGACCGGGGAAACCATCACGATGGACATGGATAACATTGGTCAGCCAAAAAATGATCTATATTCTCAACACACCATTTACTAACAGCAGTAACTCTACAGTTTCTGTTATACTGAATCTATAATAAGATAAAGAGTACTCATTGAGGACTTTTGTGTGTCTCTCTTGAACCAGGCGTCTGGCTCTTGGCCTCCCTGAATACCCACGAGACCACCAAAGGAGTACGCTTGAAGTTTCGGGATGTCGAGTGTTATCGTGACTACCAGTACGAGTACGAGGAAACGACACCGATAGTGTTTAATATGTGGAACCCTCCCACTTTTGAAGATATAGAAAAGGAGGAGAAGGAGAAGGAGGAGGAGATCAGTCCTTTAAAAAATGAAAAAGTACAGGTAGATTATTACACTGATTTCTTTGCAGCAGAATTAGGTCTCAGGTCTCGGAAGAACCAGACTACAGACTCGGATGTGGAACAGCTTGACCTCTCTGTCCTCGACTATGATACTGTCGATGTAGACGACGGACACACAAACAAAAATAAGACCGCTATTCTGGAGCGAAACGCACTAAATGGGACATTTTTGTCAAATTGGACAGACATCGATGAGAATACAACACATGTAGACAACAGAAGTGCTGCGTCAAGTTTGGACAACTCCACGGTGAAAACAGAAAACACAACCGTCACCGATGTGTTACCAAAGAACGACAGTAGTACAAATACCAGCGTTCCTCTGGTGGGCTCAAATCTTGATAACAATAATGTGTCCGACACAACGAACTCATCCATTCACAATGTAACATCATCATCGGTTGCTGGAAATGTATCAATGGAAGTTACCAATATTACAGCGACGTTAGAGGAAACTACCAATCTGACTTTAACATTCCCCGGAAATGTAAGTTCCCCTTTGGAAACTGAAAGAACTAACGCAACCCAGACAGGTGACAACCAGACTTCGGTGGAGACACTCAGCAGAGGGGATGTGTTCTCTTACTCTGTGCCTCTACCGACTTCCAGCAGTGACCACAGCGACGTGTCTGTTATCACTCTCTCACAGAGCGAAGAAGAGAACAACACGGCGACTTACGTGTCAGCAGATACAGAAGGAGCGTCCATCCCAGCGGATGACGTTGAGCAGTTTAACATCAGCAGCTCAGATGGATACAACTTGACCATCGTAGGTCTGGAGGTGGAGGGCACAGACGACAAACCCGGTGATGATGCAGCAGAGATGGATTCATCCGAAAATGACACATTTGTTTCGCTTGAAACTGAGCCCTTTCAAAATGGCACAGTGCCCACCGAAGATCCAGATGTATGGAGGTCCAATGCATCAGAGGAGGTGAGGTCAGAGGTCAGGGGGAACATCACGGCTCCGTTGGCTGAGATGAACCAAACATCTTCTGCTGAACCTTCCTCCAATGAGACCGTGGTTTCGGCTGATCTGCCCCCCTCCAATGAGACGCTGGGAAAAGGAGGCGCTGAAGAGTCAGCCACCTCAGAGAGCAGCGAGGAAGTTCTTATCTACCTGATGGAAAACAACACACTGGTGATCAAAACCACGTCTGTTAAAACGCACGGCCACAACTGGACTTACGAAGGAACACACCAAATGGTGCCGAACGAGATTCCTGAGCACATGGGGAAATATTTTGAGAAAGAGACGCCTCAAACGACAGCAGCTCCAAAGAAGAAGACGAAGAAAGTGACCCGCCGACACAAACCCCAGAGCGGTAAAGGCATGAAGACAAAGAAGAGGAAGGAATACAAACCTCTGGCCCGGAGCGGTCTCCCGTTCTCTCCTCGTGGATTCAACCCAGGCATGACTCCTCGTGGGGCACGACCCAGCGTACCGCAGCTGTTCTCCAATGAGGAGGATCTCATTAACATGCCGGTGGTCATCGGCGTGCCCCGGCCAGATTTCAGTGACTATGAGCTGTATATTCCAGGGGAGGAACCAGACCACCTAATCGCGGAGGAGCAGGAGTTAGATGAAAATGAATATGAGTACGTGATCTACAAAGACCCCTACAGCGACGATGACACCAAGAACCTCAACCTGGATGATGCAGCCAAATACTACTTAAAGTCCTCAGACCCCAACACCAAGACATATTTCATTGCAGCAGAGGAGGTTCAGTGGGACTATGGTGGCTACGGACAGAGGTAACCTCTGCACATGTGACATCTGGAGTAAACACTTTGATTTAAGGCTAAAACGAGGTTGTGTTGTTGTCATACTGTAGGAGGCAAGACAAGGTGCTTCAAAAGAGCAGAGAAACCATGTTCACCAAGGTGATTTTCCGGAGATACCTGGATCCGAACTTCAACGTACCCGACGTCCGCGGAGAGTTAGACGAGCATCTGGGAATCCTGGGACCTCTGATCAAGGCGGAGGTTGGACAGAGCATTGTGGTAAGGCACTGATACTGATCTGATCTAAGAGAAGCTTCCACCTAAACTGACCAACTGCTGGTGGCTGCTTCATATTAAAAGGTTGTCCACCTTCGTGTCCAAATCCCCGACCTGTGTCTCTTTGACCTGCAGGTGGTGTTCAAGAACAACGGCAACCGGCCGTACTCCATCCACCCTAACGGGGTTTCCTACACCAAGCTGACAGAAGGTCTGTCCTACGACGACGAATCCAAGTACTGGTACAAATATGACAACGAAGTCCAACCGAACTCAACCTTCACGTATATGTGGAAGGTCAATTCCAACGTCGGGCCGTCAGAGCACGAGTCCGCCTGTCGGACCTGGACCTACTACTCAGGAGTTAATCCTGTGAGTTTGTTGGCAAAACATTTGGTATGACAGGCATTTAAAAAATGTTCACATGTATTATTTTTATATTTCTCCCTACTTTTTTATAGGGTGTATTTATTTTATTCTTATAAATATAATTGTATAAAGTTTCTCTTTACTGAAACTGCTGCTCCACTTTTGTACCCGTGCAAAGGGCAGTTTTAGAAACGTATCTATTCCAAATACAGGTTAAAGCCACACGGACGTCGACATGAACAGACTAAGCTGAACTCTGCTCTGTGTCCGTCTCTCAGGAGAAAGATATCCACTCGGGGTTGATCGGGCCTTTGCTGGTGTGTCGAAAAGGCACCCTGACCAAAAGCCCCACAGATGTGAGGGAGTTCATGCTGCTTTTCATGACCTTCGATGAGTCGCAGAGCTGGTACTATGAGAGGAACCGTGAGATAATCCAGAGGAAAACCCGACGGAGACTTCTGGGCCCCAAAGAGAACTTCAAGTTCCACTGTAATGTATTAAAATCCCAAATGACCCGTCAATGATCCAGCTAACTTATTTACTCTGTTACAGTACTGTTGATATTTATAGGAAGACATACTTGACCAAGAGCTGACTAATAATAAAAACAATTACCCCTTCAGACTACATGGGACCTTTAAACACATCTGCTGTTGTGTCAAAACTGTAGCTACATCATCTTAATAAAAATATCTTTATGTGGTTTTGCAGCCATCAACGGCATTACATTCAACCTAAAGGGCCTGAGGATGTACACCAACCAGCTGGCCCGCTGGCACCTGATCAACATGGGTTCTCCCAAAGACGTTCAGAGCATCCACTTCCACGGCCAGACGTTCCTCAACAAGAAGATCAGCAGCTACAGACAGGCCGTCTACCCGCTGCTGCCTGGTTAGCTGATTCTGACCGTTGATTCTGAATAACGGCTGTTAATTATTAGAATGTATTCTAGCTCCCCTTTATGTTGGATGATGCTTTAACTCATTTTCTGTACCAAACCATCTTCTCAGGGGACTTTGCCACTCTGGAGATGTATCCATCCAGACCTGGTCTGTGGCAGCTGGAGACTGAAGTTGGTCTGAACCAGCAGGAGGGCATGCAGACCCTCTTCCTGGTTCTGGATAACGGTACCAGCAGTTTAGAGATCCATCCTCCACCTACACTGACTTGTGTTGTGCTTTGATACTGAAGAATTAATGTGTGTGTCTGCTTTAATAAGACTGTGACCGTCCACTGGGCCTTGAATCTGGGAGTGTGAAGAATAGCCAGATCACAGCATCAAACACCAGAGGTATCCGCACACCACACTGTCTACACAACAGCTGTGTGGAGACACAATGAAATGAATGCACATGATTGTAATGACAGTATGTCCATGGTTGAAGGATCCTGGAAGCCCCATCTGGCCAGACTGAACAATCAGGGTCAGTACAACGCCTGGAGCACGGATGACAGCAACAGCTACATTCAGGTGAGTGCTGCAGGTGGAGAGACTCTGGATTTCGACCTGTGGACCTTCTTCCAACCCGATGACTTCTACCTGCTCAGGTGGACTTCCAGCGGCCGGTTGTGATTGGCCAAGTGGCCACTCAGGGGGCCAAGCAGATGTTCCAGTCTCAGTATGTGGTCAACTACACCATCTCCTACAGCACCGACCGGCGGCGGTGGACCTTCTACAAAGGCGACAGTACGGACCTCAGGAAGGTGGGGGCAGTTTGATCACCGAGCTGCAAACTGAGATCAAAATGCGCCATCACGTCTTTATTCCTTTCTGTCCGTGTCTCTCAGCTGTTCGCTGGGAACCAGGAAGCCTACAGGACAAAGACAAATGTCTTCTTTCCTCCTGTGATTGGACGCTACGTCAGGGTCCACCCGGTCCACTGGTACAACAGGCCCACACTTCGCATGGAGTTCTACGGCTGTGAGCTGGACGGTGAGATGTTTGCGCACGTCAGCTTTGTCACGCTGTTCACCGGACACATTAAAGGCTGCATCTCCCTGCAAGATCCGGCAAGTTGCATGAATTTGGGAATTTTTCTCCCTGTTTCCTGTGTCCTGCCTCAGGCTGCTCAGTGCCTCTGGGAATGGAGAGCGGAGCCATAGAAGACCATCGTATCACTGCCAGCTCCACAGCCTCCAGCTGGTACTCCGGACCCTGGACACCGTCGCTGGCACGCCTCAACAGACGGGGCAACATCAACGCGTGGCAGGCGAAGGTACAATCTAACGCTCACAGCTCTGAACTGTATTATTTAAGGTAATAAACTCTTATCCCTTCCACAGAATAACAACATGAACCAGTGGCTTCAGGTGGAGCTGCCCCAAGTTAAGAAGATCACAGGTATAATCACGCAGGGGGCCAAGTCTCTGGGGAAGGAGATGTTCGTCGAGTCCTACTCTCTGCAGTACAGCGACGACGGGATACGCTGGACCGATTACACAGACGAAGAGGATTTTCTCTACAAGGTGAGCTGCAGCAAAAACCTCCACCCGGGCCCAAATCTGATTATTAACAAGATCTGTTCTCTCTCCAGACCTTCAGTGGAAACAAAAACAACAATGACCACGTGAAGAACTACATCTACCCTCCCATCTTCTCACGCTTCATCCGGATCATCCCCAGGATCTGGACCAGCTCCATCACCATGAGAATAGAGCTGCTGGGCTGTGACTTCGAGTGACAACACACACAAATACGTACTGACTTATGACTTAACAGGCGCTTTCAACTTACATATGTAGAGGACGAGCAATTATCTGTTAAACTCTTTACAGCCTGTGGAAGTCAACCGCTGCACAGATCAGGACTTAGAGAGATTTGGATGTTGAAACCAAGTTGGATGCAAAAAAAAAAAAGTAATTTGGCCTTTAATAAATGAATGCAATGCAAAGTGTTTTTCTATGCACATTGTTGGATGTATTTTCTATTTTTTTAAGCCCCCTGACCTTTTCCAACTCCAAATCTGACAGATATGTCGCCCATATCGACCCCAGTAGCGTACGGAGGCTGAATAATGGCTTCTAAAACAGGGGTCTATAGCTTTCTGGATTTTTAAGCTCACGTGTTGTATTTTGTTCAGCAGAAATGAAAAGAAATGAATGTAAATATGTAAGTAGAGACCGTGTAATTTATTTTGAAATAAATACGATCACCATTCTTACTTTCTCAGCGATGTCCCATGAATGATTGGACGAGTTCGGACGGTTTTGGTGTCCCAGAGTATGAGTATGTGAACGCTGATATCTTTTTGTGGCATTTCGTGGCACCGTGGAACGTCGTGAAGGCTACTCAACTGTGAAGACCAATCCGGGTCCCTTTATTGGACCAGCGGCTTTCCAGGACTTTGGGAATCTGGATGAGAACCAGCTGTTTGACTTGGATAAATTTGATGGTGGGAATGATGAAGAGAAGAAGAAGAAACAGTGGGATTCTTACTCCTATAAAGCTGAAGCTAAAATAATCAGAGGAAGGGGAGAATGAAAATGACCTCTGATTGAATTCTTTTTAAAATAATAAGTCAGATTGTGTGGAAGCAACTCCACCTTATAATAATAATAATAATGATAAATAACAAAGTGATTTTTTTTTTTTTTTTTTACTGTTGGGGAATGCTCTAGTCTGAGTCTTCATGGATATTTTAAAATATTATCAGACAAAAAGGTTTAAAGCTTTGAAAGCACACCTCAGGTCCCGTCAGGCTCCCTGCTGTGGCTGCATGGTGATCATTTAGTGACTTTATTCTTAATGCAGCTGCTACAGAGTCAGTTACTGTTTGGAAGGTTTAGCTTCCTTAAAAGAAAATTAGTTTTATCAGGTGTTTATTCTTTTGGTCTGAAGGTTGTGATGATACGTTACCTGTGAACAGAGATGGGGACTCGTGCACAATCTTTATGTTTTCTTTTTCTGTCGCGTTGACATTGAGGAAACTTTTTGTCACGATGATGACCATATTAGGCATCAGGTGCGCGCCTCGCGCACTCGTACCTCAGATGACGGTAACTATGGCGACCGGCACACCTGCAGCTGCTTCGGTTATAAAAACTTTAAAAAAGACTGCAAAGTCTGTGGACGCTGGATCAGCTACTTCAGATTTTATCACCTGGATCGGTAACTGACGTTAAGTCAGGACGGTTAGCAAACATGTTTAGCCTAGCATCAGCTATGTATAAATAAAGGTATGGTTAGAACGGGGAAGCTCTAAAAAATTATCCGCTTTAAGCTCTGTTTTATTTTCCTTACACTGAGGTTCCTGAAATGAAAAAGAATAAACATGTCATGGTTTTGTGTGTTAATTTGCTCATTAATGATCAATATTTCTAAACATTTGTCTCAACTAATTAACACAATTGCATAAATTCCTGCTGGAGTAGCCACACCTGAACATCTCATTACAGGAGCCCTGTCATCGGCGGCACTTGGATAGTGATATGCGCATGCGCATAAGGTTGGCAAGTCGTGGTGCACACTGGATAAAGATAAAGGAGTGATAATAATACAGTGAATGATTTTAACTTCTTAGATATAACTTAACAGACCGGATAGCAGCAGATGACGGAACGCTCATTTCAACCAGAAGAGACATGAGACTTTTATTTTTTAGAGACTTGACTTGGACTTGAAAAAAAAAAAAAAAAGACTTTTGAACATACATAATTTAATTTGTTTATCCCATAACAAACACTGATGCCTCCTAAAATCAAGTCTGTAGTACGTCACCTTCACTGTGGTCCTGTTTTCAAACCTCAGATGTAACTGTGATGTTAAACCACCAGGTGGCGCTCCGACCTCAGGATCAGGATCAGGATCCAAACATCTTCAGACTGAGCTTCTCCTCAGATCATTAGCTGTCTGCGAACAGAGAGAATAAAACAAACTCGGCTTTCAGTGTTTTTATTTCCTCAGACAAACCCAGGTGTCCCTGAACGCATCACCTCACCTCAGGGCTCAGAGGCATCATGGGAAAAAAAAAAACTGACTCAGAGAAGTCTTCTGGATAAACTCACAGGTAGAATTTTAAAGCTCCCACATTTCACACTTCACCCTTTCTGATTGGCTGATTCTTTTCTGTGATGATCCAATAAAAATGGAAAACACACAGAGAAACTGGATCCTTCCAGGTCCAGGTGTGCTGGGCCCTTCGGGGGGCGTGACTGAGGATTGTTGTGACATCACAAAGTTCAGGAAGTCCTGACAGCTGGCTTTAAGGTTAAGTTTCTGAATCCAGACTGTGAGACTTCCTCTGTGGACTGAGACCTCCGAGACTTTCACTGGATTACTATAAAACCACATGGAGAACTTTAGACCGCGTGGACCTTTAACGTTTATCTTTCGACCTTTAATATTATATTTAATATTAACTGGTTATGTAACTTCTAATAAATAAAAACACCTCCCCTACTAAACGCAGTGAGGAGGACCTCGTTGTGTCCTGATGGAGGTTAAAGGGTGACGTTACTCACAGTTGGACCCATTTCCGGCTGACGGTCATGTTCTCTAATAAAGATGTCCGCCCCTCCCCCCGGTGACGTCACCTGTCAATCACAGAGAGGCCTGGTTCTGTCTGCCCGGTGATAAAATATCAGAAATATCCGCTTACACACACACAGACACACAACTTGTTTACAAACACATTGCCGTGGGGGGGAGGGGGGTGTAACTTTAGCTTTATTGGTCTCACACTCACTCACTCACTGACTCACACACATACACATACACACACACACACACACACACACGCCTCCTCTCTGTGGCCCCGCCCACATCGGGGGAGCCGGCTCCTTTAAAAACTCCGGTCCCGGACTGAGGAGGGTTCAGATCCAGACCTGCAGGAGGACTGAGCCGGACTTTACTCTGAAGGATTTACAGACCCACATCTACACACAACACACACACACACACACACACACACACACTCAGGATAATCTCACAGCTGAGTCCGGAATGATGAAGTCTCCAAAACTTAAAGCTCAAGGTGAGTGAACCAGCTCCTGCTGTGAGTTTATTTATTAATGATCAGATATTAAAACTGTTTTTTTTTTTTGTTTGTTTAAAATGTAATATTTAGATTTAAAACTGATTTAATATTAAATATGAAATATTCTATAAATAAAAACGATTATGTGTTTGATTTGGCGGCAGCTAAGCTCGTCCATGAGGAGGACCTGACCGACGTCCTGTGCGAGTTCGACGCCGTGATCGAGGATTTCACGTCGCCGGTGGAGAAACGTCACTTCCGGTACGAAGAGCACCTGAAGACGATGAAGAGGAGGAGCAGCGCGAGCGTCAGCGACAGCGGCATCAGCGACTCAGAGAGTAAGAGCCCCCTCAGGGTGGGGTCCATCCGGGGACAGACTCAGGTCCAGGATCTGAAGAACATCCAGACTCCATCAGTCAGTCCTTCTGGAGCCACATTAAATATGTGACTCCTTAAAGACTTCTGTGGGAGGACAGAAAAGAGGAAAACTCTGCAGAGAGACGTCGAATGTTTCCTGATTTTTCCTGAAGCAGAATAACCAAAGAAAAGTTCCTCTCGTGTGTTTGGGTTGTTCCAGAGCTGATCGGGAGTTCTGCTCATTAATGATTAAAGAATATCAGGTAGCTGCAGCTCTGAAGGTCAGAGATGGAGGGTGAGAGTCTGATTCCCTCCTTTAAGGAGGAAAAACTCCAGAGACGTTGTGATGTTTGGGGACGTCTGATCTTCTGCAGGTCTAACGGGGTCGGTGCTTCTTATCAGGTTCTCCATCAGCAGAACTGTTGCACGTGCCTGTGTGCGAGCTCACAGTCAGATAGAGAGCGAGAAGAATGCTTCATCTCCGTCCAGAGATTTTGGGTTAGATTAAGCTACCGCTGCATATTTTGGCACACCTGCTCCCATATTATGGCTTCCACTCTAAAACGTTGCTGGCATTCATTACGCTTATTACGCTACAGTACAGAGTTTTAAAAGATCCAGCTCCCCAGACAAGGCAGCAGTGGGCCCCGGAGGGGAGGTTTGGGGCCCTCAGAGACAAACGCTGGTGGGTGAGCGGCCGGACCGGCTCCACAGAGCCAATCGGGCCTTCAGAGTCCAGATCTAAAGAGGTCCGGGGCAGGTGTTGGGACCTGAGTCTGGGGATCAGATTCCTGCGTCAGCTCCGTGTTCGCCACGGCGGCTGACTGAAGAGCAGCCTGATGGATGGACGGCACAGATAAATGATCAACACTGCAAAGTGTGAGGGGGGGGGCCCCGTCACCAAGAGAGAGATGAAAACTGAGAAATTAGAGGGTTTCAGGTCCAAACCCGAGTGTGTGTGTGTGTGTGGCGCCTCCTGTCTCACGCTGTGTGTCCACAGGGGGGAGTGGCCGAGGTCAGAGGGGGGAGAGTTAGTTAGTGGTTCTGGTGAGGAGAGAGATAGAAATGGACAGCTCCAAGTGCACCACACACACAGACACACAGAGACACACACACACACACACACACACACACACACACAGACAGACACACACACACACACACACACACACACACAGACACACACAAACAGAGACACACAGAGACACACAGAGAGACACACACACACACACACACACACACACACACACACACACACACACAGACAGACAGACACACACACAGAGACACACAGAGACACACAGAGAGAGACACACACACACACACACACACACACACACAAACACACACACACACACAGACAGACAGACACACAGAGACACACACACACACACAGACACACACACACAGACAAACACACACACACACACACAGACTTTACAGTATTTTTGTAAACCACTTTCATGAATTCATCCGGATATTTTTCCTTATTTTTTCCAGGCGACAACATTTTTTCTTCATCCTTTTTTTGCTTTGACCTGTTAAGGTTGAAGTCAGTGTGAATTAAGTTGACCCCCCCCCGACCCCCCATGAACACTTTCTCCCCCCGTCTGGAAATATAAACCTGCATGAGGGGGGGAAAAAAAAAAAAAAAAATCACAGATGTTCAGGTTAGAAAGGTTTGGAGTTGTTTTATCACTTATGTGGCGAACTAGTGGAAAGAAACTTCAGCCTGAGCAGAAGGTGTCCCCCCCCCCCCGCCCCCCTCCCACTGTCCTCGCTGCTCTTTCTGCTGTCACTGATTAACAAAGTTGAGGTTTAGCTGCTGAGTTAGTCACATTTTCTCAGGAGGTGAAGCAGAGCGAAGTTGGGCGGAGGAAAGGTGTCATTGGAGGGGAGGGCATCGATTACAGCCTAAATCTGCCCCATTGACACAGATCAGATCAGTGGAGGCATGGAAAACTGCCCCCCCCCCCCCAACACACACAGATCTAATCTGTCTGCTCTTTGTCCTCCTTCTGTCTCTTTCTGTCTGACAGGTGCAGAGTCTCTCAACAGAAACAGCTTCAGCTTCAGCGACGAGCGACTGAACTCGCCCACTGCACTCCCCCCCCCCACCAGCTCCCCCCCTCTTATGTCACCAAAACGTGAGCCTCACCCTCAAACACACACACTTCTGACTTTCTCTGTCTAACCCTAAAACACACCTTGACTCTGAACCTCACCACCTCCCTCCCTTTGACGTCTGACCCCCCCTCCCCCCCTCCCCCCCTCCCCTCCTCTCCTGTTGCAGCCAAACTGGGCGACACTAAAGAACTGGAGGACTTCATCGCCGACCTTGACAGGACATTAGAGAGTAAGTGCTAATCCAACCTAGCTGTCAGAACCTGTGATGAATTGGCGCCGACCAAGACTCTGGATTAGCGGGCACGCTTTGTTAACAACCGCTGACGGAGCGAGGCGGGAATAGTCGCTCCGGTCTGTGCGATGTGAAGGAGCCGAGAACCGCGAGGCCTCGGAGGTTAAACTGGAGACAGAGGCAGCTTAACGCTTTTCAGTCCAAAAAAAAACCCCAAAAAAACAAAAAGTGCTTCTTCCAACATCCAGAGCGCTGAACGCTGAGGTCTCTATTCCCTCCGTCTCCCCTTTATCCCTCTGCAGGAGTATATTTAGCACATCAGAGACACACAACATGTATCTGTAACCTGAGAAGCCGGGCATTGTGGGTAGTATAGACAAACACTTCATGTGTGTTGGACCTCGTCTGTGCGAAGGGGGCTTGTGGGTGTTGGAACTTGCACCAGAGCAGGAGGAATGTGTGCTGGTGCAAAACGGAGCAGAGGTTCCGACTGGAAATGTCAGGAATGGAATGAGAGCGCGGTGGGAGTCACAGCACTTCCCTTATTTCCATGTTTGTTGTTTTGTTTCTGTCTCTCTCTCTCTCTCCTCTGTTCTGTGTTCAGGCCGCTGAATGTGTCTTTCACAGCTCGCAGGCGTCCCTGCAGAGGAGCTGGACGGTCAGCCTGGCCGCCGCTCTGTCCTATTATCCATGGAGAATGTTTATTAGGGCCCCCGGTGTTTACGATGGCCCGGCTGTGCTACTGAAACTCTGCCGCGCTGAGAATAGAACCGGCGACCCGGGAGCCAGGGAGTCCAGGACTAATCAGGTCTGCCTGTCTCTGTCTGTCCTTAGGCATGTGACACAGTCATCCTGGAGTGCAGCCATGAGAGAGAGAGAGGGAGGGAGGGAGTGGACGCCTGGACTCCCCCTGAATAAGCCCCCCCACCACACACACACACACACTGAAAACCACCCAACAGGATACAGCTGGACGGCTCGGCTCCACCGCGGCATCAGGTCTGGCCAACGCTCTCCTCAAGTTAATCTGGCAGCGATCTACTGACTCCAGCCTGTAAGGATTGCAACAAGGGTCAAAATTAGCTTTGCAGGGAATTTGAGGACACAAACAGTCAGCCCCCCCCCCCCCCTCCCCTCCCCCTCCCCCAGGTTGTTGTGGACTCCAATAAAAGTTGTGAGGAATGACAACATGGATCATCCTACTAAAGAGTCACTGGAAGAAACCACACTCCCTCAGACAGAACTGGAGCTGGAAGAGTATTTAAAAACGGCTTTTTATAATAGAAATATATTTGTAATTTTATAGAGCTTCTTACTGTAAATTTATCCATCTCTCTTTTTTTTTTTTTTTTTGTGAAATATATTTTTGTATCTTCTGTAAATAATAACTGTTCCAAATTCTATTTGCTTTGGAATGAACAGGAAAGATTCAGGTTTGACGCTCGTCGACCGGAGTAAAGTTGGTTCCATGTTTAAATGTGAACTGAAGACTTAAATCCACTTGGAAAAAAAAAAAAAAACTAAACTGGAAAGCAGCGTGTGTATTTAATACAGCTAATGCCTGCCAGAGACAATATTAAAATATGATTTGTTCTTTTAGTAACTCGTGTCTCCTCTCTTTATTTCTTCATTTCTGTCGATCAGCCCGCTTCAGTGAAGAAACATTTAGTTCTCAGTATGAATCCAAATCAATACAGTTAAAGGTCCCACGGCTTACATTTTATTTTGAAGGGTTCGTCTCCATCAGAAGATATATTTGTGGTTTTAAGAACCAAAAATGTCTGATCGCGTCTTCTGATTGGCTGACTGTTTACTGAGTGATTCTTTTCAGGTAACAAAGGTTGGAGGGCAGGTGCTAATAGGCCAGCTTTGGGACGTTGACTGCTTTGTTGTGACATCACAATGTTACAGCTGGACTATATGGGACCTTTAAATCCAGCAGCCTCAGTGTCTCACATTGAATATTGTTGTTCTATCTCCAGTCAAATCCAGTTGGTATTGATTTCCCCCCCCCGCTGGCCTGCGGCGCTGAGACACAGTGGGCGGAGCTGCTGACTGGCTGAATGTGAGAGGATCTGTGAATGAAGGACAGCTGGCTCCATCACCGCCTCAGCACTTTATTAACCCAGCAACAGCAGCAGCAGCTCCCCGGGGAGTCCTCCGCTCTGATCTCCCTCCTGTCATCACGCTGGGGCCGCCAACCCAGGCGGGAAAACGAAACCTCAATCAAATCAATCTGCCAATTTCATTACTGTTCATTTTTCCTCATTATTTTCACGGCATGTGGACAAAGCGGACAAAGAGAGTGACCAAAAATAAGACGGCAGAAAAATTCAGGAAGAGGCTGGACATGCCCTTCCTGCCGAGAATGTAAACTCACGCATGAAACAACACGGTCGCACAAACCCGAACACACACACACTGAAATAGATGTAACATGTCTGTTACCTTCTGTGCTCGTTTATCAACCACTCAACAAAGCAGCCACTTATGTAACTTCTGTAGCAACATGGTTCTATTTGCAGAGGTGGAGGGAGACGGGAGGGTGTGACCCCTCCCTGGCCCGGCAGCAGGTGTGGCTGAAGTTATCTTATGTCAGAGGAAGCCCCCCCCCCGTCTGCTGACCACCAGGGGGGTCAAAGGTCACTGACTTTAAGTTGTGTGTTGGCAGTGCAGCAGGTGCAGTCCTGCTCTGTTCTGTTCAGTTTAAGTTTTACACATAAAGTTTGATTATCTGAAAGATTGGATGGGAAAAAGAATCGGTGCAAAAGACGCCATGCTCTAAAAGATTAGGCTCCGCCCCCTCCTGTCGGCCGCTGACCGTCTCACGAGGCCTCGTATTCGTTCTCAGCTGTAGATCCGGTCGGCGCAGTCGCCGGGTGCCAGGGCGCTAATCTGATGGCAGGAAGCTGGCGGACGTTCAGTCTTTGTGTTGTTTCTTCACCACAGTTGGCAGAGGGAAGGGGGGGGGGGGGGGGGTGTCCCCCCTGCCAGTCCACCTATCTGCCCCATTCTGCACCGTGGGCCCAGTGTTTGGGAGGGTTTCTGCCCCACTCCACCCCGTCGGGCAGCTGGCACTGATCTGAGACGCCATGTTGACACAACACATGATCCCCTGAGGACAGAGGAAGGAGGGGGGGTGACCTTTCTTCTAAAACAACCGCCTCCCGCTCTGGCCGGCGGAGTTGGTGTTGGCAGACGACGGACTGCGTCATGATGGAATTGTGGGAACGTTGGAGTCCGGCAGCAGAACACCCTGACGGATGGAAAGCGAAGGACAGATTGGGAAAACTAAGCTGACTCCAACCAGATCTTGCCCCCCCCCCCATGTGTCAGTCCGCTACAGGAGGCCCCTCAGGGCCACCATAGTGGTCGCTCAATGAATAGGCCGGGTAGACACACACAGATGTGCGTCCACATCACAAAGACACAGAAATACATGGAGCCAAATGTCAGGTTCAGCTTTCCAACATGTCTTCACATCACTGGTGTCCAGATGTCCCAGCAGAGTGGAGGGGGGGGGGGGGGGGGGGGGCTCATTAAAGTGTGTGTGTGTGCCTTTTCATGGTGGTCTGTAAATGTGTGTGATTGTTGCATTAAGACGCTGTTTGGTCTGTGAATCGCAGCACATTAACTGGAGATTCATCACAGAAGGTGAGTTTGGCGCTCCGATTTCCTCCAAGAGGCAAAATTCAAGAAGAGTGAACTTTAGATTTAAAACTAGACCTCCATCTGGTCTCTGGTTCTGAATCAGGTCCAGGTTCTGTATTAATCCAGTTAAAGTCTCAGCGGTCTCAGTCCTCAGAGAGATCCTCACAGTCGAACCTTAAAACCAGCCGTCAGGACTCCCTGAACTTTGTGATGTCACAACAGCGCAGTCACCTGAGACAGACGCTCAGATTCTTTCCTCTGATTAGTGAGTGAAGCCTGAGAGAGGAGAAACTCCATCGATGGTTCTTAAAGCCAGAAATATATCTTCTTTTAGGTCAACCCTTCAAAGCAAAAGACAAACTTGGACCTTTAAGTTGGATTTTGAGGATGACGCGATGAAGACAGCAGCCTGCAGCAACGACCTCTGAACTCTGACCGAGGTCCAGGACCGTGACAGAGTCCAGACTCAGACCACGATCCATCATCACTATCACTCTGACTGATCTGTGACCTGAAGCAGCCGCTTCACCTTGACCCTCCGCGAGAGATCCATTCAGACGACTTTCTGTGAAATGGAGCCTCAACTGCACCTTCGAACTGAAGTCACACTGTTGCGCTTCACACAGACACACACTGACTGTCTGAGGCCTGAACAATGTGTGGGCGTGTCGACGCTGACGGAGCGCTGAATTTACTGCTGAGGACGCTCCTGCAGCTGAATGGACTTCACCCGGGAAGATGGGAAAATGGGTCATGTGACTTTCTGGGTGGTTTTTGTATCTAAGAAACGAGATAAATGTGGACGCCGACATAAAAAAAAAAAAAAAAAAGAAGGGTTACCATTTCAAAACTGGACAAACAGAACAGAACACAGAAGTCGTCGTCTGACAGTCGTGTAACAGTTCATCAGTCGGATGTTCCTCTTTCAGATCGGGGGGGTTGAACTGCTCGAGTGATTATTAAATATGCTTCTCGGCCTCCATTTCACACGAGATGAAAGTGGCGCTCAGATAAAAAGGGGCGGAGACATCACAGGAAAGAAAGTTTGGGCCAATCACGTCCCTGAAGAGCAGACGGTATATTGACCACGTATCAATTAAACTGTTTAGTCCGAAACATGAAGGAAGGTGAGCTGATGATCTTTTTCAGGATACGCTGATGACGGCGGTGACAGCGCTGGGCTCGAGGCCTGCTCCGTCCCACGACGGTGTCCAGACACAGCTGCCTCGTTTGGCCGCTCTTAACTCAAACTGGAGCAACACGACATCTGTAATAAAGCCTCTGGGCCTCGGCGCAGTGTTGGACAGCTGATCAGTGGGGAGAGAAACAGTGCAGGAGAAAGCACTTAAAGCCAGAATGTGACAGATCAAAACCAGATATGAATCACGCCGGACGTCTACGTGGCCAAGTGAGCGGCGCAGCTGAGTGAGTCAGAGTTCAGCAGCAGAGTCGGGCTGATGAGTCACTGCAGACGGAAGTGAGAAGGAAAACGTGGTGGCTGCGTTCATTTTGTCTTCGAGCATCAACCATGAAGGTTTCAGACATAAACACGAAAAAGTGATGAGTGTGATGAATGCAATAAATGATGATGTGATGATAAAAGGGACACGTGTGCGACTCTGGAGGTCTGGGCTCATTCACTTCACTGACACGAGACGATACAGAAAATCTTTGGTGGCATAAAAATGCACAAAATGTGTAAGAAAAAATCCTATTTACTGTATATAAATGATGTGTGAATTATAAATAAACATCATCATTAAAGTTTTCAAAGTGAACGCAGAAAAATATGAAATTAATCCGAACGTAATCAGCCGATCATCTGGTGATGCATCATGTTCTTGTTTTAACAGACCAATGTTAATAATTCAGAGCTGCTTTCTCCAACTCCTCCTGCAGCTTTCACTTCTCCCCCCACCCTCCTCCCTCATTAAGCCCCCCCCAACACACTCTTATCAGTGTCGTCTGCTCCTCACAGCTACAGTAAACTGGTCTATTGTCCGTCAGACCTCGTCTGCGTCACCTCAGGCCTTTTCTAAAGAGAGTGTGTTTTCCTTTGAATACTCATCTTTACCCCGCTGGTGACGCCCACCCCCTCCATGTATGCTACCTGCCCCTTGGCCAGGTTAGAAAGGTGGGTCAAGTTTTAGAGGCAGTGGCCTGTCATTAAGGCTGGGGGGGGATCAGTGGCACAAACTGAGTTGTTGAAAATGACCAATCAAAAGCTTCCTAACAGTCAAAGTTTATCATGACCTGATCAGCCGTTCCTAATAAACTGAACCCTGACGTGACTGACAGCAGTGAGGTCAACGTCATCACTTTAACTCTATCTGAAGAGTTACTGCCCCAGCTGCCCCCCCCCCAGGGGCAAACGCTCCCATTTTATCCTAAACCTGAAGAGGAGGGGGGGGTAGTTTCATCTTCAGAGGAGCCCTCAGGGCATCAGTGAAACAGCCTCACATAATTATTGCCCCAACACAGGGGGCAAGCTGTGTGTGTGTGTTATAAGATCATTCACTTTGTCCCTAAAACGGATTTGATGATCTGAATCTTTCAAAAAGAGAAATTCAAATCTACAGAACATCGACGCCGTTCAGCTGAGATCAGAAGGAGACGCAACAAGACGCTGCACGTTTCACATCGTCGTCACGAACAGTGAATTATGTGGCGTTCAGCAGAGCGCTGTAAATCAACGTTACAGATTCCTGCTGAAAAATATCAAGTCAGCTCCCGCAAACCATGTTGAGCTCTTTGAGACCAGAAGAAGCCAAAAACAAAGAAACCAGAATTGGAGAACAAATGTGCCAATCACACAGCAGCCCCGCCCCCTAATCCATCTTTTTTCCTCTGAATGGGAGCATAATTTAAAAATGCTGAGATTTTATTTTGGAAAAGTAGAACCAATGCATGCAGCAGCGCCGGTGGAATTTCCTGCAGGCTGTCCTCGTCAATTTCCTGACAAAACGCACAACATGTGTGAGTCTGTGGCGCGATCACCTCATCCTGGGGAGACAACTGGCATCCATAAGAGGCAGGCGAAGGAAACTCTGCTCATTCGGGGAGGCATTTCCTGCCGGTCGGGGTAATTACGCTCATCAGGCCTCAGACACTCGGCGGCTCTAATGAGATCCGTCAGCGCTCTTTTCTTTCCTGCTTCTTTGAACGGCGTTTATTCAACAAGACCACTTTAGTGTTACTCCAGCGTTTGTCCAAATAATATTAGTGGACTATTATTAGAGGAGGGGAAATGAATTCTGGGTAATGGCGTTTATGTGGAGGGAGAAACATCTTCCTTGTTGTTCCAGAACAGGTCTGACTCCCGTCCTGCGCTGAACTTCCGGCCTCAGTTGTGTAAAGGTCAAGAAACACAATCCTGACCTGTTAGCTCCGGCTTCCAGGAGGGTTTGTAGGAGGTGTGAATGTACGCACACCATTTAACACAATTAAAGACACACAAAGAAAGACACGTGTGTCTTTTATCGTGGCATCAAGAGAGGGAGAGAGAGAGAGAGAGACAGAGAGAGAGAGGGAGAGGGAGAGAGAGAGAGAGAGAGAGAGAGAGAGAGAGACAGAGAGAGAGAGAGAGAGAGAGAGAGAGAGAGGGAGAGAGAGAGGGAGAGAGAGAGAGAAATAGAGAGAAATAGAGAGAGAGGGAGAGAGAGAGAGAGAGAGACAGACAGACAGACAGACAGAGAGAGAGGGAGAGAGGGAGAGAGAGAGAGAGAGAGAGAGAGAGACAGACAGACAGACAGAGAGAGAGGGAGAGAGAGACAGAGAGAGAGAGGGAGAGAGAGAGAGAGAGAGAGAGAGACAGACAGACAGACAGAGAGAGAGGGGGAGAGAGAGAGAGAGAGAGAGAGAGAGAGAGACTGAGAGAGAGGGGGAGAGAGAGAGACAGACAGACAGAGAGAGAGAGAGAGACAGAGAGAGAGAGAGACAGAGAGAGAGAGAGAGAGAGAGAGAGGGAGAGAGAGAGAGAGAGGGAGAGAGAGAGACAGAGAGAGAGAGAGAGACAGAGAGAGAGAGAGAGAGAGAGAGAGAGAGACAGAGAGAGAGAGAGAGGGAGAGAGAGAGACAGAGAGAGAGAGAGAGGGAGAGAGAGAGACAGAGAGAGAGAGAGAGAGAGGGAGAGAGAGAGACAGACAGACAGACAGACAGAGAGAGAGAGAGAGAGGGAGACATAGAAAGACAGAGAGAGAGCTTTTAAGGTGCAGCTGAGTCTGACGTGGTGGAGAAAAAAAAGGAGGCAGGAAGGAAAGAATGAGAGAAGACAGAAAGACAGAGGAGACGAGGAAACCTGCAAAACAAATCAAGACCACATCTGCTGCACACACACACACACACACACTTGGCAACAACTTCCACACAGCGATGACAACAATCATAACTTTCTGCTGTCAGTCTCGGCCTGTAGCCATGGCAACAGGTTTATCAGTTCAGGTCAATAAAACACAGACTCCTATCCTCTCTTCTGATTGGTTCAGATCCTCTCTCCTGATTGGCTGACTGACCTGTTGTCCCCAGATGAAGTCTGAGAGGAGATTAATTAAACTACACTGAGCTGGTTAAAATGAGGGACCTTAAATTTACATATTTAGATTTCGAACTTTGGCCGTTTTTGGTTCAGCACAGAATAATCTGAGATCATCTGCAGCAGCTGCCGTAAAAAACTGCTGCGGATGGAAAAGTGTGAAAGGTCAAGGCTTCAAATTCATGTTGCATTTGAGGGCAGGTGGAAAAGTTGGGAAAGTCGATCATTAAGCTTTGTGGAGATTTTCCACCAGACGAACTTTTCTGCAAATAAATAACCAAATCAACTGCTTCTGCTGTGACTGAGTCACTTGAACTGCAGCTGATTATTTGACAAGTTGTGTAACGTTACACAACTTCAACACTCCGCCTTTTTTTCTGATCTTGTGCGGAGCAGATTAGACTGAAGGGATTTCTTCACTCATTAAAACAATAAGAACGATAATAAGAGTCGATCTGACTTTGGTTCAACAGCAGCGACGGAGAAAAACGTCAGCGAGTGTAGAGAAGGTCAGAAACCCCCCCCCAACAAATACTTGGCCCCATCAGAGGGGAAGTCTCCCTGCCTGTCCCATAAATCAACAAGTGTGAAAAGACACACACACAGACGCACACAGTGCTGGAAGTGTCGCACACACACTACAAAAATGCAGCAAACCCTCAAATTAGACACACGAGTTTCAGCGTCGGTGACTGAAGCCACATTTTCTTTGTGCTCTTCAGTGAGTTTGAGTAGAAACAGAGAATAATAAAAAAAATAACAACTCAGCAGTCACATAAACAAAATAATGTTTAGCAGTTGTCAAGGACGACACATCCTGGTAACGGCCGAGAGAGCTGACCACATTCTGATGACGGCGGACTCATCACACCATCTGACTGGGAAGGTTTAGTGAGAGTGACAGAAATAAAATGTCTTTCTAACTTTTTACTTCCCCGATGTTGTCGTTTAGCGGAGGAACAGAAGTCGTACAGGACGGACGGTCCGTGGTGGGAATCAGGTGGGAAGTTGTGGGAAAACTGGAGTGGAAAGTTCCCTCCAGATATAAAACACACACACATTAACTGCAGCCGTCTGGCTCTTATCGTTGCCGACGCTCAGCTTTGGCCGAGGTTCACTCACCTGAGTTATTCAGCAGCCAGACCGCGGTGTCGGCTGACAGGACGACTTTTCCAGAGCGGCTCCAAGTGTTAATCTGCTGAAACGTTAACTGGCTGACGACAACAGGCGGGAACACAGATGGAGGGAAACGGATGCTCCTTTTATGTTCTGTGACCGGGACCTGACGGGCCGGCCTCTGGTTCTTCAGTGAGGGTAAAAGTATGGTGGCCTGGAAGTGCAAATCACAACAGCAAAAGAGAAATGACATCAGACATTAACCAAACCTACCCTTTCCGGTTTGGTCTGATGTCTGATGTCTGTGTCTTCTGGACCTTCGAAGGTCACCGGTGGTCCTGAGCTTCAAGTCGAGTCAGAAATGAGTTTCCTGTCCGGGCTGGTCCGTGGAGATGGACCAAGGTGAGCAGAAGGTCCTCTGGGTGTGTCCATCCGGGCTACCGTCCTCAGCCCGCTCCCATTTAGACCCCCAATAGGTGGCAGGAAATGGATGAATGGAGGACTTGATGGATCTTCAGGTTCAGGTCCTTCTTCACCAGATTCTGGCACGACGCTCCTCCTCTTTCAGCTACTCTGCTGCCAGAAGATGCCCGACGATGACGAAGTCTGGATCTTGTTGATTTCCAAAACCGTAGAAGCCCAAAGTGACGTCTGTCCCCGACCCAAAGAAAAGGGAGTTCTCTGCTGATTCTGCAGTTTATCGGACTCAGGACCCAGCAGATCTACACCCAAACCCACTTCAGAACCTCCGAACCTCAACAGCTCCAACAAAATGAGGCACAATGAGCAGATCCTGATTCTTCCCGTCCAAACAGTGAGCCAGATATAGCTAATTGGTACTTTCTACTTCCTGAACTACTTTCCCAACCAGAGTCTCTCTAGACTACATCCGCCAAGATCCAGCAACCTGTGCAGGATGACCCTCAGAGGGGGTTTAATTAACAACATCTGAGCTGGACCAGGTTGACTTTAAATCCAGAGTTGTTGCCCAAACTGGATTAATTGCAGGTTTTCTTTCAGCCTCTAATCTCCTCACATTCTCAAACCCCAGTCTGGACTTTTTTTTTTTTTTTTTTTTTTGGTGTTCTGGTGAAGTCGGCCGATGTGATGAAACGCCGTCTTGTAATCTCTCTCTTTACAGCAGTTTGTGTTTCATCACCCGACCTGCCGCCCGTTCATCAGCAGATCAGCATTTCTGTGTGTCAGGTGTTTCGCCGCTCTGTCTTCAGTCTGTCAGCACCGCAGCTCAATTAGAACTAGGTCACTGTGTGTGTGTGTCTGTGTGTGTCAGTGTGGGTCTGTGTGGGTCCAAGCCAAGGTGTGGTTGTCTGCCAGGCCCACAAGGGATCACTTTCAGTCCTTCTTTTCAGCCACACAAATTTTCTCTCCACAGACTCAGAGAGAGACTGACAGTCACACACACACACAGACACACAAACCACATGGTGATTAGGTGGCACTATTGACTCCAGCCCGTTATTATTGCCTAATTAATCTGCCTTAAAGCTCTGGGACGGCTGCCAGCTGTTTGTCTACACAACCTCGGGCAAACACAGCCCTTGTGTTTGTGTTTGCGTTTGTGTTTGTAGTTACCTTCAAATGCAACATCACAGACTTTGGTGATGCTTTTCTTTGTGTGTGTGTGTGTGTGTGTGTGTGTGTTGTATCTTCAGCTTGAGCCTGTTTAAGAGTTTCCTGAATCACAACATTGCTCATCAACTGAAAATACAAACAGACACACACACACACACACACACACACGAGGCAACGCACATAGTCATGAAGCCACAAGTCAGACACACACACACCCACTGCTGACCACATCATTAAGGGAAATATCCCATAGGATGTAACATTCCTGGACCGTGAACGCATTTATAACAGACCGACAACAATCACAAAGTGAACACACAACTCCTGACAGATCAGTGTAGACACGCACGACAACAATCGCTCTGATAAGCCTTCAATCACAGTGACCGGCCGGTTCCTCTGTGGGATCAATGATACACTTATTCACATGTGTGTGTTTGTGTGTTTGTTATCTGCGTGGTCAAACAAACTCCAGACTCAAATCTGATGACATCAACCTCAAGTGTCCAAAAAGACCTCACACATTCTGACTCATCGTTGTGTTCACCAAACACCGACTCATGTCTGAGTCCAGGCCTTATCTCTGTTATCGTCACACGGGGGTTTGTGTAGAAGGCCAGGTGTGTGTCTGTGAGCACGTCTAAATTTGTCCGTTTCATTGTTAATTCTGAGCGCTCAGTGCAGGAAGGAAGCAGGAGAAGTTTCAGCTCAGCTGTCAGAGCCGTCTGATATTTGGATGTTTCAAATGCCGCAAATATGACAAAGTTTTCCTGGAAATTAATCCTGAAGTCCGCTGGTTGATATCATCGATGGCTCTGTTATTTTTTGGAATTAAAAAGGAAAAAAAAAAATAAAAAAACTGGCAGCAGAAAATCTCTGAGGAAAAGACCACATTCACAGATGATCAGCAGCTGGTGCAGCAGCTTTGGACTCTGGTCAGTTCACAGACATAATTTGGACCGTTTGGAATTTCACTCATGCAGAGTTGTGTAGTATGTGTTGTGTTGTGTTGTGCTGTGCTGGCCGGTCAGAGGAAGGAGGGGACTCTGGGTGATTGTGGTCGAGGGAAGGGATCATTACGACACATGGAAAAAGTGACCACGGAGGAAAAGAGAGGGAAGCCGAGCGGACTGCGGTTCTAAGAAATCCTTCGCTTTCTAAGAACCAGGAGCTTCCAGTCTCCTGCACAATAACACACAACAACACAATAACACAACCATAACACAGTGCAGGCTTCAAAAAGGACCCCCCCCACTGAAGAACACCGTATACAGATTTAGGCCCTTTAGGAGCACACAGTGTGTGTGACATTTAGCAGCAGATAATAATGTATTTGTATTTGGAGGCCGTTACATAAAAAGATAACGAGGAATGGAATTTAAAATGTTCTGCTTATGTTCATGACCACATTAGAGATGTTTAAAGAGTTAAAGGTCCACTTCAACCTCCCCAGTCTGTCATTTTGAAGCAAACATCGATAGAAAAGCTAAAGCGAACCAACTTTAGATCATTTATTTAAATTTTGTACATTCCGGTTAGTTTATGTCACAACAATGTACAATTACAGGAAAGAAATACATTTTAAAATAACATTAATCCTAAAATTCTTTAAATGCTGAGAAACTGGTGAAGTTTTGCATCAACACGAGTCACGTTTCCTCGTTCGAGAGGTCAGAGAGGGCAGAAGAACTAAAAACATCACTCTGTTGATGAGAGATCAATACAAACTGATTCTAATCATTGATCCAATCAGTCCAGCCGGTCTGAGCAGAAAGGCTTCTGGCTGACATTTAATCAAATGATGTTAATGATTCAATTTACATGTCCCATATTTAGCAGCTAACTGGATTATTAACTGTCACAAAGCTTGAGGTTGTTGTATTTAAGCTTTTAAAACAAAAATAGGAAATTCTGTTCTTCACAAAATTAATGATATGAAATATTCCCGTCTGTTTAATTTGACTTATGAACATATTTCTTCATTTTCCACAGAAATAAAGAGACTGTAGGAACAATTTCCCATTTTTGTCTTAAAACTCAACTACAACAAGTTTTAACTACAGAAACTGACGGCTACTTCGTTTCCTTTTTTTTTTTTTTAAATCACACTGGAAACATCTGAGAAATGAAGCTAAACTCCAAATCTTTAGAAAATTATGAAGCAGAATTCCACAAATCTGTTTGTGAAACACAAGAGCTGTACAATTAAAAGTGTTACTAATATCATACACACACACACGTCAGTGTGCAGTCAACATCTGAGGACACACAGCAAAACGCACAATGACACACTCACTCATAGATCATGCTGCTAATTAGCCTTTTGTCAAGTAGCGACAGGGGTGTTTGTGTTTGAGAGAGGAAGGGCTGACACACACACACACACACACACAGGTGGTTGTGCAATGGCGGCTGCCTTTAAAGAGCGTGTGCAGTCAGGAGGGAAAATCCCTGTTACAGTCGCAGCATTCCAGAGGAGCCGAGCTGTTGCCCCCTCGCCACCTCCGAGTGTCGGTCAGGTGGCGAGCTAGTGTTTCAACTTCCTGTGCGTTTTCTCCGTGTGACAGTAAAAGAGCAGGAAGTCCAAAAAAAGCGAGGCTATCTCAAGTTCAGGACCCCCCACCACCCCCTGCTCCAAAACAGGACAGAGCTGTGTGCGTCAGCACAAAGACACGGTTAAAAACAACAACAGGTTGGGCTGAATTTGATCCCCACACGCGGTCTGAGACTCCAGGATCCAGGACTCTGTCATTTCACAGCAGAGTACAGTCACACTGGCCTGTTATTGACACAACAAGGCAGCAAAACATTCAGTAACTGTCACGCTAACACACGCAGGCAAGTATTCTGTTTAGCAACAAACACAGCCAGCCCCCCCCCCCCGCCAAAGACCAGACACCGCTCAGACACATGAAAGTCTTTAAGGCAGAAAGCAGGTTAAAGTTAAGGACGCATCGTGATCGGCTGCTGGGCCGGAACACGAGATGAAGCGAGGATAAGGAGTGAGTGAGAGTCCTCTGTGTGTGTCTGTGTGTGTCTGTGTGTGTTTGTGTGTGGGTCAGCCTCAGGCACTGGACAGCATTGTGGATGTGAAGATCTGCTGCAGTATTTGGGGGATCTGCTTCGTATCCATGGCAACGAAGGATCTCCCTGCTGGAAGGGTCTTTTGGAGTCTGAAACAAACAAAGAAGAAGAAGAAGAAGATGTTTGGAGTCAAACTGGAGACTGAACATTAAAAACAGAAAAGAATTATTTCCTGAAAATAAAAAGGAGACACTGTGAACTGGACCGAGACGTCTCCAGAACAGAACAGTGAGTGTATGAGAGGACGCCCAGACCAGAGACCACGTGGACCTTTAACGTCCCCCTTTAGACCATGTGCACCTTGAAAGTTAGAAACTCTGTCCCCGGGGTCCTCCCATTCCTTGTTCCTGTTCTTGAATGCCTCCATGACATGTGAATTTATTATGCTCCCTCCTCTTTTCCACATTCTGACTGGAGTTTATTTCTCCCCGACATCAACGTCTGGAGTTAAAGAGTAATTCCTTTCAGCTCCTTTCATGTGTCACTCTCCGAGCTTCTTTACTCTTCAGTCATGAGCGGAGAGCAAAACAGGTCATTGTCGTTCTGAAGGGCCTTTAATCTTACGGCTGCCTTCTAACCACGAAGCGGCGGCTCTTGAAAGGCTCGTGCGAGGCCCGTGAGCCTCAGCAGAGAGGATGTGAAGTAAACGGGGCCAGGAGCTACAGTAGGAGCCCGGAGTGGAGTGGAAATGAGAGGAAAGAGAGGATTTTACTTTTCTTTTGTGTTTTCTGCAGAGCTCAGGAGTTAATCTGGGACGTGACAATAAAGGTCAGCGGGACCAGCAGGAGGCGGGAACATGAGTCGGCCCCAGCCAGACTAAACTGAACACTCATTGTTCTATTTAACTTTGATGTCTCGTTGTTTTTTTATTGGTCTTCGCGGGTTCAGCTCCAATCCAGATCAACTGGAGCTTTTCTTATTCCCCTTCACCTCCCTCCTCCCAACTCCATCTTTACCTTTCGGCCTGATCTCCAAGAGACCCGATGAAGATGGCGAAGGCGTTGACCTGCGGGTCAGAGGTCAGGACTTGGGCGAAGCGCTCGGGCCGGATGCCGTAGCGCTCCAGGTTGGCGTCGCTGAGCACCACCACGAAGTGCTCGTCGGCCTCCTCCTTTGCCAGCTCCTTGATGCTGGCCGCTGTGCCCTCCAGGGTGTAGTCGCCGCTCATGCAGAACTGAGCGTGGGCGTGCATGGTCTGCAGGGCGAGGGGGGTGGGGCAAAAAAAAAAAAAAAAAGCTTTATTATTTTCTCCGAGCAGTTTTCAGGCTGCTGTGGCTGCAGCTCGTCCAAATTAAAAACACAACACAATGAGTCTTCACCTTGAGGACTTTGAGTCTCTGCTTGTTGTTCTTGGGGACTTTGTCAGCTCGGACCAGCTCGATGTCGTAGCCGTCGCCCGAGTGGCCGACGATGTCGTACTGCAAAGAGGAGGGAGAGGAAATCGATCTGAGAGGCCGCACGAACACATTGTAATGGTTACACAACTCCGACTTTTGAGGAGATGCCGAGTCGTGACAGGTGCCACTACGGTACGTTAACACCATCCATCACAGCTGGCTTATGTAAGTCTGGGTCACCGAGGTGGTGGGGGTGGGGGGGGGGGTCAACTCAGCTATTTCAGGACGCAGGTATTATGTATGTGGTTCCACTAAGGCCTGTGGTGACTGTGGTGGTCAGAGACATGTGACCGGCCACGTCACTGTTGCTGGCTTCAAAATAACGTTTTTCAAATATGATGTTTGCGGACTATGGTTAAAATATAAATATGATTAAAATAAATAAAATATCATTAATGAAAATAAAACAGGACATGAAGCTAAAATTGTATGAAGCTAAAATTGTATTATGACATCTGTAGTTAAAACACACACACACACACACTTCATGTGTTTACTTGTGTGTATGTGTGTGACACTGGATATGTGATTAGTATCAGGTTTTCTAGAGAGTCACTGAGGGGCCAGGAAGTCTGTCTCGCTTTGACACTCACCCCCTGGCCCTTCCCCCCTCTCTATCTGTCCTGCAGTCCAGACCAGAATGAACCTGAACTTGGATTTTGTGTGCATGTTTAGCTAGAACACAACTCTGGATGTCAAAAATCAAATCATCTGTCACATGAGGAGCAAAACCCCCAGACCCCGAGATCTCTGGAGGAAAAAGGAAGATCAGTGGCTACAGACTTTATCACAGCTTATTAACATACTGAAGTTTAGATCCCAAATGTGGAAAACACACACAACCATCACCTGATCCGGTCGTGGTTCTGCTGTAAAGATCCTTCAGCTACGTGTCGCTCGCTCTCACCTTGAGCTTGTCCTCGTAGCTCTCCAGAGCCTCCATGACCATACACACCGCCTCCATGGAGCGCTCCAGCCTGCTGTCCACACCGTTGAAGCGGTACATGCTGCCCGACACGTCGGCCAAAACCCGCAGACGTTTGGGCTTCTGCTGAGGACTGCCCAGCTGTGAACACACACACACACACACACACAAAGAAGACATTTTCAGTCAAAATCAGCAGGAACTGATGTCTGAATTAAAGATGACACCGACCCTGGAGAGGATTGTGTTAAATTTAGTGTAGCTCACTTAAAATAACAGTCAAACTAAAGGCTGTATTTCAAAACTGGGTGCAATTATTTCAGCACAGACCTTCAGGCCAGACCAAAAATATGCAACACTCTGAGCTAACAAGCATAGAAAAACACGGTATGCATATTATGGTTAGTGTGTGTTTGTATGATTAGTGTGGGAACTATATCAGAGCCTTGTGTGCGTGAGTGTGTGTACAGGAGAAACGACTGGAGTGAGTGTGAGCATGAGCTGAAACAGGGTGTAATAATAATCTCACACACACCGCTGGAATGTAGCATCTGACAGATAAAGGTCAAAATTATGTGTGTGATTCTTGGAGTGTGTGTTTGGAGGGGTGGCAAAGTTTTAGCTGAATACATGGAAGCAGACACACACAGACACACACACACACACACACACACCTCTGGGTCCAGCTCCCCTCTACGTTTATAAATGGCCTTCTCTCCAGTCAGTCCATCGATGATTTTAGCATCATCCAGTTCTCCCAGAGCCTGGTTCTTCAGCCACTGTCGCTCCTTCCCTTTAGCCTGAAACACACACACACACACACACACACACACACACACACAAGTCATGCACCAGTCAACCGAGTAAATAAGCACATTTAACATCCGTCCAGGGAAGATGATTTCATCTTGGTGGGGCGTTCACGGGAAAGGAGAAATCCAGACGCTGACACGTTACAGACAACAAGGAAGATTTACAGTATGAGCAGACTGAAAGTCGCTCACAGCCAATTGCAAACACACACATTTGTCAACCCCAACGACCACGTTTCCTCCCACACACACCCACTGAACAAAGGAGGAGGGTGGGGAGGATGGCGAGGCGGGGGGGGGGCGGGGTTGTAGAGGAAGAACAACATCACTTTCTCTGGTCGTCAATTTGCTCTCTGAGGACGAAGGAAGGGACGTCTGAGGAAAGAAAGAACACAACCCGCCCTCGCCCAGCGTGAGCTGAGACACACAAAGGAACACAAAGCCGGCCGGCGCTAATGACATCACAGGTAAACAATGACATGTGCAACAACAGACAGACAGACGGGGTGTGTGAGGTCAACACAACACACACAACTTTGACTACACAAAGAAATGGTGTCCAGTAACCAGACCCTTCGTGACGCCACCCATCAGTCTAAGGACAGTAGGGACATTTTTCCCATAGATTCAATACAATCAGATTTGTACTGTATGTTAGCCATGTTTAAAATCAACACCACTTAGAATATTCTGTCTAATTGTGGACATAAATCTTTAAATATTAGGGCGGTTCAGGGCGTCACGGTGGCGTAGTGGTTAGCTCTGTTGCCCCACAACAAGAGGATGGTGGGTTCGATTCCCGGCCCGGGGCCTTTCTGTGTGGAGTCTCCAAAGACATCATGTTTGGGTTCATTGGTGACTCTGAACTTTCCGTAGGTCTGAGTGGTTGTTGGTCTCTGTGATGGACTGGAGAACCTGTCCAGGGTGACCCCCGCCCTCACAGAGTGAGTGAATGAATGAAAAGAGTCATCATGAGGATGAGCTGCCTTTGTGTGTTTAACATGGCGGCGTCACCTCTGGCTTTAGGAAACTGCAGATTGATCTATAATGAAAATAATTGTTAGCTCAGCACAGAGGTTTTTAAATAATGAGGAAATGTGACGGATCTGAAATAAAAACGATCTTAATTATCAGAGAGTTTCAGTTTGAAAACAGAACGAGTCACTGCACCGTTTCACGGTCCAGAAATTAATGAAGCTTGACTATAAGCTTGCCAACTAGGCGTGTGTGTATGTGTGTGTGTGTGTGTGTGTGTGTGTGTGTGTGTGCACGCCTTAAATCACTCCTCAGGTATGATAAAATAACACGCCTGCTGGGATTGGTATAATCTCCATCGTCTTTACAGCGGGAAAAGGCCCAGAGGCTACGAGGACAAAGACAAACAATAACCAACGTTCTCCTTCAAAGGTGGCGCTGACAAGGCTGCAAACACCTGGATCAAAAACACAAACACACACACACACACACACACACACACACACACACACACACACACACACACACCACCTCGCATATACAAATAGGGCTTCACACCTGGAGCAGGAGAATAATAGAGCAAGGCTGAGAGTTGTTGCTCTGTAATCACCACTGCATGCTGCGCGCGCACACACACACACACACACACACACACAGCCTCATCTTGAATGCACATTTCCCCTCCGACTCTCAGGCTAAGGGAGGGAAGTTAAAGCCAAAATAATGAAATGGAGACAATATCACTTCCTGTGTTTGTAGCCACCACTCCCAGCGCTGCGGCGCTTTGTTCATCCAACCAATCAGAGAGCTCCTGGGGGACATCGCCCTCTCCTTCTTGCCCCAGCATTAAGTGTTATGGGGTCAACCATTGTCCCCCAGCTCCCTGATGACAGCTCTGAGGTGTGCGGTGGGTTCTTGCTGACCTGTAAACTGTCCAGGATGATCCTCAGAGACTGGACCTGCCTCCTGACGGCGGCGGAGAAACGCTCGTACGTGGCGGCATCGTATTCGCTCATGTCGATCTCCTTCAGCCTGGGATGGAAGGAGACAGGAAGAAGAGGAGAGAGAGGATGACTTCACCTCATCACTTTTAGACAAAGTGCCCATTTTAGTCGGACAGACGGTGGGACAAACAGATTAACCGGCATCAACTGTTCACTGTGAAAATAGAGCAGACTAGATTAAACATCTCAAACAGATGATCTCGTCCAGGTTCTGCTCTTTTTTTCGACATAAACAGGATTTGCTCTTCCAACCGCGGTCCTTAATGTCTCAGGACTGTTCCAATATTCCACTGAAACGTTTAACCACCGAGCTATCGGAGTGAGCGGAGCAGAACAATGAGTGCATTTTGTTTTGGGGGGAATTGAAGCTGCCTCAGACTTCCTGTCTGTGTCTGTGGCCTGAAACATTTGAGGGAGAGTCATGTTTCCACCAGCTGAGGACACCTGCAGAAACACTGACACTGAGGTCAGCCTTGTTAAAACGGGGACCACCTGAGGACGTGACGAGACAGGTGGGCTGTCACCCCCCCAACTCAACCTGAGCAGAATTTATCAGGTTAATCCCTCCAGCTGCTGGTTCTTCAGTATCTCTGCCAGGTGTTTGATACTTTTGGTGACAACCAGAGCGAGACCACAGAGATAAAGAGACTGAAGGAGGGAGGAGAAACAACAAGCTGAGTGTGTGTGTGTGGTTTCATGCCGGCATCAACCATCGACTCTAATTATATCACACGCTGTCACAGTCACTGAGCATGACGTATCCACCGAACTCCGTCAGCACCGACGATCTGGAGTCTGGATTTAAAATCTCACATGTAGATCAGTCAGAGCCAGGAAACAATCAACATAACAACAACTGACACCAAACAACACAGACAAAAAAATGAAAACACTTTGACTACGTTTAATCTGTTTAGGGTTATGGACCTTCTTCTACTCGGTGGTAGAGACGGATGGAGTGGAAGTTCATTTCAGCGTATTTCTCATTGTTGTGGCTGTTGCGGCTCTATAGGTTGTGGTAACTTGGTTATTTGTGGAAACTGCGTTCTCTTCTGGTCGCATTCAGAGAAAGGAGGTTGAAACTGCTCATATGTAAACATGTTTATTTGGAAAGCTAAACAGCCTGCATCACCCTCAAGTTAATATGAAAAAGTTCGGGAACAGGCTGAAATAAGACGAGCTTGTCTTCTGAACCACATTTATACATTTGAGATAATTTAACAAGTAAAAGGGGGAACATTTGGATTTTTTTTATTTCAGAGGGCTGTAAATGATCTGTTCTTAGTTTTTCCAGCCATCCTTTCATTATATAATCCCAATGATCTTGTGCAAAGCTGTAGGGGCCTGGAACAAAGGACAGCAGATTAATACATGTGGAAAATTCTGTTCAGACGGGTGCTGCCTGTCTTTGGACTGTGAGACTGCCTCCTCACAGACAGCTGGGTGTCAGGACTTAAGACCTAATGGGTCTAAAAAAAGATGAGAAGTAAGTACGTTATCATATTTATGATGTAATTAGTAGCTTCAGTAACTGACTGTAATTCTCTCGGTACACACATCAAAGTCCAGTTATTCTGGACCTGCAGACTCTGTTTGTCGCTGTATGTTAACAAACACACACACACACGACAGAGTGGCTTCTCCACACATTCCTGTGTCTGTGTGTGTGTGTGTGTGTGTGTGTGTGTGTGTGGTCAGCAGACACTCTGACCAGCGGCCGGAGCTATTTCCTTTAAATTCCTGACCATTGACATAAACAGGGAGAGAGAGAGAGAGGGAGAGAGAGAGAGAGAGAGAGAGAGAGAGGGAGAGAGAGAGAGAGAGAGAGAGAGAGAGAGGGAGAGAGAGAGAGAGAGAGAGAGAGAGAGAGAGAGAGAGAGAGGAGAGAGAGTCTGTTTTGGCTGGAGGTGGAGACAGAAAACTGAAAACACACAAAACAACCAAAAAAACAAGAAGTTATAGCGACACTCCTAACAACTGAACACAAAGGACAAACAGCAGCTTTCAGCCCACCGGCCCCTGGAGATGAGTTCACTCTCCATCCCAGGTCACCCCCCCCGTGGTTACCATGGTAATTATTGGTGAACAAAACTGTTATGAGCCTTAATTTTTGTATTTCTGTGTCTTGTGATTATAAAACACGGTCAACACTTAACAATGAAACCTTTGAATCCTCAGATGATGGAGTTTTGGGTTTTATTTTATGAAGAGTCGACCAGAGCTGAACTCCATGAAAAGGAAAATCAGGTTGAGATTATTTGGGCAGATACTGAGGCTGAGCCAGGATTTCAGTTCACTTTCAATTTTAAAGCTGTGTCCAAAATAAAATGTTCCTTTACACCTGGAAAACATTGTTTATAGTGTGTAGCCTAAAAAGCAATTAGTGATACCAATAATAATAATAACAATAAAAATATCTTGGATAGTGCAGTATATCATGTTTCATATATGAGAATGAGCTGAAATGCTTTAAATTTTTCTCACTATCACAAAAAAGATTTCCTGATCTGTAGACCGTCGAGGAAACAAACCAGTGAAGAGAAGTGTGTGTCTGAGTGGAAAGAGGCTCACGTGAGTGTGGACATACCTCAGCTTGTTTTTGCTTGTGTGCGCGCGCGCGTGTGTGTGTGTGTGCGTGTGTGTGTGTTAGGTACTCAGGGGTTTATGGAAAGATTGATGCTTAACCTAAAGCTAAATCAACAAAGGACTGTACACACACATGAAGGATGGAAAAAAGCCTGACAGAACTGGCCTCTGATATATTTGTGTGTGTGTGATCACCTGTAGGTGTTAGAGAACAGTCAAATACGTGACATATACTTGGAAGCAGAGTATCAGCGTGTAGCTACAAGATTTAGTCTGGGCTTGGTTCAAATCTGATAGACAGGAATGGAGAGAGGCGAAGACTGTGGGGGGGGGGGGGGGGTGAGGGGGTGTCAAGGAAGAAATTTCAAGAAGCTGGGGTGACATGGGTTAAGACAGAGAGAAGAAGAGAGGAGCAGATAAGGACAGCCAGAGAGGTTATCCTGTTGGTGTGAAAGCAGCCAGTGTATGGGGGGGGTAAAGAGAACGATTCTGATTGAAGCGAACACGAACAGAGACGGCCTTCATAGTCGAGCTGGTGAAAGGGGCGTCCTCTCAACGCTACACACCGAGGTGAATGTGTGTCACACACAATTCCCAGTAGGATCTACCATCCAGCTGGTGGTTGTTTGTCCAGGTTGGAGCACCGTACCTGGACGGCTCCCTGACCAGGAAACACAGCAAATGGCCGTAACAAAAAGCCACCATCCCTGAATACACACACACACACACACACACACACACACACACACACACACACACACACACACACACACACACACACACACACACACACCTGTTCCACGTTAAACACATCACACACTCTAGCTCTGGGTGGTTTCCAAGGCGGAAAAAGACTGTCAATCCTAAACATCTTTACACCCCCAGAAAGCTTCTTGTCTCTGGATCGGACTCAGTTTGGACTCAGGTTTTTGACCCTGGCTCCCCCCGGCTCGCCCAGCTGCCTTTCACCTACCTCTCTTTGAAGGCCTTTTCAGCCATTTCGCGGGCCGCCCTGCGGACGTCTTCAGGCACTGCATCCTTCTCGGCCTGGGAGACCTGGTAGACCTTGTGTCCTGCATCCAGGCGGTAGGGCCCCCCTTTCCCACCCAGGCCCGCCGTGTCTCTGCCGCCTGCAGAGAAACATCTCATGAGGGACGAGGAGGAGCACACCACTCCTCCATCAGTCACAGTAATGTGTGTGTTAAACCTCGTCACAGGTTTACATCAGCATTTGGAGAACTGCTCACCTGTGCCTCCTGCCCACTGGTTTCCCCCAACATGAGGGGCGTTGTTGGGGTCGATCTTGCCGTGTTTAGGGGCCGTGACATCCAGGCCGCTCTCCCTCTCGATGGTTATCTGTCCGGACGGGGAGAAGGAGAGAACATGTGTCAGTTTAAACATTCAGAAAACAAAGAAGTTGTTCTTTACCTCAGGAGGGAGCTCTGTCTGTATGAGTTTAAAAGGTCCATACGGTCTAAAGAGAGACCTCCATGTGGTCCAGGTTCTATATTAATCCAGTGACTGAGCCTTAAAAACAGCCGTCAGGACTTCCTGAACTTTGTGATGTCACAAAAATCCTCAGCCACACCCACCTGGACACAGTTTTGCAGGATTTGTCCTATACCAAGGGCCACATTCTACAGAAGCCGGAGAGCCGGCGAGGACTGTCCCATTTCAACAAGAAGGACCCAACAGGAGGATCTTTCAACAGCCCAACATATCCCAGGATTCATTGCATGACCAATAATGAAAGTAATGTGACCTGTTGTTCATAGAGCTCCAGAGAGAAGCCTGAGAGAGATGTAAAACTACACTGAGAAGGTTTTTGGTTCCTAAAACCACAGATTTATCTTCTGATGGATAACAACCCTTCAAAATAAAGGACTGGGCCTTTAAAATGCTCCCTGGGAAAGGTGAAGAAAACAGATTGAGTTGCAACTAATATAAAAGAGTGTGCTTTTTTCACACACTTCCTCTTGAAACCTCATCTTTGTTCTCGCGTATTGAATAAGTGTGAGAAAAGCCGTCGATGAGGAGAACGGACTTTCTATCTCGGAGGGCTGAGGTCTCGGCGGGACGGACAGAACAGGCTCTGTCTGTCCCAGCAGGACAGTGATGCAGAGAGGAGGTGGAGGAGGATGAAGAGGAGGAGTGGAAACAGGGAGGGAAGAGCTTTGTATTATATTTTTTCTTTTTTGGTCCATCTCGATGTCATCACTGGAGCCAAAACCAGCAGGCCGGCTCTCACAATGAAACAGGGCGGCCGGCCAGAGTCTGGCACGCATGAGGGAGCGAGGAGAGAGGCCGAGGGAGGGCGGGGGGGTTCAGGGGCTGACTAAGTGTCTCCCCTGCAGCTCAGCCACATTCTTACATCTTGCAAAAAATCTGAATGGCACCTGTGGGGGACGAGGTTTTAACTGCTAACTGCGGAAGGCTCTGGTATCTTGGCTGCTGGTCTGAGCGGTTGAACGGAGACTTATCTGGCAGGAGCAGCAGTCCAGCTGAAGAGGAGCTCCTCCTCTTCCTATGCTCGCCAACTGTGTACACCTCAAACTGACACTCAAACACACACACACACACACACACACACACCAAGTTGCTGAGTCAGCTCTCTCTGGCTTTAGTGCAGATTAGGAGGAGGATCAACTGACACCTGGTCAGATTATGGGGATAAGATGATGACACAGTGGGGCCAACGGAACATGTTTGCTGCAGAAGATTTACATTAAATAAAAAAAAATAAATAAAAAAAAAATTCACCACTTAACATTAAAACTGTTATTGATGTGATAATGAGGTATTATCAGAAAAAATGTAGCCTGCAGACACACACAGAGTCTCACAGTGTTGCTAAAGCCCAGCTGTGTTGGCTGCTGACATTAACAACGGACACTGGAAAATGTCTGGCAGGGCAGTCGCCGCGGAGACCGGAGGGGGAAAACGTGTCATTCAAAATGCCAAACATCCTCAGTGTCCCATTCAGCTGTGAAGCATCAGCATCTCCACAGAGCTGTCAGTCTCCTCAGGAACCAGAGAGAGCCCCCCAGCCATAGCTCTGCGCTGAGATAAAGGGTCAGAGGTCAGGGCCACCTGATCACCTTCAGCAGCTCGCCTCCGCCTTGTGACCGCACTCTCATTACATACCACTACACATGTGTCTATGCATGCAAGTCACACTGCACGACGCACAACGGCAAAAAACAGCAACAAGAACACGGGTCGCCTCGTGCTGGGAGGCGACGGTCTGCACCTGTGGTTGCCTCCCTGTTAACACACACCCCCCCCATCAGGTCAGTGAAATCTGCTTCCTGTTTCAGTCATCCATGCTTGTCATCAGGCTGAATATAGAAAAAGGACATAACTCCTGAATGTGTCCTCTTCCTGGTCTCGGACTCACATCCAGTAACAGTGTGACTAATGCTCCACTTTCAAGTTTAGAAAAATGATGAGATGCTTTAAAACATGTCTATTTTGGGCTCTGATAGCCGCCACACCGAGTTCCTCATGAAGTTGTGAAAGAGTCATGAGTCACTTGGCCACTGCTTCCACAGGACTGTGTGTGCGTGCGTTAGGGTCACATTACTGAGGTCCAGCAGGGATCTGAACAGGCGACTGTCACTTTTACAAACTATATGAACTGATGTTTGAAGCTCAGTGCGTTTTCAGCAGGATTATTATTATTATTATTATTATTATTATTCGACAGCACCTGCAGGGAGGTTTTTAAATTGTCTCCTCAAGTTTTCACCTTGGGCCTGATGCTCACTCTTCATTTCACCCTTGGGCTTTATTAAATGATTATAAACTATGTTCGGAATGCTACCCATCCTGTTCCTACAGCACCTGATTGGAGCAGCATCTGTCCTGGACCTCTAGCTGTTTGGACCGAGCATACAAAAGATATTACTAAGACTAAACACAAACTGTCAGAGGAAATCATTCATCACTGTATTGTTCAGGAGAGTCCGCCTGTCATTTAAGGAAAAACACACTCCCTTATCTTGTTTAGGTGGAATATATACGATGAAAATGTCTAACTTTCCGTCTAATGTGAGCTGCGGTTATTGCTCCAGATTGTGGAGCGTTGAAGACAACTTTTTTTTAATGACTGTGGGATTCAGTGTCTCTCCCCCTGCTCTCCTCTCTCTCTCTCTTTCTTTCTTTCCTTCATTCAACATCTTTCCCTCTTCCCGCATCTGCCTCATCTTGTAGGATTAACAGCCTCATAAATTTCTGATTCTCCTTTTATACGCCCAAAGACAGAAAAGAGTGATTTAGGAGCAATGGAAACTCTGTGTGTGTCTGTGAGTGTGCATGTGAGTCTAACAGATAATCTAGTGATGCCGGGATGGCAGGAGGCCAACCAGAGCTACACACTGACACATGGAGAGAAAGACAACAACGATTGGTCCAATTAAGTCTGAGGTTGAGTGACGGCTGCGAATGTGATGACACCATGACGTTCACCTGCAGACTTGTGTGTGCAGGTAGATGACTTGTGTGTGTATTTGTGTGTGTGTGCATTGATGAAGTAATCATCAATCACACACAGACAGCCCATTGTGTGCACAGGGTGAATAATAAAAGGGATGAACTGTCGTGTCTCCGCAGGACGTTATTTACCTCTGAAACATGTGACTTCACAAGTGGGCGTGAAATCTTATTTATTTCCTCTCGTCCCCTCAAAAGCCTCATAAAAATGCTAAATATGTGACAAGCAGTGTGTGTAAACCGCAAGCAAACAGGTGAGCTGGCACGGAGGTGAGCTGAGTAAACGGCCTGCTGGAGCAGCACATCTCTGAGCGGACATACAGGGAGCCTTGTGAACAGCCATGTTTGGACACAGAAGTGTACTCTGAGCCAACAGGGAGAGTCTGTGTGAGTCTGACCTGCAGCGGACTCAGGGAGGCCCATCAAAGACCCGACTGCTGAGGAATCCAGGTCAGAGGGAGGGAAGCTGTGGATGTGTGCAGGTGAATGAGACTGTACGGACCTTTAACAAATACACACTTCATAATCAGGACATATATTGTGCGTTTCTCAGATCACTTTCCTTGATCTTGTCTTTCCAGTCCATGTTGAGTCTTCTTTCACTTTCTGCACAGACTCCAGATGTGCAGATAATGGAGCCTAAATCTGAACATCTGAGCAGCCACTGCCTAACAATGCACGTGTCTGTGTGTGAATGTGGGCACCTTGACAATGCTGCCTCAGTGTGCCGATCTCAGTGTTCTGACCCCTCCCAGGGGTCAATCCTATTGCATCATCAGCACAATGCCCACCCATTCATAAAAACCCACACCCTGGGTACAGCAGGGTCATAAATTCTGGGGCCTGACAGATTCTGGTTCATATAAAAATCAGCGGTGTGCAGAATAACATCCAGTTTTCCGAACCCTGTTTGTTTTTAAAGCAGCGCTGCCCCCGAGCGGTGAGGAGAGGAAGTGCAGTTTGACTGAGGGTGATATTTCTTACCTGGAGGGGCCTCCCGTCCTCCGTCCCGATCATGTTTCTCCATTCCATCAGTGACCGCTGCAGGGTGTCCAGTCCCGTCTCCCACAGCCGCACGTAGCCGCCCATGTCCACCGTGACCACGCCTCCAGACCCGAGGGGGGCCATCAGCACGTCGGACTCAGACACCTTGGACAACCAGTTGGTGTAAGGCGACACGCTCATCGACCTGCCAATAACAATAAGGCAGCTAAATCAAGACAGTCACTTTTCTTTAACTCAATCTACCGATTTCCTCTAATATGATAATTAGAAGGTCTGGATCATCCGTCTCTAAACTTATGGGAGGAGTTATTTTAATGTTTTCGATGGTTTGGATTGTCAGAAAACAGCACAGGCTGTTTTTATTGAAGGATTATTGTGTATTTGATAAAAGTCAAGGCTGCTTTATGCAAAATTCCTGATTTGATGACAGCAGCTTGGTGCTGAAATTATTCCTTAAAGATGATGAAGTCTTTGATGATTAGCTGGTCCTAGAGGATGCTAATTTCTGTGTTTACCTTGGAACAGGAATGTATTTGACCTTTTTGGAGTTCAGATCCGTCACCTCCAGGTACGCCGCCGTCATCGGAGGCGTGACGTCTGCGTGACGAGGAAAAAAACAAGACGAGTCTCCCAACAGACACATTTTGAATTCATCTGCTGTGTCGTAAACCCGGCAGGATCTGAACTCTGACCTTTGGGGTAGACCTCCTTCAGGGGCACCTTGTTGGGCGGAAGGGCTCGGACCACCTGATTGGCCGAGAGGAGACTGACGCAGTTCTGCTGTTTGACGGCGCTGGAACGAAGCCCCCCCTTGAGGAACATTTGAGCGCCACTCCCGCTGCTGTTCATGTCCGACAGGTCGACAGGTCTCTGGAAGCTGTACACCTCATTAGGAGACTGAGGAAAAATAAAAGCCAGAGGAAAATATCAGTGGAGCCCCCACCCAAGAATGAAAAATGTAGGAAAACTAATTATAAAGGAAGCGAAAAAGGAAAGGAAAACTAAAGGCGACTAAAATTGGTTTAGCTTATTTCAGATATTATCAGTTCTTCTATCTTCTCTCTTCCTCTCTTTGTATTATTAATATTGTTTCTGCACCATATAAACTTTCTGGTTTCTCTCCCATTTTCTATCAAACTGTCTTTTTGCTCCTTATCCTGTGAGTTATTATTTCCATTTTACGTTTCATTAATTGTGACTCCACTCTTAATATATCATACTATTAAACACATTTAACCATCACAAATGTTATATTTTGGTGTCTTAAAATTGTGATGGGGTTCGGGTAGGAAAAGTAAAAACATCCCCGATGATGATGTGTGATATTTGACCTGATCTCCGATCACACTAGACAGCTGTTATTTTTATCTTTACATGCCCCCCAAAAGCTGAACCTGGTCCTTTAATCTCACCATGAGGTCTGGGAAACCCACAACAACCCTCGCAAAGGAGGCGGTGTCGGCCAGCACACGATTGGGTGAAACAATCCTCTGGTCCAAGGCGGCACTCAGGTTTTCATTAGGCAGCTGCTCGCATGACAACATCTGCGGCGCAGACACTTCAGCTGGGGGGGGGGGGGGGGCAAACAGAACATAATGAAACAGATAAAAATAGAGATGAAACATGAAGATCGTGAAACAAAAGCCACTTCAGAAGTCGTTTCTTCGCCACCAGGTACAGCCGCACAGTGATTACAGTGACCTCTGACCTCCAACCGACTGACTCAGTCACATTCTGTTCTCACTCACTGTGACAGAGAGCGACATGAGTGTTTAATATGTATTGGAACATGAACGGTTCACTTGGCCAGCTGACAGATCTGCTCAGAGGTTGTTGGGGCTGACATATGGCAGCCGGGAGCCTCGCTCGGCGTCTCTACGTCCATCTGCCTCCTTTTGTTCACAGGGCTGGCATCATGTCCTCACTATGTGCTACATAAGAGCCTGTTAACCTTTATTTAAGGCTGCGGGTCCTCATGACGTACCTGAGCCGGCTCCGTGGCCGGAGCTGACCAGGTCCTCGCTGATGCTGTGGAGCTGACACACTCCCGTGTTTTCGGCTACCATGTGCATGGGCTTGGTCAGCAGGAACTTCCTGTTTAGTGACATCACAGCCGGTGTCATTGTAACTCACTTCACAGAGATGGTGATGGCGACTGGAGAGCCGTCACTGACCTGTTGGTGTTGCTCTCCAGCAGCAGCCAGCGGTCTTCTGCCACCAGGAAGACGGACTTCAGGTTGATGGGGAGGGAGATGGAGTGAACCCGGCCCTCCAGCACGTCCAGCACCTCCAGCTGGTTGCTGCAAACACAAGCAGATGAGGCAGATGACGGACAGAAACCGTACGACTGACACTGTTCCGTGTTGAGGAGAATCTCACCTCTCCTCCTTATAGAAGAGGAACCAGTTCTTATGAGCGAAGTCCCGGCACATTTTATGGGCCCCCTGCGGAAACACAGGCAGGACACACCTCAAATTAACTTCAGTTTGTTTGGGGATTCTTCTCAGCCGTTGATGAGGCGGCTTTTAAGTTTTGAAACAGTTTGCTCAGAGACCGGTGAGCAGCAGGAGGTGAAATTTTAAAACGTACACTCAAAATACAGCCTGGCTTTGGATTTTAGTCATTAGTCACTTTATTTTACTGTAATGATGTTTTTAACAGTGTTTCTACTGTTTTCATCTTTTATCTTATTATCAATCAATAAAAATTGAAATATTTTATTCCATCATGTTTGTTCTTGTTTTCTAAAACTTTTAAAATCTGTTCTACTGTAAACTAACTTTAATTTTGATTATTTGCTCCACAAATACAAGTTTGATTTATGGATTGATTGATGAATGGTGGAGATGATCCATGAAGCCACTGACCTGCTGCTCTTTGCTGTTCCACCAGTTGGACTTTCCTGTTGTTGGCTGATCTGAGTCCGGAGACAACGTGAGCCGACGCACGGCGCCGGTTACCAAGTCCAGATGGAGCACAGTGTTACTCTGACAGACAAACACACAGAGGGAGCGATGAAGAGATATACTGTGTTGATTCACACGCTCCTCCTTCAACCACAGAAAACATATTTCCACAGACAGACGGGAAATGTGATTTATTCAACACTTTAATGTTCACAGTTTATCGTTTATTTCTCATTCAATTTTTGTTGCTCCAATTAATTTCTGCCCAACTCAGAATTGATGTTTTTGATTCTGATCAAATAAATAAATAAAATAAAACTTAATTAGACAACATTAATTTAATTTGCTCATATTTTTAATAAAATAATAAAACTTAATTAGACAACATTAATTTAATTTGCTCATATTTTTAAGAGTGACCGTTCTGGTTTTATATTGTTAGTATTTTATCATTATATTTAGTTCTACTCTGTAAATACACGTGTCTGTTTTCTATATGTTGTTGTTTTTACATCATCACAAATCTTTCCATCACTTCTCAAAGCAGAGAAATCTGTGACACCTGTCAGTGACATCATGCATCAGCGTTGTGTTTGTCTGACAGGAGCTCAGTTTGGAGTCACATGTTTAAGATCTACTTCTTCTGCCTCGGTGGCTTTCAGCTCTGTATTCGAAACAGATGAAGGAGTTTAGTCTCAGAGAAATAAGCTGACTGAATGTTTGGCAGTTCAGCTTTGATGCCATTTTGTTTTGCTGTTGTTTTGTTGGAAAGACACACACAGTGCTGATCCTGACAGGGTGATGGGGGGACTGGAGCCAATCCCGGCTGTCACTGGCTAAGGGCGAGTTACATCCCGGACAGGTCGGCAGTCTATCAGAGAGACTGTTAATGTAATTGGTTCATTTCTGTTCTGAATATGAATAAACAAAAAAAGGAGCTGAACTCAGTGAGATTCCTGACTGACTTTTTGCCAACAGAGGGAGCTCCTGTCCAGATGAGCTCCAACTGATGTGACCACTTCACTCCAAGTTCATTCTATTCAATTTAGATCGACTTATTGTCCGAATGTGCTTCTGTATGTGTTGTGAGTTAGAGATGAGTAGTAGGATGTCACAGTGTGTGTGTGTGTGTTGGCTAAACTGTGCGTGTGTGTGTTGGCTAAACTGTGCAGAAGGCTTTCCGTTTGTGACGCACTAGGCTTCATCTTCAATTGAGTTTTATGAGAAGGAGCCACGGGGGAGCTGGCCCCGGCCGCCCTGCTTCACGCTAATGCTTTCCTTATGGCCTCCCATTCCTGACATACACACAACTGTGCCGAGGACGAATCCTGTTTCCTCATCCTAAACGTGTACACGCTTCTGGAGGGAGGGAGTCCATGTGCAGGCACACGTGTAAACCCAGCGTGTGCTTTGACAGTCACTCAGGTTTTTTGTGTTTGCACTGTATTTGTGTCTGCATGCCCCTGAACGCAGCATTGCTATATCTGAGTGTGCTTTTACAAGCATGTCGACCCACATCAGAACATACACTTATATATGTTTGTGCATATATTTGTGTGTGTGTGTTTGTGTGTGTTATGGTTTCCTCGATTTCCCTGGAAGACCAGTTGACCTGTGACTGAACTTGATGTTGTCTGGATCTCTTCATTTTTAAACAGACGTAACTTGATCTATCAGTGTGGTATTTTTAGACGGGCTCCTCTTGCCTAATGCTCCCCAGCTGTAAAGTGTTCTGCTCGGAGAAACCGACGTTAATGTGCATTATTCTTGTCTGACGCTCTTCTGTTGCGGGCCGAGGTTCCGACGGGATCAGAGAGACGTGGGAGCAAAACAACATCTAACCACCGACCATTTTAAGAAGCGCTCACTAAACTTATGCAGGGATAATTTAAATCTGCGGTTGTCCTCAGAATAAAAAATAAAAAATAGAAATACCAGTGTTGTGGAAGTGTCGTGTTACATGTTATACTAGTCCACAAGCAAAGACGGAGGTTGTTCACTCCTCACTCCATGTTGTTCTTCTGTGGTGTTTCACTATTTATGAGTTCCCCTTTGCGATAAGGTGATGGCACCAACTATGAAACACAAAACCCCAACCTTTTCTGTCTCTCTACAATATTAAAGGACCATAAACACATTAATGTCTATATATGGAAAAAGTCTCTGAAGATTAAAATGTATTTTCTGATAACACACCTTAACAAGGTTATAGAAATGACAGCATGGAGCTTATTAAAAATAAAAAAGGTCCATACGATCTAAAGGTAGATGTTTATGTCCGCTTTCATTATAAAAACTATTTATTTATTATTTAGATGAGATAAAACACTGGGGAAGTGGAAAGTTAAAATAAAGTTGGGACCAGGAAGCTGTAGAGTTTTGCGGTGGTTACTTCATGACCAAAGCACAAAATAGGACAAAGCTGCTCTACAAAATTTGGAGCAATTCCTGGTTTCCTTGTGGAGCAGCGTATATATTTATGTCCTGCAGATGGACTGTAAAAAGAAGCAGTGTCCCAATAAAAAAAGGAAGAAGGGTAATCTGAATGAAGCGGGTTTTGGAGGTTTGAAGTTTTGTTTTCCGTCATATTCAAGCTTGTAGGTAGTATGGACAGATTCACACAGCATCTGAAGTTTCGGTTAAAAACGTGATAGAAAAATGTACATTTATTTACAATGAAAACTCCACAAGGGGCCTCTGATATCATCAACATCCTGTTCCCTGACTGCTCGAAGAAAACTGTAACCTAATGAGTGTGATTGTTCATTCATACACGATAGAGTGTTAGTTTGTGTGCGTCTGTGTGCCGACCTGCTCCTCGTGCAGCACCACCTGTCCATCCAGAGGACTGCCGAGAGGAGCGACGGTGACGAAGGGTTGCCAGACGCCGCTGATGGTCCTGGGGAAGACATCGTAAAGCTCCATGACCTGGATTGTCTCCCCGTGCTCCTTCATGGAGAACAGGGACACGGGGTTACATGTCGCCACATAAACAACATCTGCAAAACAAAAGCACAACCAGTGTTTGACTGTCATGAATTCAGACGTGTGTGTGTGTCTGCCAATGCACAACGGGTAGATCTCTGAAAAGTAATTTTCTGTGAGTTCGGTTTTGTATGTAAGTGAATTCATTCATATTTAAAAGGCGCCATAATATATACAAATAAAAGTTTATACTCTGAAAGAGATTGTTTTTTAACACTAACATAAGAAAGGAAAAATAAATAAGCATCTTTCTGTGACTTAAATGAACATAAAATGAAGCCGTCATTCTGTTTTTGAGATGTTAAATAATGTTTGTCAGCATAAAGGTCGATGTCCATTTGATCTGATAATGAATCAGGTTTCGTTCTATATTAACATGTTATGCTCACTTCGCTTCTGATACACTTAACAATATTTAATAAAAGATGACTGCTGCTCTACAAAGTAGGTTGTGGTGCTTTAACACAATTAACCAGAATCTGCTGGTTAGGGTTTGGGTTAGGCTGATAGATTTATGATGTAGACGTGAACCAAGAGAAATCTAATTAGCATTTGTTTCCTGAGCTTGTACGACATCATCCGTCCCTGTAGGGAGGACTCGTCCTCTCTGGAGGTCCAATTAGTGAACGTCCATCAGCAGCAGGACAGAGAGACGACAAACCCCGAGCTGCTTCATTTGTATAAGATTCATATTATAGCAGGGTTTTTTTGTTTTTTTTTTTACCTCCACTAACACAAATTTAAAACGCAAAACCAGAAACCTGAGAGTTTTGTATGATTGTGTTGGTTGTGTGCGTACCATCTTTGGTGGTGACATCACAGATGATGTTGACTTCATTCATGGGAATCTGCCAGTGGGCTTTCTCTTCGCTGAAGCTCAAAGCTCGGCTCTCCTGCCTGTTGCAGGGGTAGCTCTGAACACGCAGAAACACCGGGCCCTGAAAACACAAGACACACTGCTACAGCAAAACACACAAACAGACACACACAGACTGTGTTGTAGTAGACGGACTGAGATCACAAGATTCCTTGTTTATGTTTTCATTTTCTCCGCCTACTACTGAAAGTGCAGAAAAGGTGACACAGCAGATAAAACTCCTAAAATGGTTTCGCGGTGAGACTGAATCTGCCCCTGATCTGGAGAGAGAGCTGCTCAATGAAGAACAGCAGCTGTGGTCAGTTTAAACTCAGGTCACAGTTTTCTGCAATAACAGAACAAATTAATACAGTTTCAGTGCTTCAAGCAAAACAATAATATTAGAAACACGATGTGTGCATCTCTCCTTAAGGTCCATACAGTCTGAAGGTGGATGTTAAAATTACAGGGAGTGAAGCAGATTTTAAATAGATCTTTAGAGTAGCTGTGGAGGTCCACTCTGTTGTATCTGCCGTGCTGGTGAGTGTGTCCTTTGTGCGTTTACCTTGATGTCTATGGTGTGCGTCTCAGTGGGGCAGAGCAGTTTGCGCCTGGCGTTGCCGCCTTGGTTTATCGTCCAGTATCCCGTCATCTTAACATCCGGCAGCGGCAACCTGAAGGTCAAAGGTCACATGCTGACAACTGCCTGGCAACAACTATTTAACCCGCAGTCTGCTAAAACATCTTAATATACAGCATGAACAGTTTCACTGTCACACTTTTGAGTCCCCAGTTAAATTAAAATCAGGGACAAGATGGAAGCTTTGATCTGTTTTCAGTCAGATTTCCTGAAAAACTCCATATACGTTAAAATCAACATGAGTGTTCGCCTGTGTGAGTCCCCGCTCAGCTTGTTGTGTGCACGTCCAGATGTTTACTGGTCTTCCCATGAATCATAGCTGGATTATAGCCACAGCCTTATTGGCTGCAGGTGGGGGTGGAAGATGCATCACAACCACAAGACAGAAAAATTCCAGGAGGATAAAATGGTTGGACGACGGATCATCCTCCAACCGTAAATATTTCTATGAATGGAAAAGCAACAAGGCACAGAAGAGGAACGGTTTCTTGTTTCCCATGTCCAAAATTGGAAATCAAGAGGCAAAATATTTGCTTTTATGTATACAAGATGTTGCGGGCAATGCAGCTAGTTGAGTATAAACAGTTCAAGATGGGCTTTAAATCACTGAAAAATACAAAGACCCGGCGAGCTCGGATGAGGCAAGCGCGCACATAACGGAAGAGATCATCGAAACAATCAGTTCCACAACTGTTCAAGGAAAATACTTGTTTCTGCACCGCTTGGTTCTCAAGGCTTAACTTGAGATATTAATGAATGCGGTAAGTCAAAATAAAACCACAGGAGACAGAAGAAACAAATATTTTCCTTTATTCAGAAGCCAAAGCTGGACATAATGAGACAATGTAGTGAGAGTTTTATCTGTCCCCTACAGGACAGGTGAGGGACTGCAAGCTATGTGGACAGACAATAATTAAAAATTTAACAGGAAGCAGTCAGGAGACTTCATGGAAGCCTCATTGAAGTTCAGTCCAGAGTGAAACCAGTCCGCATCAACCTATTTCAAGCATGTCAGGATTTCATTTCCTTTCAAATTAAAATACTCAACAATCTGTAAGTAACGAGTTAAAAGTTCAGGAAGGTAAAAGCTCCATCCGGATCTGATGACCACTGAGGAGCCACTTCCTGAAGTTCACAACCTTCTTTAAAAGCTTCTTTAATGATTGTAACAGAATTTATGCAAAGAGGCCAGTTCTGGACACGAAGACTAAAATAAATCATTAATCTTTGTTTTGGTTACAGTTCATAATTAAAACACAGATTGCAGTTTCTGTAGATTTTTGCCTAAATATAATTTTAGAACAGCAACATGAAATCAATCGTTATCATTCTGTCTGTGTGTGTTAACTTTTGTTCTTCTATAATATCATATATATATTTATAATGTTGGTCTAAAAGGTAGAAACTGTGATTTCAAATTATTGTGCAGCTCTACGACAAAGTGGGCTGTGCTGCTTTAACGAAATTGATTAGACTCCTCAGATAAATTATCCAGAAGAGAGAAAAATGGCTCTCCAAACCGTATTTGATTTCTGAGGTTGGACAAAGTCATCGGTCACTGTCGTCCTCTCTGGAGGTCCAATTAGTGTCCAACGTCCAGCAGAGACAAACTCTGAGCTGCCCTAACACTAAAGTTCAGTTCAGATGTGAAAATAGGACGAGATACAGTTTCATTTAGATGAGATTCATATCACAGCTCATGTTATCTGTTATCCAACCTCTACCTCTGGTTGTGTTAGTCAGGTACTGTGTGTGCGTGTGTGTCTCCCCAGCGTCTTGTGCTCCTGCAGCCTTACTCCTTAGCCAGTTTGACAGAGCTGGTCTTGGCTCCGATGGGAATCCCGTGCTTGTGCAGCGCTTCGATCAGCACCTCCCTCATGTCTTTGTTGTACGAGTCAAAGTCGAAGACATTTCGCACCACGTTGGCCAAACCCTCTCTGGGGAATTTCTGTGTGGAAGGGGATAGTGATGGATAAGAAGGGAGGATAACCAAACAGAGGGGGCGGAAGGAAGAAAAGGGAAAATTAAAAAAACCCAAGAGAAGGAATAAACATTAATATGATTAATAAGATGTACAGTTCTGCAGCAGGGGTCAGTGCAGGGAAAGAGTCTCATCGAAGACATGATATCTGACCGTAACTCGTCTTTATACTCAGTATTTGTTATTGCGATATAATTAGAGAGATACCAGTTTAATTGCCTCAATAAATTTCCCTGAATTGTATTGTAACTATGGTGATACGCTGATAAACACAGGCGGAGGAGAGACTCTGTTGGAGGAGACCGAGAGAAGTTGGTAGAAAGTTTTTAAAACTTTTTAAAACCAAGATGACTGATGGACAAATGGAGGGGTGACGTCATGGTGGGTTGACAGTTGTCATCATTTAATCCAAAACCTTAACTTAAGTTTTTATCCTTTTTATAATCAAATTTATACAATTGTGGTGTTCATTGTCCCTCTCACAATACCACAGGAGCTACTGGTCTAAATCAAACACTTTGGTTTACAGGCCAAAAAAAAAGGGGGGGTTTAATTAGATTAAATTATATAAAACAACATCAATGAAAAATAACAGCCACAACCCTAAAAAAGTAGTTTAAACAACTAACTGATGGAAGAGGAAGTGAACTGCATTACAAATCTGATTGGACATTTGCTTTTGGTATTTGGTGATTATCAACCTTCGGCTGAAAACATTAAGGACCAAAAATCAGCAGAGGTTTAATATCCTGGCTGAAACAAAACAGGACGGGAGATGACGTGAAATAGATCAGCACTGCGTCTGCAGTCCTGATTCAGGCTGTAATTCACTGTTTGTACACGTTTATAAAAAGGACACGATGCTCAGGATGATTTAACAGTCCTGGATTCGGGGGCATCATTAGCTCCATGATTGCACTTTCAGGCCTAAATATTACCGTTACACACCGTTGGTCCTGTAAATTGATACAAACATCAACAACAGCCACATCCCAGCTGGTATTAATCCAGGTTCCCAGTTACCACAGAGGTGCATTTATGATCGAATGTGAAATGGTAATTAACCTCGAATGGAGCAGTTTAGACCTCGCCTAAATGATCCAATATGTGTCCCGCTCCTCTACATGTCCATAGTGCTGGTGATTAATGGCAGGACTGGGTGGCCAGTGGGGAAATCAAACACAAGGGCTCGTCCCTGTGCTCCAGGTTATTGATCTACAAGTGTTGCAGCTCTGTTTGTAATTCCTCTCTGCTCCGAGCTCCGTTATTCCGGCCTCCTGTCATTATTTTGACTCTCTGAATATTTTTCAACACCGTGAATGTTTCTACAGAATTAGGAGGCAGGGAAACGTGAAAATTATGTACAGACAGGCAGCTAAAAGGTACACAATCGATGATGATGATGATGATGATGATGATGATGGGAGGAAAGGTAAGGAAGGGGGAAGTGGTGAAGATGCTACGTCCAATGGCTCCACTGAGGAGGGACAAATAAATAAAGAATCTGTCTTCTACCCAGAAAAGCCACAATGGCACGATGTGGTAACCATGGAGACAACAGCCGACTGAGCATCCATGTTCCTTCCGCGTCGGGGGGGAGAGTCTTATTCTTTCAAAGAAAAAGTCACTTTGCTGTTGAACTCTTGAATGAATGATGTATTATAATAACAAGGTTTCCCGTTGGAGTCTAGTCTGTGATTTCATCCAGACCGGAACCAAAATCCCATTCAGGATGATCCTGTGACCACGATCACACTTTTCTGTGAATGATGAGGGGGTGAAGTGCTGAATGAGAGGAGCTTTCAGTCTTTGAGAGCCAGATATGGTGATATTTGTCAGATAATGTGTTAGCCCCTTCATTCAGCGTCTCCCCTCTTATGCTCAACTTCAGCTAATTCTGTATGTGACTCTGTTCTCTGTAATCTGGGATAGTACCTCAGAAAACCTTCTTTTCCTGATAAAAACCGTGTAAAGCAGAATGGCCAAAGAAAAGTTCCTCTCATGTGTTTGGGTTGTTCTAGAGCTGATCTGAAGTTTCCATCTTTATCTGATCAGGAGTTCTGCTCATTAATGATGAAAAATCAGCTCCAAAGCCTCTAATGCTCTAAATATCTGATTGTCTTTATTCTGTCAACACAATAAACTCAGACCAACTTCTCCTCACTGACATCAGAAACATACAGGACTGAGTCAGTTTATTTACACTTATAGAGCTGAAGAATGAACATCGCAGGTGTCTGTCTAACCTGAAGGTGTTTGACGATGTTGACCACCTCTCGGGTGGAGTAGGGGTAGGTGATGGTGCCCTGGTCGGCCATTGACCGCAGCTCCCCGAAGGCGGACACCAATTTCTGTAGAGTGGCGTCGGGGACATCGGGGCCGTACTGTTTCAGCATCGCCAGCTCTGCCTGGGGCTTCGGGTTGTCCACAGCGTGGCAGCTGAAGATGTCACCTGTTTAGAGGACAAACATTCTTCATCGTCTTCCTCTCTTGTTAGAGTGAAGAAAACTATTCTGCTGTTTTTGAGAAGTTTTCTAACTAAACCGCAATGATTCAACTCTACTTGTGCAAATGTAAAGTTAGAGGACCTACAGTAGATCGTGTCAGACTGGCCTTTAGTCTCAGTCTTTTATGAATTTTTTCTCTTTTTAATTGAGAAGAATATGGAACAGTTACATCAGATCATCTCACAGAAACCATCTCATTCATAAGTCCAATCCATCAAGTTCAGGATTCAATTAAGAAGATGGGTGTTGTATAAGTGTGTGTGTGTGTGTGCGCATACCTAGTGACCCAAAAAAGTCATTCCCCAGGAAAGGAAAACCAGGTCTGTTAGCCAGGACGAGCATCCTGAAGTCTGGATGCATGACGATGGCGTTGGGCCTGTCCTTCGCCTCACGAGGATCTTTGGAGGGGAGACAGCCCGGGTTAACAACCGACACATCACACTTCCTGTTTCTGCCTGTTTCCACCCTTTTTAACCCTCAGTGTTTTGATTTGATTTGAGTCTCTCACATCATCACTGCCCCGATTGCATCAGGATCTCTCCAGTTTGTGTTTATGAAGTCTTGAGGTTGTGTTTGCATTTCCGCGGGAGGAAGAGCCTCTCAGGAATGGAGCCGCTCTCAGCAGCTGGTCTGAATATGTGGGACAATGTGGAAAAGCTACACGTTTACAGTCCAGCAGGATCCAGAATCTACTGGTACCTGTCCATAAAGGCTTTTATCCTAAGCCTCCTTTAGTGTCCTGCATCTGATATTTTACTTATGTCAATCTGGTCCAGTTAATGGTCCGGCATCTATCTGCCGCCTGCTTCTGGGACATGTCTCCTGTCAGGGCGTAAAAACCCTTGGTGTGTGTGTGTGTGTGTGTGTGTGTGTGTGTGTGTGTGTGTGTGTGTGTGTGTGTGTGTGTGTGTGTGTGTGTGTGTGTGTACCTGAGACTATCCGGCGTCCGTCGGCCAGGATCATTTCTCTGCTCTCCACCAGAGTTTTGAGGATGCAGGTGACATTTGTGGGAGCTTTGTCGGCCTCGTCGATCACCAGGATGTGTCCCATTTTCACTGCCTTCACCTGCACACACAGACACACACAGACATATATCGTCTGCTTAAACATCATTGAAAAGCATAAACAAAATGCAAAAATGCAAATTGAGTGTATTACGGGTCTGATTTTGGTTCTGATGCAAACCTCTCCATAAATACACCGCCCTCCCAGATCTCAGCAGGTCAGTGCACGGTGAGAACTCTGTAATTATCACTGATCTTTCTATCTAAAAAAATAAAATTTCTTAAATTTCCTTCAGGGTTAAGAAAGTATCTATCTATCTATATAGCTGATAGAAAGAATGACCAGAAGTATGTAAATAAATTCCAGCTCTATCAAAGTGGAGTTTCCCTTTAAAGGCCCTTCATACCCACCGTCCACCCTCACAGGTGTTTTCACTTTGTTTGACTGGACGCCGCTCCCAGTTTATCAGCCTGCAGTGTCAGTGTGACACAGCTGAACTCCTACTGGGGCCTGATATATGAGGAGAAAGCCACAAATACTATATTTAAACCTTTTTTTCCTCTAGTTACAGGGCAGGAAAACCTGAGCACTGTCAAACAGGACACAGATTCATGTCTTCCTATTGTTGTGAGTACAAACATTTGGTTCGAGACCTTCGACATTTCGGCAGATAATCACACAGCTTCAAAGGGCTTTGTGAGGGTGAAGACTCGGTTTTTGGGTAATGAATGTCCTCAGACCAAAGATACAACAGGGACTGTGTGTGTGTTATGAACTGACCAGAGGTGAGTCCTCATATGTGATGATTCCATCTCGGACTGAGGGCTGCAGGGTCAGAGTCTGGACAGTCGTGTCCCTGGGGGGGGTAAGAGTCAGTTGCATTAAATCAAATTTCATTTTTTTCATTTTAAAGAGTTCAGACCATCAGAATGAACTGATTAGGTCAGACATCATGAGACTGGCTTCTGTAGCTCAAAGGTAAAAAGACTTTATTAAGCATTTCTTAGAAATAGATTTCTTTCTAATAAAAACTCGAATCTTACTTGCTAATACTGGAACTCTCCGGGTTGTGTGGAGTGAATATAATATAGAGACAGCGAGGCCACATCTGATTTTATGCTCATCGTTTTTGGTTTATCAAATATTCAGATCAAATAATTGAAAATGTAAACTGAGACTGTTTTATCAGTCGCTTTCTCTCCCACACAAACACATTCTGATCCGTGTCTGATTGAATAAAAACAACAACACATATGTGTTTATTTACATATTAAAGTGAGATCCCAACACAACTGGCCAGCAAAGACTTTAAACTGGTTTTGAACCGAGGGACTCGGAGCCAAGCGCTTGGGATCAGGTCACTGAAGTTGGATTATAACACAAACTCTGAACTGGTCTGAACTGGTCCATCTCTTCTTATCCTCTGTTCACACAGAGGCTTAAAAGGTTTCTACTGAGCTCCAGAGTAGGTTGAAGTGACTCTCTACTCTCAGATGACCAACGACAAAGACAACAGAGACACAGAGTACCTGAGTCCAACAGGCCAGAAAATAAACAAACTCCTCTGAACATCTCCCATCAACCCCCCCCCGATGTCTGACAGTGTGACCCAGGACCTGTCCTAGTTTCCTTCCTGCCTGGCTGCGTTTCTTTTGCTTTTTCTGAGCCACATCTCTGTAGGCTTTCAGTCACGGGCTCCCAGAAGCCACATGCACAGATCCTCCCGCCGCTGCCCCGGTCTAATATTAGCTGCAGCGGCGAACCAGGCCACATCCAGGCCCGGCTCCACTTCGACTTTCACAGGACTTTGAGAAACTATGCAGATGCACAGACCTGAGAAAAGAAACGGGTTGTGTCTGCATGTGGGCGCGCTGCAGATTCAATCTCATTGCTCCAAATGATGAGATTGAGCATCATCTTTTTTTACATCACTTCTTCGGGTTCGAACAAGTGATGGCTTTTATTGCCGTTTTGTTTGCTGCTGATCTCCCATCAGAGTCATTGACACTGAAAAGATTATTCTTATTTGTGTCACGATCAATAGGAGACCTTTCTCTGCCTCTGATTGATCTGAGGTACGTTCAACACTGAGGCTGATTTCACGCCTCATTGCACACAGCTCTGTGGACGAGTAACTCCAGCCTAATTTTTTTTTTTTCCTGAGGTGTGATTGTGGGAGTATTTTTAGAAACAAGTGAACCCGACTTAACAAGGACTTCTTCAATATGCTCCCTCTTTAATATGGGCATGTGAAGTCCTTGTTCTGGTGGAGGAAGGCCTAATTTACTGTGGACCAAAATAGTTTTTCATACCCTTAGATGGGAAGGATTAGACTGGCAGGGGGTAAGAGAAAATGTGGCTGCTCACATTTCCCTTAAATAGAGTTACTTTGTTCATCTTTGTTATAAAATACATGAGATATATGTTTATTAAGATGATAAAAAAAAAAAAAAACATGCCTTGACTGTTAATTGTTTATGATTATGAGCTATTCTGCAGCTGGTGACTCACAACTGAATATATATATAAACAGATTAGATTAACACGAGCTGTCTGGTGAAAATTAATTTAGAGGAAGATGTTCAGAGAAAAATTTGGATGAAAAGTCAGAAGATTTTGCGTTTAGCAGGACTCTTGTCTCTTATGCGGCATCTGGAGAAAATGTTCTAAAGGCTGAAGCAGGATAATAAAAAAGAACCACAGCGACTGAAGTTTTCTCCTAATCTGTTTGAGATGAAGAAGGACACGCCTCATGGTCCTCACCTGTGAAGCTGCAGGTATTCTCTGGGCCTGTTCAGAAGGTGTAGGAACCGATCCACTATTTTGTTCTTACCCACACCCTGTGGAAGGACGGAAGAGGAGAACATTTATCAATCGAGCTAAGTTAATAAATGAATCTTCATCCACCAAATGTGTCTGTAAAGAGAGAGGACGGTGTGTATTCCCTCTGCTGACAGGGAAAGCCCTGACTGTCCCTGTGTTTGTTCTCTGGGACTCCCACTGGCCTTGTGCAGAGTCCGCCTCTCCAGGTTTGATTGAGTCTCTCGGCCGGTTAGTCAGACATCCAGTAAGCAGCTCTGACAGCTCATAATGTCTCAGCTTCATTCGTACACTTAACATTTGCAAATAGCTTCTCCCACTCATGCTCTTGAACACAAACAGGTCTGACCTGCCGGGACATCATGTCCCCTTCCACTCCCTGCTCCTCTTCTCTGTTACCCGTTAGGACCAGATGTGGGGTGGGGCAGGTTGTCCCACAGTTCTATATACTCCCTAATTGCCACAGTGAGCAAGAAGAGTTGGGAAGGTGGCATCGAGCCATCAGGGACTCTGTTTCCTAACTGGTCCCTGGTGAGTGTGGCCCGTCTTAATGACTACAACTGGATCCACATGGAGTCGGGGTGATCTGTCACTCACCTGGTTTCCCATCAAGAGGAGGTGCTCTCCTAACAGGAAGTCTTTCAGCATGTTCTCCATCACCATCATGTGCTGCAGAGACATTCAAACAAACACTGAACGTGACTGCCTTTTTACATACATTCACTAAAGTGAATTCTGTTCCAGGTTTGAAGATAAAATTGTGTTTAAAGAGAGAGAGAAAAAAAAAGGCGACATTTGCTTTCCTTCCTTTTTCCTCTGCTTCTACTCTAAAGACAGAAAGCAGGTCATTGTAAAACTGGGGCATCCTCCTCCTCTTGTCTCATCTCAACCCCAATCCACACACTTATTTCAGTCTGAAGAGGAAAAAAAGGGCAGAATGAGAACAAGAGGAAAGAGATGAATCTGGGTCACGCGGCTTCATCTGTGTTGCCAAAAGATGTCACGAGTGTCATTTTCTCTCTGGACGCACCCCTGCTTGGTCACACCAGGCCACAGCAGCCAATCAGATCCACTGATTGGTAAACAACAAACGATGTTTCACCTCATAAAATCTAAAATCTGCCAGTATATTGCACTGACAGTCAAGGAGCAGGTGGCTGCGTTTCCTGATGTGTGTTTAACAGTGTCAGTGTTGTAAACATGCAGGTCTAGATGTCTAGATTTGAATATCCACACTGGCTGCTAATCGTTGTATTTTTGGAGTCGCAGCCAAAAAGTGTAAATTTTAAAAAAGGGCCTGGTTTCCACAGGTTTCTGAAGCGCAGTTTAGAAGTAAGCTACTCTGCTATTGCTATTTTGGCAGTGCCTGACTCCGCCCCTTCTGACTCCTTGCTTGAATAAAAATGAGGACGCTGCAAGACTTTGATGCGTTTGAGTCTATGGTGGGGATCCACCAACTTTAAACAGGTGAGATATAAAAAAAAATCTAATTAACTATAGAAACCAAACTGCCAAAACCATTCAAGTGTTGCTGGGCTGGACGCACACAAGACACAATATTGTGCAGAATTACAGCTACGTTGGTATCTTATCCACAAAAATCCAGGTCAGTTACAGCAGACCAGGACAAGGCAGGAGCGTGTCCTTGGGAAACATCAGCTAATACCAGAACTAAAAGCAGAATCCTTCATAGTGAAATACAGTCACACACTGTATCTGGGACGGAGCGATATTAATAATAACAAGTTAAAAAAAATTTAGTGGGATAAGAGTTGGCTTTTCACTGCTGTATAATCTTATTTGACTGAACACTGCTGTGAATATTGCGTGGAAATAAATAAACAAACTGATCTTTCTCAGTTAAGGATTGAAAAAAAAAAGCTATGGATTATTCTTTATTGTTTCTAATCCTGCTTTTGCCCTTATGTGATGAAATATGGGTCATGTCCTGGAAACAAATGCCTTTGTACGGTCCAACAGAAGTCCTGTAAAGTGTTTGGTTAGGACAGACGTGTGTGTGTGTGTGTGTGTGTGTGTGTGTTTACCTGAGGGTTGTCATAAAAGAGCACGTCAGGAACCTTCATTTTCTCACTGGGGTTGTAGACGGGAGTGGACACGCTGCCGATAGTCAACACGCCGTCCTTCACCTCGCCTGGAGAGATACAGCAGGCGAAGACACTGTGAGTGCGTTGGCGTCGAAGGACGTTTATATTTCTACTGAGCAACTCCACCAGAGCAAAGTTACTTTCTTAGTGGAAGCTAAAAATGAGATCAACTGTTCCTAACTCCACCACTGACACTTGGGCTTTAAATTAATCTAAAATAATTTTTCTAAATTGTGACCAAGACTCTCTCAAAACCATTTAAACGGCAGTGTACAGTAGTAGTATTAAAGTAATTTATTTGTTGTCTCCTCCGTTTCCCTGCAGTCCTTGAACAGATGGTAAACCACAGCAGCTTGGCAGACTGCCTATGACATGAGGCCAAGATCCGTACACAGTCCAGACCTGGACCAGGTTTACATCCAGTCTGTCAATCTAGATACAATGAGCTGAGCTGTCTAACCCTGCTGATGCAACAAACTACAACCCAGCGAGGAGGCACTGCTGATGAGAGGTGGAAATATCAGTCAGACAGGCTGTTTCTGTCAGGCTGCTAAAACACATTGAGCTGTGGAGAAACTCCTGAGTGAACCTTACAGCTGTAATCCTGAGTGTTCTCCGTCGGCTCTGGTGCTTCCTGGATGGAGCAGTTTGCGAGGCTTTTTTCAAGACAGGCTCGAGCCAGGCTGGGCAGGAACCTGCAACACACAAATACTCACAGCTTTAAAAAACACTTTGTTTACAGTGCGCTTTCACAATGAATCACGGCCCAGATGTATTTGTACCTAGAGAGACAAGCTTTATTGACAGCGTGGGCGACGCTCTCCTCTGGGTACAGAGAGAGACGGCGACAGATCCTCAACAGCTGTCTGGTGGAGAGAGAAGAGGCCAGAGACTGCGCCTGGAGAGACACGCCATGCACATAAATAAATTATTTGCATCACACACACGTAAACAAAACGGTAAAAGGACGCACACAAACTCTTACCGTGGGGTCGTTTGTTTTGCGGAGACTGTGTGTGAGGTGCAGTAGCTGCTCCGCTGCTTCCTGTGGGACGTTAGGAGTCTAAAACAAAAGAGAACGGAAGGTGAGGAGGATTGACAAAGAGGATGATGAGGACGGAAGTGGATTTAATCCCAATCTAGATCTGGATGTCTCTTTCTATAATTACCACCCCAACTGAATTGCCACTATAACACAGACCTGATGTGAATCCTCCTTCATGTAGGTTCTAATGTTCAGTTTCTGAGAGCTGCTCATGAATCAGTTGTATTGGATTAAACCTTCACTCGTATATATGAGGAGGACACGAAAACAGAAAGGAAAAAGGATCGCACAGTCCACCAATAACATCTGTGTTTCTGTCCACAGGTTGTTCTCAGTCAGACTCTTTTCATTCCCGACTGAAGGTTTCCTCTGGAGCAGGAGCTTTTTTTAAATCAACGGCATTGTTAATGAAAAAGTGGACGTGGACGCCGAAGCTGAAAAGTGGTGACAGTGCTACAGATCCTTATGTCAAAGCGAGCTGACACTCGAACGCAACACACAGTCACATCTGTGGTTTCTCACCAATCTACTGAGCTACATGTGGTGGCAACACAGACAGTTTTGTATGAAGGTGTTGTCTCAGTGTGTGTGTCTCTCACCAGTCCCTGTATAAGGCCCATCTCCTCTGCTTTGCCCAGTGGACTGACAGTGTGGTACAGGAACATGGTGAGCAGCTCTGGGCCCAACCACTGCTGGCCTCCACTGCTGCTGCTGGCCCCCACTACTGGGGGCTCCGCCAGGGCCAGCACCCTAAACGACGGGTGGATGGGGAAGATTGACCTGAAAATACACACACACACACACACACACACACACACACACACACCAGTTGCAAATTAGCAGTGGAGGAACAGCTGTTCAGCTGTTTTCATGTGTTCATGTAGATATGGCACACAGGTGCACATAAAGTTTGTCACAGAGTCTTTATTGTGTGTGTGTGTGTGTGTGTGTGTGTGTGTGTGTGTGTGTGTGTGTGTGTGTCTGTCCCGCCCAATCTATGTCAGCACCAGAAACATGACTTTTGACAGCTGGCTGTATAAATCTTTGATTCAAGAGGACAGCAAAGTCCATTTCGATCACCCCACAGAGACACCCACACCGCAACAGGTCTATATTTACTCTACTGTGGGCGGGAGAAGGCGAAGACCATCATCATCATCATCATCATGATCATCATCATCATCACTGGCTGAGTGTGTGGGAAGACATTTCATATCAGAGGCTGGTATTTTTGGGCTTCACCGCTTCACTCTTTTCCACTTTCCGTCTCAAAAGTTTCAGATTCCCTGATTCGCTCTCTCTCTGCTTGTGATGTTGTCGGATTAAAATCAAATCTGCCTTGTGAACACTATCAGTTTCACTGGGACAGGTGGTTTCTATTTGCTGCTATGAGAATAATCATTAAGGCTCGAATGTGCAGCTGACAAATCAGCAGAGATGCTGTGATGTAACCTGGAGCGGAGAAAAATTTCCAACATCTTGTTGAATTCATCACATCAAGAAGTGCTGCTGCAAGGAAAAGCTCTGCCCGCATTAGTGTTCTTAATAAAGTGCTTAGTGTGCCATTGTAATGCACAATAAAATCCTCATGGACGCACACACACACACACGATCCCATTTTGTCTGAGCCACAGGAGAGGAGGAAGAGGAAGTGGTCTTATTTCAGCCCAGACGCCCCACCACAAACATCCTTCCTGCCAGCGAAGGTGGGTTTTTAAAGCACACAAATGCGCATGCACATACACACTCACTCACACACACACACACACACACCTCTGATGCAGGGAGCAGTTAAGGTCAAAACCAACAGCAGTCCAAAATGCTGTCTCATAATTTCCAGATCAGGTTTTCCTCCTCAGCCCTTCAGACTGCTCTAACTTTGGTCTGTTCAGGCTCCGTCCATGACAGGAAGCTCACAGTGCAGCTAAAGATGCTGATCCAGAAGTTTTAACACAAACACAGTCCTCTTCTTCATCTCTCTCCGTACCTGGAGATCCCAACAGTCTGAGAGACGTCTGACTCCACATCTTGATTAACCTGGAGTACTATTTAGGTCTTTACCCTCTGCTCTGCCCCAGAATCCTTTGTGCACTGACCTGTGTGTGAGTGTGTGCACGCACCTCTCTTGCAGTTGCTCATCACTGAACTGCAGTTCTTCCTTAATTGTCTGGTATCTGTCCCACCTCAGCAGCCTGGTCCCATCGTACAGATCCAGCTCCCTGTCGTGGAGTAACCTGGGAGGGAAAACACAGCCGGATGAGCCCAGAACACATGAGACGCTGCCGATAGACAGCAACATCACGGGATTTACCTGGACAGCACAGCCAGGGTTCCCAGGTTGACCCTGTGAATCCCATCCAGTAGCAGCAGCTTGCCCTCGATGGCCGCCGTGACCAGGGGGGACGGCCTCCAGGCGGTGTCTCCGTTAGGGAGGGTGTACCTCTGCTGGAGAAGGTCCCTGGCTGTCATGTCCTGGATGTGACAGAGTAAAGAGGTGGGAAGTGGGGGGATGACAAAGTGACAAAGCAGGTGGAGCAGAGGAGGGTCAGTGTGAAACTGGACTTCCTTCAGACTCTACATTTCCAATTTGGCTGCATCTCCACATGAGCTGGTCCTCTGCTACTCAATTCCATGTTTCCGCCTTGCTGATAACAAGTAAAGGCACATTTCTGTTTGGGGGGGAAACGGGGTGGTCTGTCATTCTCGCTGTCACGCTACCCTGTTACAGCAGACACGGGGGGTGGAAGAGGGAAGACAAGAGGAGTTGCAAAATTTTTTCCAGACAGCGATTTACTGAGCTGCTCCACAGGCTCAGTGTTTCACATCTGCTGCTGCTCCCATGAGCTGGGACAAAATTCAGGAGGAAGAGGAGGAGTCTGCATTAGATAGAACCCAGGTTTAAAGGTTCAGTCCAGGTCCAGCTCTGTATTGCTCCACCATTGCTTCCTTTGGAGAGTTCAGTTCTTTTTTTATTATTCAATGATTAAATGATTGGGCTAACGAGTCTCTCCCGCTTGTTCAAACAAACCATCAAACAAACGCTTCATTTATTAAGACTTTAAGGTTTTGCTCAGGTAAAGTATGGCTTTGTATCTTTAACATAAGAATTTTTTTCACTTTTTCCACCACAGATACGACCTGAGGTTAAAGTGCAGTATCCTCTGATGGATGTGTCTACATCAGCTGTAACAACAGGGGGGATGACTCAGAGCTAACTTTCCTTTGAAGCATTTCTTTTCTGCAGAACTATTTCCCCCAATCTTGTACTATTTTAACTACACAACACTTTTCTTAGCAAAGACATAAAGTGCCTCACAGAAAAGTACAACCAGACAACTGTATCAATAAAGAAAAAAACGATTGATACAACAAACTTTATGCTAAAGGGTCTGACAGTAAGTGAAGAGAGTTTAACATGTCAAATATTATCAGAGGTAAAGAAATGTCATCTAAGGGAAGTTAATGAGCTGCAGCGTCAGTGTCAGGGCTAAAGCGTCGCTTTGGCAGATACCATGTCAATAAATCTGAGATGTAATTTGTTGCTTTTGAAGGAAACAAGAAAAAATTTAATCAATCAAAAATCTAACAAGGATTCAGTTTTGCTGGCGGTTCCATAACGTTTCTTGGGGAATGATTCTGAGTTGGTTGGGATTAGATTGAATGTCACGTAACAAAACTTTGCTGGGTGTCAAACAGAACGCTCTGATTATAGATGTGGTGGTTTACATTCCTTTCAGCCACCTGTGTTCAGTTAGGAAGATAAGCTCATACTCTGAACTGTAGTGGATTTTTTGGGATTACTAGTTTCATATTTATGTCATGCTCCGGCCTTTCATGCCACTTCGTTTCTCCAAAAATGGGATTTTCAGAGCGGACGAGATGAACTGCCCGGCGAAGGATTCCACAATTCCCGCAGCAGAGGTGACCCTTGACCCCGGCCGGCTAAGAATAGCTACAGCGTGATGCACTAATACATAAAGCTTCAGCACACCCGCTTCCTGGACGGTCATCACATGGCGGACTGCATTCCACAGCATCACACACAAACACACACACACACACAAATGTTTACATTCATAGCAACATATATATACATATATATATATATATATATATATACTGTGGCCGTTCTCTGTTCTCTGATTCCAGTCAGTGCCAGTTTCTGACCTGACCTGTGGACCAAGTAATCCACACGTGGATCTTTTCAGCCACCCCCCTCCCTCCGGCAGCAGAAATCCTCTCATCAACTGTTAGAAGTTGAAACATTATGAAAAGAATGAATTATGAAAGAACTTTGACTTTAAATAAAGATGGATGCCGGCTTGACAGGTTTGTCAAGAGCAGTTTTGGAGCTCAGAGCAGGCTGTATGCCACTGACCCCACCCCCAGGTTTTCTCTGAGAAGTCCAGCCCTGTTGCCTCCTCTTCTGGTAGACTACACCCTCCATCCTCACTCTTTTCCAGCCACCAACCTGGAGTCTGGTGTCTGCACCGCCACATTAAGGTTTATTTTCTATCACACAGGTCATAAGGTGGACTAAGAGTCTAACAACAAGGATCATAATTATAAAAAGGACGATATCACATGCTTGTTATTCCATCGATAATAAGACAGAAGGTGTCAACATACTTTGACCTTTGAAGGACAGTTTTTATTTACCTGGTAGAGCATGACTGGCTCTATGCTGTAACCCAGCATCTTGCCAAATTCTCTGGCAAGCATCGACTTTCCACAACCCTGGAAAACACAGAGCGACAGTGGTTAAAATCCGAGGTCACACTCCGTATGTGTGTACCTGTGTCTGTCTGTCTGTCTGTGTGTGTGTGTGTGTGTGTTGGTCACCTTGGCTCCAATCAGACAGATGTCCTTCACCATGTGTGACTGCATCATCTCCGACAGCAGCTGGGAGTGGCTCGGTGTGCTAATGAACGAGGGGCTGCTGTTGGGAGGACGAGGCTCCTTCGTCCCTGCCGGGACCTGCAGAGGGCAAAAAAGATGAAGAGAGAACAATCATACCCTAAACAAAACCGTAACCCATGACTCACACTCATCAACGTCGTTCTGGGAATAACATATAATACAAAATACGACAAACTGGTGTCATAAAGCAATCCTTAAGACAAGCTAGACTCCTCAATGACTGAAAACTTTCTTTTTAGTTGATACTTTGGCAAATACAGTGGTCTGGAGGGCTCAGTGCTCTGGCTGCATTGTCTTTTTGGTTGAAAGTCTGCACACAAGTTGTTAGTAAAGATGAAGCCAAACAAGGAAAATTTCCCTGTCACATGCAGCAGGTACAATGACCTGGGGCTTTGGCCTTACTGTGAACCACCAGGCTGTCGTACCTGAAAGTTGACGTTTTTGTCTGCTACAGATAATGTGACATTAGCACGCCCCTCCAGATCCTTCGTCATGGAGACGCCGGTGACGGTCGCAGGTGCTGCCTGACGACGACCGTCCAAGAGCTCGAATCTCTGTGAGACACAGAATGAAGCGTCTGAATAATGTTTCTCTGGTTCAGTGTGTAGATAAAATGAAGGTTTTCATTGGTGGACTTACATTGAGTACACCCTCAACGGCACCGCGTCCCTCCTTACCCAAGATACTGTTGTAAGGGTAAAGTCTCTGGACTAACTGCTGGGAGGACAGCATGGGGAAGGTGTTCTACAAAAACACACAAGAGAAAGACAAGCAGTGGAGACCGGTATCCATGGAACAACAGAGGTCATACAGAGGAGTTTAGGAGGATTCACGCTGCGTTGTTATGGATTCTTACCAGCACGTGGAGCGCAGGGAGCAGATTGTCCATGGGGAAGTCGGGCAGGCCTAGGCCTGAAGACTCCTGGGAGCACAGTGTGGTGGCAAGTGACAGCAGCTGGGACACTCTGACATACAGGAGACAACAGGACACATGAAGAAGGGCCAAGGCTTTACGTTGCACTCTTTCTTTCGTTAATTAAGAGACTAAGTACAACCTTTTTTAAGTAATTTTTCCACCTTTGAGAAAGGACCACAGGTTTGGCCATTGTGGATTAACCTTAAATTTAGCACTCTATCAAGTGACCAACCAGTCTGAAGTGCAGCTCTGATCCAGACATGCCCTGAATGCACTTATGCCCCATGGTTTTTATACCATAAACACAGCTTTAAGAGTCTTTAAAGAATCTTCACTGGTCAAGTTAGTTGTTTAAAAGGTTTCAGTGTTTCCTTTTAATTTACCTTTCTGCGGGAATGTTTGGTCCTGCTGTGTATAACAGCTCCAACTGGTCCTGAAAGGAAAATAAAATTACAATGAGCTGCAGGGCTACACACTGAGATCCGTCCAGGGGTCAGATGTAAATAAAAAAAGACAGACTGAAGTTCTATAGTTTCTCGTCTTATCAACTGTACACTCCAGACACACAAATGATGAGAACACACAGAACCCACGTGTAACAATTCCCCCTCATGGAGAGTGTTATGTTTGAACACAGAATGTGAAACTGTGGCTCCTCACACACTCCTTCGACCTGTCGACAGGAAGAGGAAGGTCAGTTCACAAACACAAATAAATGTGTTTATGAACTCGGTGTTTTCTTTACAATTGTTTAAAAGTGCTTTAATGTCCAATGTTCCAGAGCTTCTGTAGCCTGAAGGAGACGTCTATGGTCCTGAGTAAAACAGGACTTTACAGTTGGACTTGCCAAACTTAAGTTTACAGCGGAGCTCGGCCTGTAATCAGGCCAAGATCTTTAAGATTTTCTGGTGAAAACGGTGGTTTCCTTCACATGTTCACAACATGTGTCTCAACCATGACAACGAGGGAAAAAGATATGTGCTATCTCTATCACGCCTGCTTTCCTCTGATCTTCCAGTGGACATCTTTAAAAGGACTATTTTTTGAACAGAAAGTAGTTCCATTGGAATGTGCTCACAGTTTTGTATTTTGTGGATTTTTCGGGGTAATGAAAACAGGATCATGGGTGGAACAAGTTACACTGTCTGCCCTTCCTGCCAAGTTCCCTTCTGTCATCATCAACACTTTTTGGTTGGTGGGAAAAGTTTGGCGTTAAAAGTTTCTGTAAATTCCAGCACTGACCTTGAACGGTAGGTAGTAGATGTCTCTGGCCTGGAAACGGGAGCGGAGGGGAGGATCGAGCGGATTGCCCTTGTACTTGGGAACAGGAAGACCGAGAGCGATGACGCGGAAGTCCTCACTCACCCGGACAATCTTCCAGCTGTCCAGCTCTTCTTTGGTGTGTTCCTGCAAAGTATCAAGGTCTTTACCACTGTTTACATGCTTTACATGTTTTTTTATATTAAATTCTTATAGGTATGTAGCTGCATTTAAAAAACTGGTAAATTACAGGACAAGTGTGTTTGACATCCACACTGACCTGCAGCAGCTTGTCGTAACGCTCGGCTGCCATGAGGAAGCGTCCGTCCTCCAGCTGCATCTCTCTGTTCTCCAGCAGGTTGTTGAGGACAGGCAGAACATTTCTCTCTGCCTTCTCCAGCCCCTCCAGGACCAGGACTCGACCTTGTGTTGCTGCCCTCACGGCACACTGGAGGATGGGTTGGGGGAACAAAGAAGCTCATATAAGGAGGATCTAATTTTAAGGGTAAAAAACTCTCCCCGCTGTGATGGGGTCACCCCGGAGTCAGATCTGCCTCTGTATTGTCCAGCATGGCCTTTGACCAACTGCAAATGTTGACAAAACTGAAAGCATTTAGGCAGAGAGCAATCTGATGGTCCATCAGTCGGTGCGACCCGGGCTCTGATGGCAATATTAGGTCACCATGAAGCCCTATGCTGAGGATGGCCTCAGCTTATTGTGCTCAGCGTGTCCTCAATCTGCTCCAAACCCAACTTCACAACCAACTCAGCTGTTTTAGGAAGGCCTATTTTCTGCCACAGAATGGGATCAAACTTTCTTCTACTTGCACATACAGCATGTTTGTGTTCATAACAAGAATATGTGTGTGTGTGCGCATGTGAGTAGAGGCACATTTCTGCAGAAATCAAAAAGCACATCTGACGTCAAGAGGCAGGAAACTTTAGCAGTCTGGGTGGACCGCAGAGCGAGCGGCCATATAATTAGGTTTACATGTAAATACGTGGCAGGTTGTGTGGGAAGCTGAGCCATAAAACTATAGTGGGGACCAGATGTTCTATATTTAACTCCTGATCCATTTTCGGCACCAACGTTGTAATCAGATAATTGTCAGAAATGCAAGTGACGCAGTATGGCGAGGGAGATGGGGAAGCACAGACAGGCCCTGTGTTTAGCCTGACACCAACAGCAGAGCAAAGAACATCCCATCGCATACTGAGCAGCATTTAACAGAAAGGTGGACGGAAATTATCAACTCCATCTTCCATAGCCTCTTTGTGCTTCAGAAGATCATGACCTCAGATTGCCTCTGCAGCCATTTCCCTTTCATTTAAGGACACTCAGATTTGACTTGTTTAATTAAGTCAAAATACATAAGATAAACTTTAAAAAAACTTTGTGTGCAAGCATGCAGTCTGCAGGGGATAAAATTTGTTGTGAAACAGAATGCGGCACAATAATTGTTTAATCTTGATTATCTTGTTTTCAGGCTCTTTGGAAGCCAAAAGTGAAAATAAAATGAGATGGATCACCTCTTGGATTTCCCTCCAAAGTGTTTGAAGGTAAGAACCCCCACTGTGCAAGTGATCAAGTGGGCCACTTATACAGAACTCATTACAATGGAGCGCCTAGAGGGAAGTACAGAGCCACGAAATTGCAAATGAAACTGAGAACTGGCTCTTAAAGAATGAAATATTCAGATCCAGTCTAAGATCTCACATCGCTGAGCCTCATGCCTGCAGCGTTTTCTGCAGAGTCCACCACATGAGATTTAAGGCTTTTCACAGCCCTTTTAATTACACCCAGGGCATCATTTAATACCCATTTCATGGTCAAACTGGTGGAATGAAAAACAGTTTGACTGGAAAAGCCCCAGGATAGAACCCCAACCCTTAAGATTAGATCTAACCGGGGTCGTGTCTGACTCAAGTTCTCTCTTATTGTAATGATACTGCACCATAAGTGTTGCGGTGCTGCATGGTCCAGTCAGCTCAACATAAACACGTGAATAAGTTAAATAGTCAGCTGGTTTTGTATTTGTCTCCATGTGGCTTTTTTGAGGTTTCAACAGTACTGACTTCTAACTTTTATCCTTCGTGTCCAAAAAATTTATTTGAGTTTTTCATCAGAAAAACAAAGAACGTATTGCAAAGATAGTGGTTTGGTTTACATTCAGCTCTCCTGGAAGAGGCCGAGCTGTTTTCTTTCTCTAAAACAAACTTATGTGCAGTGTAGGTTTGAGCCTTAGGTTGCTGCTTTACATAAGAACTTGCTAATTGGAGAGAGGTGACTACTGCAGATGTCAAAAAGACAACATGCGTGCAATTACATCCATGTGACTGACTTCCTCACACAAACTTGAGGGAGGAGGAGACAGAGTGAGAGAAAGTGAAGTGGAGGGATGGGAAGGGGAGGGAAGAAAGGAGCGAGCACAGGCACCGACATGTTAAGTCTGAATATAGGGCTCCGAATCAGCACAAGGCCCTGAGGAATACTTGGATGTTCTAGTTAACACAGAAATACAGACACACACCTCCCACAACACAAAAATACTCTCCAAAAGTAAAGCTTTTCTTATTCTCACCCACACGTCTTCAGTCCGCCTCACAAAAAAAAAAAAAACTACGTGTCAGATACTGGACTCTGCACAAACAGACTAATCGCACCCACAGGCGGGTATCAGCACAGAAAATAAAAAGTTAACACCAAGTTTGACCCACCACACATTGAGAGACACACAACGCACAACACACACCTCCTGCCCACATTTCATGAGATAACAAGATAGCACCACATTTCCAGAGATTTGAGGACGACCAGAAATAAGCAGCATCTTCACACCCATTTGTAACTGTCAATAATGCTGAATCTATTCAGGACCCGTTACCACGGAAACGATGGAAACTGATGGTGGGGGGTGAGCCTCGGGGACTCGGAGGGGGTTTGCAGGGGGTTTGGATAGTCTTCCCTGCTGCAATTAACAGAACAGACGATGTATGTCAACCGGACTTGCAACGCCGTCGTCATCAGCGAATAAGGAAACAGTTTGATGCTTCGGATCAGGAAATAACCACGAAGCCTTAAACATGCTTCCTGTGGGCCACTCCACTGTTTTTTCTTTTTTAAAAAAAAAAGGTCAGATTGTTCTGAAAACTATGGAGAATTAGCCCTACTTCTCACTTGATTGGGACCTTTAACATTACTAGCTGCAGTTGTGTCTGACACCTGAAGGTCACACCTGTCGAAAAGCAGAATCCTACTCTGAGGCTTTACTTACTTGTTTCACTGTTACATATTGTGCAGCACACAAAAATTTCACAATGTCCAGACTTCTTTGATGCGTTGACAAACTTTTTAAAGATTTTCACATTTTGGGGCCAGAAGACATTCCTGCTAATAATAGGCTCTGTATATGTTTCTCAAACAGCAGATGATTCACGTGGTAAAATGAAACACGCTGGTCTCACTCTGAGGTCGTCAGTGTTGTCTCTCAAACACACAGCTGCCGTTCACAGGGTTCACATCACAGGCAGCGTGGCTAATTTTGCAGAAAATGACACCACATTGCCCCAAAATAGAGAAACACACACACCGAGCCTGTAAAATGATTTAGATTAGGACTTGATTAAACAGTGTCAGAAAACCATTTTGGATTTTGAAATGTTGAAAACACTTGAACTACTTCTATTTCCTGAAGTGGAAATAAATAACAGGGTGCTTCAGTGGTTCACCTGGTTGAGGGCGTATGATTAAGGCTTCGTCCTGACCACATGGTTCGAATCTGACACAAGGCGCTCCCACTCTACTGAAGGCATAAAAAGGCTGAAAAAATAACTTTAATATATAAAAGAAAACTTGGCTACAAAAACAAGACGTGTGCAAAATGTGACGGTGTCCTCACTTACAAAAATGTATACAATGATAATACTGGCACGTACATTCAACATGGAGGTATGCATTTGTTTCTCTGGAGATGTTGTCACTGCTTCCACTCATTCCTTGTGTCTCTCTCTCTCTCTCTCTCTCTCTCTGACTGTCAGAGTGCAGGTGTGCTGCGGTCAGAGTGCAGCTCCACCAACTCAATCCTATCCTGTAATCAAGACTACTGCCGGATCATGGTTCCTCCAATCAAGCCGGTCTGGATCGAGTTTTGCTTGTTCCGTCTTATCTTCATCTGAGCGGTCCCTGCAGACCCATCTGCCCTGACCCAGCCCCCGGTCTCCAGCCCATGGTCAGTCCCGTCAACCCTGCTCCCTTGCCCTGGACCCTGCTCAGCTCAGCTAATCCCCAGAGTCCCCTCTGGACTCTCAGCTTCCCACTGTCTGCTCAGGACAACCAGCCCATTTCCCTTCATCACTCATCCACACATCCATTATTTATACTGTCCAGGGTCACAGGGGAGGGCTGGAGCCAATCCCAGCAGACATTTGGTCTGGGTTTGGGCTGGGTACACTCTGGACAGGCCAGCAGTCTGTCGCATATACAGAGACAATAACCAATTTAGAATCACTAATTAACCAAAGCATGCAGGTCTTTGGAAACCGGTGTGGGAGGAGACCAGAGTACCAGGAGGGAACTCAAGGAGAACATGCAATCTCCATGCAAAAAGGCCCCAGGCCGGGGTTTGAACCCTGAACATTCTTGCTGTGAGATGACAGTGCTAACCACTGCACCATTATCAATTAAAATCCAGTAGCATACGTGCACACACATAAATAAGTCCTTTACTTTTTATTAAATCACCAGAGCAGCTCAATCTGTACAAATTCATAGAAAACCTCAGTTACAACTACGCCCACTGAGGAAAGTGGAGTGATGCTCGACAGTAACTGAACTCCAGCTTCAGTCTAATTATAAGAAGCTCAAACTAATTAGCCTTGAGGGTTTTTTCCTGTTCCAGAAGACCACGTTTGAGTGAGGTCCACAGGATGAATGTGCCCAGAATAAAATAGGAAAAAAAAAAAAAACTTTCCCCAGTTTCCATGGAGTTGTTGTTTGAACTGTTACACAACTGATTTTTTTTTTTTTTTTTTTTTTTTTTTTTTTACACAGATGAAGGCCCGTGCTAATTAACTGTGGCTAATGACACGACTGAGTAAATGTTCATTATCACAGGTTATCCTCATTTCTCACAGCTGGCTCCTTGAAGCTCATTGACAGAGTTTAATGGTCTGATGTGGATTTAGTTAGGATTGTTGGGGGGGGTTGTTGTTTTTATGTATAATTGTTTTTCTTTTCCCCTGAGAAATGAATATAGAAGAGGAAGTTTTCTATAAAGAAACCAGCCCAGATAACCAGGAAGCAGCTGGTCTCCATGGCTACCTGACATATGAAGCTGCCAGAGTGTGGGGGAATATGTTTGCATAAAGCTTGATCGATCAGAGAAAGGCATGGATGGGAAACGATTAGAACAGATACAACTTAGTAACGTGTTCTTTTTATTATTGGTCACATCAGACATTGAGCCAAAATTTGATTAATGTGCATTCAAATTAGTGTTTTGATGGTATTTAATCTGAAGTATTATAAATAATGAAGCGATGTTTGCTCAGGCCTGTGCGACTCCAGTGTCAGGTGTAGTAAAACCATCTGAGTTTGCTGTGAAGCTGATAAACACACACGTTGTGTTTGGATCATTTGACTGTACAGACATTACAACACAGTCCAAATCCTTCTGTTACTGAGAACAGAGGAGTGAAGATGAGTCTATTTTTGAATGTTTGTCTCTAGAAAACATATCTGCAGGAAACACACAGTGACAGAGCCAAATCCCAGGATATTAACCCTTTCAGAGCCACACGAAGGCTTTTCTTTTTTAATCCCTTAGTGTTTTTCCTTATTAAAAAATCTCACCAAGTTTCCCCCGCGTCTGTTCTCTTTAATCTGGGATAGTAGCTCAGAAAACAAGAAAAAACTGAAACACACATATTGAATATTTTCCTGATAAAAACTGTGTAAAGCAAAATCACGAAAGAAAAGTTCCTCTCATGTGTTTGGGTTGTTCTAGAGCTGATCTGAAGTTTCAATCTTTATCTGATCAGGAGTTCTGCTCATTAATGATGAAAAATCAGCTCCAAAGCCTCTAATGCTCTAAATATCTGATTGTCTTTATTCTGTCAACACAATAAACTCAGAAACATACAGGACTGATCCAGAGATTTTGACAGCTCGGCATTTGAAGGAGACACTCTGATAGTATTTCACATCAATCCCAAAAGAGACAATAAACTCAGGGGATTTACCTGGTCTACGTAGAAGGCCGTCCCTGATCGGATCTCTCTCCTCTGCTTGAGGTCCGTCTCTGTGGTGTCCCTGGAAAGAGCCACATACTCCACCTCACGCTTGGTCAACTCCTGGTCAATGACAAGAAAACAATTTGGGTTCCCACATTGTTTCAGGAACCATCGATAAAACTGAGCGCTTAAATTACAATGAAAAAACTGTGCACACATTGGATGAACTAAACAGTGTTTAAAAAGTTATGAGGCCTGTTGCTTCATATGTTTATACAGTAAATATTAAAGATTTGTCGCAATTTTAATGTGACTGTACATTCCCAATGCATGTGAATTTTCACCTGCTGTCTCTTTAGTATTGTGTTGTCTTTATGGATGTATTTTGTGTGTGCTCACAAGGTACTGCATCGCTATGGATCGCCTCAGGGGTCCTGGGGGACCAATGAGAAACACATCCTGGCCCAAAAGGTCTTTTTGCATAATCCATCGAAGGTGCTGAGCCACCATCTGAGGGAGCAAATCTGAAACTGGCAAACCCAAACACAACAAAATCACAAAGGAGCGAATCATTTTATTGAATCACAGATCAGATACATCCTTTTTAGTGAAAAACAATCAAACTATCTTAAAAGAATTCATTTTAAATCATGACGTTCTTCTATGGAAATAAATGAAAATAAACAAAAATATTTACACGTTGTCAGTTCTCTCTGCCATTTCCCGTATTTGGGTCTATTTTTTCACTTCAAAGATTTGCCCATGTGTGAGCCAGCTGAACTTTTCAAGTAACTCACAGACGAACATTTCGGACAAACAAAAGTACATACGGTGTTTGACAGGAACAAGTTCTGGGTTCCGGGGTGTTTTGAGCTTGTAGGTGATGTCACCGATCTTTACCGTGTCACCACCTGCAAAAAATGAGGTAACAAACACACAGATAATTCCACTATCAGACTGATAACTTCCCTTTAACTGTTGTTTTCCTTTCTTGGCTGTTACTGATGACGCAGTGACGACATTAAACACAGATGACTGATGATTCGGTTGGGATTCCTATTGTGAAAACCCTTCAGAGTGTTTATTAACTGCTGGTTTTAATCATCCTCTAACTCTCTTTTACAACATTTTAGATTTCATACGATATATTGAGCTGCTTCAATATAACACTTGAATGGAAAATAACAATAATTTATGTTTATATTAAAGCCTTTATTTCTATAGTAACAAGTCAAATAAACCCTGTGTTGTGTCTTAACAGTTTCTTCCATTTTCTGGAGCAACACAAACATCAGACAAATAACAGTATGAATTAATATGAATAAAACACAAATTGGAAAAGTCTTCAAATCTTCCACAAAAAAAAAAAAAGAAAGAACTGTTGACAACTAACCCAGAAATTTCCAGTAAATTTTAATAAGCTGAATTTTGGAGCAGATGTCCTGAAGCACCTTTTCTTATCATCAGTGGTCCAACAGTCCATTGACAATGAATAAAGTATAACCTAATAATCATTAATATTCTGTTTGTTCATCAGAAATATAAATACGGTCTCTGGATCCATCTTAACTGACTGAAAACAACTTTAAATAGAAATGAGTTGACTTGACATGTTTAACCTTTCACCCCATTACCTCAGTAAACGTGATGTCCATATTCCCAGTTCAGAGCTACTTTATATGTGAATCACAAACTTATAATCTCAGTGAGTTTAGATTTTAAAAAAACTAAATTTTAATCACCTGATAACTTAATTTGCCCCAAACTGGGAGCTAACTATTTAGCATGCTAGCTCTGATAAAAATGTCCAGTCTCCGGCTGAAAACGGAGCTGAAAGGAGCCCAGTCCAGGAGTTTCCTGCTTCTGACTGAGTGGGAAAACTTTACCTGAGGACGTGTTGAGAAGTTTGACCTCATGGCTCCTCCACATCCAGCCGTCTCTCCCCAACACACAGCCCAAAATGTTCCGCATCCTCCGGGCAGCGACGGCCGCAGCTGCGCCGCGACACAAAACGTGACTCCGCATTATTCACTTTTCCTTTTCCCGCATTTAACAGAGAAAAAGGGAATAAAGTGTCATTCAGGATAAATGTTTTTATCCAGCTGTGTCCGGACCGGCCTTCTGCTCCATGTCAGGACTACTGTCAGCTCATTTTGACCGGAGGGGGAAGATAATAAAAGAGGGACAGCATGGTCCGGAACATAAGTCTTCCGTAGGGGTTCTTTGACCAGCGTCTCTTTGAGTTCCGACTTTGTATTTACATGAATAAATTGGAAATATAAAATATTTATTGGGTAAAATGAACAAAATAATCGAATTAAAATGTTTTGGGGTATTTAATTAAGCTCACATCCTTTAAGCGGTAATATATTTTATCAGCTATAGACTTATATCATATTATATTTATTATGATGTAAATATAATAAATACTTTTTTTAAAAATTAAGTGTTATTATTATTGTTGTTGTTTTTGTTAGTATTATTATGTTCAGTTCCAGTACAAAAGGAAAACTCAACACAATCATCAGTACACCCTTCTATTAAATAACACCATTAATAAGATAAGATTAGATAAGGTGTTTATTGACAGAAGAAATTTAGATTAACATTGCAGCACTAGAGTGGCTGTAGTAGGAAATGAAATGTAATGTAAAATAGATAAGTCAATAGGCTGTTTGTTGGTGAATCTAAGAAAGTGTGAAGAATCAATGAGGACGAGGGAAAAATCTCTGATCTCATTAATCAGATTCAGACAAAGGACGGTGAATAAATCCATGACGTCATTTAAACTCATATTCCCATTAAAGCCACATGCACGCTCATCTATATGCCCAAACTCCAGCGGACACGCTTCAAAATGCGCGTGCACGGGCGCGTTGAGCGGGTTTGACATTTATCACGTGGAGCGCCGTCGGGCTCGGTCCTAGAAGGAGCCGGAGCGGGCAGCAGGATCCGCCGAGCCGCTGCTGGAGGTGGAAGGTGGAGGTGGTCGGAGTTTGAGCTGGAGCTGGAGCTGGAGTTTGAATTGGAGTTGTAGTTGTTGTGCGGTCGGGGGGGGGGACAAGGCGAATTAAACCCCATCCTTCCACATGAGCGGAGGGAGGGCGGAGCGGCAGGTCGTGAATTCCTCCACCTTCCTTCCCTGATTTCGGTGGTTTTCTCCCGGGGAGCGGACTCAGAGGTCCGGGACTATGGAGGATGTCTACCATTACACCCGCAGCCCGGCCTGGGAGGAACTGGTTAGTACCAATTCAGCTCTGGAGACCTTTTCTTTTTAATTTTCTATTTTATTTTTTTTTTTAAGACAGAGGAGAGTCGGACCTGAGTTTCCTCTGAGTCTGCCGGAGTTCTCTCACTTTGGACCTCCATCCTCTCTGTTTCTTCCTCTTGATTTGTGTTGCTTTTAAATCCGGTTCATAAAATCTTATCTTATTTATCATGATAAAAAAAAAAGAAAATAATAATACGTCTCTGGATTCTGGAGACAAAAATGACTCCAGATTTCTAAGTAATTGGATTTCCTCGGATTTAATGGTCCGTGGCTGGTTGTGTTCATTTCCTCAGTCCTAACACGTCTGTTCCTGCTGAATGGAAATCAAACCCAACTCAGATGTTTCATTCACATCCAGACCAGGAGACACTCAACAAGTCTGGATTAAGATCGTTAAAAAAAATCCAACTTTTAAAATATTTTTTAAACTAATGCAACGACTTCGGTCTCAGTGCAGTTTATTCCCACATGCTGAGGTTTCCTTAGAAATAGCTTGGCGTAACTTTACTGTGATTTATTAAAAAGAAAAAAACCATCCAGACTTTTATTTGTGATTTTAATTTTTAATGGTTACTGTCTGATGAGAGCAGGGCAGCTGAAGCCTCCAGGTCCGGGGGTGCAGCTTCAGAGTCCCCCGGCTGACGGAGCGGTTGAGGCGGTCTCTCCCTCGCCCGGACTGGCTGTGTAGGCTGGAGCCAAAACCCCCTCAGCCAAGCAGGGACCCGGGAGGGGGGGTGGGGAGGTGGGTTTATCCGTGACATGCTACCATCCCCTGAGCGTTCACCAGCCCACACACACTCCGGAAAACACGGCCGCCTTCGCCGCAGAGACACGCAGCGATGACGGCGAGGAGAGACGCGTCTCAGCCGCTCAGCAGCTCTCGTCTCCGGGAGAGGAAAGGAGCGGCGGGCCGGGCCAAGGCTAACCCCGACTGGTTCTATCCTTCCCCCCGACAGGAGCCGGAGAAAGGGCCGGCGTCCTCGGCGGGGATCCATGCCCATGTGGTGGGCGCTGTCGCCGGCTCCGGAGCCGCAGACGAGTCCTCCGACAGCGAGGCGGAGCAGGAAGGCCCCCAGAAACTGATCCGGAAAGTGTCCACCTCAGGACAGATCAGGAGCAAGGTGAGACCCCCCCCCCCCCCCCCCCCCCGTCTGTCTGTACCTGTATGGATGTAATGGTTAGGAGTTCACTGCTGCCTGGGTGGTTTCTTGTTGTTGTTAATGGTGGGGGGGTCCCCACAGCTGGGGTGTTCCTCATTGATCTGACCCCCCTGCTGGCTGGGCCCTCCTGCATCCATTAGTAACATTCATCTTTATTTACACTAAACACTCAAACCTGTTGCTGTGATCTGCAGCCTTCATTTATTAGTTTAATCAGTCATTAATGAAAACCGGTTTCCTCATTTATTTTAAAACCGGTTTCAGCTCCAGGACTGTTTGTTTCTCTGTCTTGAAGTGAATTTTATATATTTTATATTTGCACATGGAGGCTTCCGGATTCTGAGCAATCAGAAACGGAGCCTGAATTTTTTTCTTTCTTTTCTCATTTATAGACTAAATGATTGAATTGTTTATCAGGAGAAAATAATTGACTGATCAATAAATAATGACATTTTAGCCCACGCCAACTTTCAGTTCGAGCAGGAATATTGTCAAAATTCGGGACTTTTTAATTTAAAATAGATTTAAAAATCCATGTTTTAACTTCTGCAGCGTTTTATTTTGAAGGATTGGCATCCGTAAGAAGAAATATTTTTTGGTTTTAAGAACCAAAAACCGTCTCAGTGTAGTTTTTACATCTCTAAGGCTTCTCTCTGGAGCTCTAGGAACTACAGGTCAGTCAGCCAATCAGGGCTGGGCTTCTCGGTGTGGCTGCTTTGTTTGTTGTGACATCACAAAGTTCCAGAAGTCCTGACAGCTGGTTTTCAGGCTCAGTGTCTGAATCCAGGTTGTGAGTATTTCTCTGTGGACTGAGACCTTTGAGATTTTCACTGTACTACTATAGAACCAGGACCTGATTTATAATCAAAGACCAAATGGAGGTCTACCTTTAGACCTTTATACCTTTAGACCGTATGGACCTTTAAAGAAAACACTATATGTTTTTCTTTTTATAACCTAAAAGTTTTAAAGTTTTAAATGAATAAACTTAAAGATCGTGCTGTATTTGCGAGGGGCATTTAAATAATAAATCCGAATTCAGAAGCTGCTGAAGGCCTTTTGTCTTTGGTGTGTAGAGTTAAGTAAGAGGACGCTGCACTACTTCTCTCCTCCGACACCTAAGCTCTCTTGGCCCACTTATCTTTTACACCGTAAACGAGTGCCTTCCTCCCACTCCAATGGATCCACTTAATTATTGACTGCTGCACTCCACCCCACCTGCATTATTCAGCATGGGGGAATATTTAGAGATTGGGGGCAGAAGGACAGCTGGTCAAACCTTTCTTATGCAAATTCCCCTTCCAATGTTGTGCAGCGTCCGACACAGAGGAGCTGCAGGGCTGCAACATATTTTCAGTGAATCCCATCAGGTCTCTCTGCAAAATGACAACATAATGATAAATACGTCAAAAAGTTTCAGATGTGAAAATCTTTTTGTTCGACCTCGATTTAAAGTCAAAGCTTTTCAGAGCTTTCAAGCTAAAACCAGAAGATGTGTTGGTTCTTTAAGATGATAGATAACAAATATCAGATTATAACAATTGTAACTGGTCGATTTGCTGTCAGCTTTACAGCCGTATTATATTATCCCCAATCAAGAGGCTGATGTAATACGAGTGTGAGCGTAAACGTTGTTGAAATTTCCTGAAGAAGGTTTTATTGTCAGTAGATTTTTCCATCCACACTCCGACTTTTTACTCACCTGTCGCCTCTGGAGTTTTAAACGTGGATGAAAATGGGGATGATGACGTACACACCTACAGATATGTAGATGTGTACTGAGGGGATGTTCAGAGGGGCCCAGACAGACCTCATGTGTTCTGTCTGCTCTCTGTATGGCACCCTGCTCTCACCACACTACGGACCATTTCTGCTGTCAGTGTATCAGTGTGCTTAGCGTGTTGACATTAACAGAGGTCTCTGAGTTGTTGTTGCGTAGGTCAGTGGGTTTGTTCTCTGTGTGTGTGTGTGTGTCTGTGCATGCTGAGGGTTACTAATGGATCATGCAGGCACTGACTCACTGAGTGTTGTTCCACTGGGTTGTTTGCTCAGGTCTGGACTTTGTGTGTGTGTGTCTCTTTGGACATGCGTGTCCTATCACATTGTCTATGTCCATCCCTCCTCTGTCCACTATCTCTTTGGTTCTTTGGTTGCCACTGGCAACCACATCTTCCGTCCCTGATTGACCGAACCCATTTCACCGCTGCGTGTGAAGATGGCCGGTTTGGTCGAAGGGCCACAGATGCCACACAGTACGTCTCATCTGTAAAACTTCTCGGTCGTGCTCAGTCTTTGTTTTCATTTCTTGTTTTTCTTTTCTTTCTTTTTTTTTTTTCGGGGGGGGAGATGCCAGAAAATTTGTAGAAATGTCCGACATGACAGGTCATCTGTCACAACGTGGTTACTTTAAAAAGCAGAAGAAATGAAATGTTGTTCATGGTGAAACTGGACAGAAGTTTTTTAGTGTGTATTTTATTATGTATAAAGCAATTTAACGTAGCATGAAGCAGATGAAACTAAATTTAAATTCTTTTACCAAGTCGGCTTCTACTGTCATCTGTCAGCTTACACTCAAATGACACAAATATAAATAAACAAATAAATTCATACATAAATAATTCATAGACAAATATATGCAAAATACAAAAAAATTACATTTCTGTATTTTTAAAGTCTTTATTTAGGCATTATCATAGTATCTTTAATGCATTATATTGAAATGTGTGGATTGTGATTTGGAGTTTGAGAATATCATATCATCAAAATGTGCAAACATACAGTTTAAAAAGAGATGAAAACAGCACAACAAACAAACGGTTTGCGGTCACACAAACACAATTCATGATACCCGGTGAGTCAGGTGCAGCTCTGGTTTGTTTTTAGCAGAACTTCATCTTTTGTTGTGAAGGAATTTATACGTGGGGTTGATTTGATTTCAAGAGATAAAGTGTTCCAGTGGAGCTAATTGTCTACATTTAAATTTATAAAGTGCTCTTTGGCAGTTGCCATTCACTGCACTCCTGCTGACTCTGTTACTGTCTCTGAGACATTTGAGAAAGCAAAGGTGAGTAGTACGCGAGTTATTTCATGAAAATCAATATGCTTTAGTAACATTTCGTAAAATCTGCTTCACAAAAAAAGAAGAAAGGCGGGAGAGAAATCCGATTTTAACACTTATTGACTCGTCACATGTTACAAGTGAACTGCTGCCAATGCAGTTTGATGTATTCGATTGATGATGGCCACTTAATGGCAAATCAGTATATTGACAACAGTGAAGTGTTTTTATTGGATGGATGGATGACTCATGGAGAGATGAGATGTCAGCCTGAGAGTAATGGAGGGAATTTGATACTCCCTCTTATGAGCGTTGAACACATAGTGAATAGAGGAACTCGGATTGTTGGAAGTGGATTTTCTCTATTTAACTGGTTAATTAAATCAGCACAAAAGGATCCGGCTGGATCGGAATCGGACTGCAGGTTGAATAACGGTGTTCATCAGCTGTTATCTCCGCTCTCAGCCCCCTTCGTCTTTTGTGCAGTGTGCTGTTGCAGCTGAACAGAGATTATAAACTTGTGACTAATGCTGGTAGCTGTGTGATTGAAAGCAGAGCTAATGGAACGCCGGAGCTTGCTGCTGCTGCTTCACAGACGACGACGGCGGCGTGGGGATAACTCTGCAGGTCTGACCCTGAACAACCCAGACCAGATAGATGTGGAGCTGGCAGGGGTCGGGGATGAGGAGGTCATCCTCGCCTCATGTTCCCTGCACGCTGGAAGAGGCAGGACATTTATGCGAAGTAAGGCTGATGGTTTTTTTCAGGATAATAACGAGTCTTTAAGGTGGTGGCTCTGCTTATTTAATTCACTTTGGTCTTTTGATAGTGTTTCCATTTTGAAGACACTTGAATAGGTGAGGATTATAAGGAGGAACACGCCTTTCTCGGAGTGCTGTGGCTTTTGCCCACTCAGATGTCTTGTACTTCCTGTTGAGAAAGCGTAGGCAAACACTCTTCTCTTTTTTTCCCCTCTTCTGGAGGATTGTACTTAAACAGGAAATTTGCCACTTGCTTTTGCATCCAAGATTTCCTTTTCATTTTGCATGATGTGATGATGAGGGGTTGTAAAAGAGTCCAAGGCCTCGAATTAGGGAATCTCAACTTTAAGATGTTGCAGTATTTGCTTGCTGTGTCTCGGCCTCACTCACCACAAATCCTAACTGCGGTGTTGAAACAATGCAAAGTTGAGCCCTTGCCTGTCCAGAGCTGGAGCTGGATCTAACTGAGGTAATTGTGTGTAAATTGCTGGCCTCAACAACATCACTTACCATCCCCTGTACCTCATTTGACACATGTATAACTACCCATATGCGGTCCAGTTGCACAGAAGCGATCACAGACACAGGAATTACCCCTTCCCAACGCCTGGATAGTAATTTTCCCATCACCATGGTGACATTTTAGCATGTGGTGGGAGTTGGAGGAGGAAGGGTGCAGCGTTACAATTACACTTAACAGAGAGGACAATATGCCAAGACAGCAACAGGAGGAAGGAGGAGGTGGTGGGCAAGAGGGGAGGAAATTCAGAAATTGCGAGATTGTAAAAGACTTATTTGTTTGGGCTCCACAGATGCTCCAGTCTCACTTAAGAGTGACAAATGAGTTGCTAATGGAGGTATAACAGACTCTCAGTGTGTGGAATGATCCCTGAGACAGCCAGCTTCTCTCAGCAGCAAACAAAACCGAGGACACACGAGGAAACGGCCTTACAAAGAGGCCACTCAGTCCTGAGGTGAATTTTCTTGGCCAGCTGCTGTGTGTGCGTTTCTGGATGCATGTGCACAACATACAATAACGTGAATGTGTGTATGTGATATCAGCAGGTCCTGAGAAGAAACTGCAAACCTGGTTCTGCAGAACAGGACGAGAAATGTACCCAACTACTAGAGATACCAAAGTTCTGGTACATCACACAATGGCTGGTTGTTAATCAATAATTATTGTAAAAAGTTACTCCTGTTAAAGGTCCATACGGTCTAAAGGTAGACCTCCATGCGGTCTCTGATTCTAAATCAGGTCTAGGTTCTTTATTATACAGTGAAAGCATCAAAGGTCTCAGTCCACAGAGAAAAGCTCACAGTCTGGATTCAGGAAGTGAAGCTTAAAATCAGCCGTCAGGACTTCTGGGACTCAGAGACATTTTGGTTTTGTCTGAGTGTTTAAACTGAAGCCTGCTTTATTTTTCTGAGATCATTTAGAAAATAGTCTCATTGAGAGGCTAAAAAATCAGAAACTGAAATCGGGACTGTGTTTTTTTTTAATGGCTCAGTATAAAAGCTGACAATGTTCACAGACCTTATTTTAGCCATCTAACTAAAAACCCAACAGGGGAACTGGAGGTGTTAAAATGTTAACGAACGTCTGGGTTTGAGGACTTTATGGATGGTTTCATTTGATCTGAAGAAAGCTGATGTGTGAGCTGGATTGCAGAAGTAAGCCCCAAATATATTAAGACAGTTAAAAGCCTCGTTCCCCTCTGAGGCCTGAGTTTAGGAAGAAAAAAAAAAAACACCTTTGCCTTTTGCAGTAAAACAGTTAAAAACATTTAAGCTAATCGGAGGAGGAGGTGGAAAGTCAAGCATTTTCATCAGATTAATTAGACAGAACCCTCAGTGAGGCCCAGAAGGGACGGTAATTGGTTTAGGACAGATAGCTTAATGTGAGAGAGAGAGAGAGAGAGAGAGAGAGAGAGACTATACCATGATGATGAAGGAGTCTGCCGTAGACAGTCATCTGGAGCAGCTCTCTGCCTATCGTCAGAGACAGGACTGAGGTTTAGTCCTGCTCCGCTCTGATCCACCAACCACAGCTGCTGGACTCATTTGAATCCCCTCGGCCTTTGTCCATTGCATGAGTGTGTGTTTGTGTCGCCCTGTCAGTAGCCAGGCTCAGTGTGGGTGTATGTGCTGCTCAGGTTACTGATTCCTACTCTGGCACAGGACTCGCTCTCTTGTCTCACAGTTTAGCGGCAGCGGCAGCAGCACAGAGGCGAGCACTGGGACTATTTATAGATCACTTCTGGCCTACTTGGCAACAGGAAGGAGATGAAGACAAGGAAAGGAACTATGGAGGCCAAGGAGGGACAAAATAGAAAATAGAATATCCAACTAGAGCAAAGTCCCTTCTTCTGTTCTGGCTGAACAGACGTAAAGTTTCTCTTCAGGTTTCTTTACAGTTTGCACTCATTAAGGCGGCAGCTGTTTAATCAACAAACAAAGTTCAAGAACTCCTAATGAGTTTTAAGGCTCTGAATTTTCTGAAAATGTTCTCGAACTTCACAATATTATAATCATGAGATATATTATAATTATATTATTAGTTACATCAATGTAAAACATGACCTGTAACATCTACCTTCAGACTTATGGACCTTTAACTTGTGCTCCTCGACTGCTTCATGTGCTGCCACACAGTTGGCTGGTTGGATGATTGTATGAATGAGGAGGTGAGAAGGTGTTCCTTCAGTAGAGTATACTGAGTGTGCGTGCTGTTGTCAACACTAGTGGAGCTCATGCTGCTGTGTAATGACTCATTTCCCCAGCAGTTACCACCACAGCGTTTGTCTCAGTCGACTCCACCTCCTCCATGTCAGCGGTTGTATCGCACAGAAACGCCATCAGAAAAACTCCGCCTTGGGTTTCTTCAAAACAACAGTTCTGTTCAAACTGAAGAGGAGACGCTCTCTGACGCCTCTAAATGAGGAGATGACTTCATCCGCCGTGCTTGCGGCGGTTCGGGCCCGCTTTAATCGTAGTTTCAGGCCTTATAGGGTAGTCATCGCTGAGGTATTTCACGTTAATCCGTGGCAGGAATGTGGTCCTCGGGCCGTACCCACGGAAAGGGAAGCATGGAATCAATGTTGGGTATCTCACAAAATTCCCAATGTGTCCACTTCCTGTTGTGCTGTTTCCTCTCAGTCATCATCCCCGTCACATCAACAACGAGAACTGGAAGTGTAACGTCGGCAGGTAGTGACCTCAGTCTGATTCTCAGACCTTTTTAGTCCGGCCTGCTCGGACTCTATGGAGGAGACCTGCTGTTTTCACTTTTTCACACTAAAGCTGATTTCTATTTTTTGTCAGATTGTGAACAAAATGACAGAACAAACATGTTTTGGTCTAAATCTGAGTATTAAACTGAAGCCTGCTGCCTTTTACAGGAAGGAGACATCAGTCTGTAAAGTGAAGCCAATCCTGAAGACCCTTAAACCTGCGTTCTGTCTAATGACCATGATTGAAGTCTATGGGAAAATGTCCCTCCTCCTCCTCAGTAAACGTTTTCCTGATGAGTTTATGGTCTCAGTCTCTAGTTTACAGTCTTCAACACAACATGATGTTCATTTTTTAAATGAAGCTCCATTTAGGTTTTTTTTTGTTACAGTTTTAAAAATATCATATATCTTATATCATCTTAATGTCCTTTAATTGATCCAAAAAAGTCTTTTTTCTGTAATACATCACAAGGAAGATCAGAAGACCAGATGAAAAAACTAATCAATCAATGAATTGAGGAGTTATGTCAGCTGTTAAGAAAACTGTTGTCAGCTTCTTTTGTATATCAGCAGAACTTCTTCTGGACAGAGACAGTGTGTTGTTGTTGTTGTTGTCGTGACTTTTTCAGCATTTTGATAACAAACAATGTGAAAACTTTCACATCAGAGTGTTGACGTGCTCCAACTCCACCGTGGTTGGTGGAGGAAAATGGCTTTTTCTTATAATCAGGGCGAACTGGCCCTTTAAGAATCCCTCGTTTTATGAAAGAGTTCATCTTTTTTCGTTGTTGGTAATAATCCGAGCTCTTTTTCTGCTTCTGTACATGTGTGTGTTTCGCCCAGTGTGTGTGTGTGTGTGTGTGTGTGTGTGTGTTTCCACAATGAGACTGTATTCTGCTACAGTGTTTTCTGTGTTTAAGTTGACACAGCTGGTGGGCAGGATGTCAGCTTCAGGCCTCTGTGTCTGTTTGTAATTCTCCCCTTGGAGAGCAGCCTTCCTTTGCTATATATAGCCTCTATGTGTGTGTGTGTGTGTGTGTGCCCAGAGAGATTGATGTTCCCCCCACACAGCATTTCCATCTGTGTGTGTATTTTATCTTTTCCATGTCCACTGTTCCATGTCTCACTGTATTTGCTCTGTATGTCCAGTGTGTGTGTGTGTGTTTGTGTGTTAATGTGTACAAGATGATGGTGGTTGTAATGCTTAGTGTTTTGTAACTTGATTTGACACACACACACACACAGGTATCAGAGGCAGGAAATCCTTGTCTTCCTATCATTATTTAAGTTTATGTAAAGGTCCAGGTGGTCTACAGGTAGACCTCCATGTGGTCTTTGGTTCTAAATCAGGTCCCGGTTCTTTATAAATCTGCTCAGAACCTGAACTTTAAAACCAGCTGTCAGGACTTCTGGGACTTTGTGATGTCACCACGAAGCCCTGCTGGAGCGTTTTACCTGAAAACTGCAGTAATTTTATTGGATCGTTCAGAAAGCTGTCAGCCAATCAGAAGGGCGTCTCAGATCCTCTCTTCTGATTGGCCTGTTGCTCCTTCCTGAGAGAGGAGATATAAAACTTTACTGAGGTGTTTTTATGCTTCTGAAAACCACAATAGCATCTTTTTATGGATCCCAAGCCTTCAAAATAAAACACAGAAGAAGTTCAAATATGTACCCTTATTAAAAACGTCTCCTCCCATGCTGCATTTTTCTGATTTGGTTAAAATGTCATTGTTGTGCTGAAAGACATTTTTGTGTTTAGTTCACTGAGTCTTTGGGATACCATCTTTCTTTTTGTCCATCGTTTTTTGTTTTTTTTTTCTGTGTGTGAGCGTGAGTGATGTGTGTTTACAGTTTCCATGTGTGCGTGTAATGAGTTTCCTTTCTTCTTCCCTTCTTGGCCAATCTTTTGCCTCCCATGCATAAAATTGCTGCCTGAATTCATACACAAATACACAATATAGGCTACACAATTTTATCTCATCAGTTTCCAGCCAGTTACGAGAGTGTGCAATATGAGAGCATGAAGCAATGTGTGTAATTTACTGATTGAGCCTCTCACTAATATGAGGCCCAGTAAAACTTTGTATTTACCGTTTATACGTGTGTTACTTTCTCCATCCAGACGAGTATAAAGGAGGGATTGTTGCTGAAGCAGACCAGCTCGTTCCAGAGGTGGAAAAAGCGCTACTTCAAACTGAGAGGCCGAACTCTCTACTACGCCAAAGACGCCAAGGTAGGCCTCGCCGTCGCCGCTGTGCAGCACACATGAGCAGCTTAAAGGCCTTTCAGTATTTAAAGGGCTCAGAGACCAGCAGACTGGCCGAGAGGAGAAGTTTGACATTTTGTCCTGCAGCCTGTTAGCTTAGTTTCTGTCCAAAGGTAAGAAAAGGCTTCCAGGTTTTGTACGACTCTGTAATGTGATATATACATAATCAATGTTCCTGCAGCCTGCTATGAATCATTTCCTGCTCAGATTTTTTTTATTTCCCTTCCTTAATCAAATTCACAGATTTCCGATCATCTTAATTTTCTCCCTCTCTTTAAATACGTTTTTGCTCTTAACCTTTGACCTCTCTCCCCCCTCTCTGTGTGTGATCTAACCTTCCTGGTCTGGAACATGTGTGTGTGTTTGTGTGTCTGTATGTGTACACACCAGTCCGGCAGTGCTTTGGCGCACTGGCAGGAGCGAGCGCTGCGCAGGGTGTCCAGGAGTCGCGTGTGCTGGCGAGTTCTGTCCGTGTGCTGGACGGGCGCACGACGCTCCCCCCCACCTCTGGGTGCCAGCGGATCTGAGGAAGGCCTAGTGAGAATCCGGGTCAGCACAGAGCTGCCAGGGGCCCGGGGCCACACCAGGGCCTTCCTACTTTAGCACCTCACTGCTGCTTTCATGACATATGGAGATGAGTTTGGTGTCTTAATGTGGAAATATAGTGACTCGTTGTGTTATAAATCAGACAAATTTAGTTTTCAACTATTTATTTCCACATGACATGAATGCAGTGTGTTTAATATAGATATGACTTCAGGTTGGGCAGCAAACGTGTGTGTTGTTGGTCCATCCCTGCAGAGTTAAGTCGCTCGATGGCCATGAGAAAAACACACAAGACTGTGTTTTCTTATTTGTGTGTGTTGTGGTGAAGGTCACTCCTTTATGACCGGACCAGAATAAGTGAGCGAGCTGTTGCTGTCATGGCCGGACAGCGATGTCTCCGTAGATAAGTCCTCATTCCTGATGTGTCCATTCAGTCTGGTGTCTCCTGGCTGGCTGTGCTGCCCTGACCTCCTCATTGATCCTCCACCAAGGATGCATCTCAGTGTCTCCTCTCCTCCTTTCCTTTCCTTTCCCCTGATTTCTGATTGGAGTAAAGAAACAGATCTGAAGGAGGCAGGAAAGGAGGCTGGATGCAGCTCTGGATCTGGACTCTTTGCTTTTGTCCACCATTCACTGTCAGCTTTCATTACAGCTTCCCTCAAGACAGCCGAGTGTGTGTGTGTGTGTGTGTGTGTGTGTGTGTGTTGGAATAGTGGTGGTGTTGTGAGAGCAGGAGAGGATTGTGTCAAAAGAACTGAAAGTAATCGCACACATGCAGCACACACACGTGACACAGTGGTGTATGAGCCAAGAGCGCTGGAACTGGAGGGTGGGGGGGCAGTGTTTGTGTTGGCATGCCAGTCATACTTGGACCCTCTTGGCTGACGCACACATTCACACACACACTTATAGGCATATGTGGAAGTGCTTCCGCCACACAAACACACACACACACACACACACAAACACAAGGAGACTAAGTGTTGGCTGGTGTCCCTGTCTGTCGTTAACTGGGCATTCCCTCTGACAGCTGCACACACACACACACACGCACACGCACACACTCGGAGGGCATTCCTTTGACGGCATCACTTTTTGGCCCGGAGCGTTTTCAGGGCTCAGCTGCGTCACAGCCCCGTTAGATGGTTCCTGTTTCCACATGAGGCGCATTAAGAATCACTGTCACGATCATCACACTCTGAGCGACAAAGACACACAACAAATATTCACTCATTTCACCCAATGAGAACGCAGCTCTCGTTAAGAAACTGCTAAACAGATGTTTTATTGAATGTAGGAACAAAAGAAGAAAAGGTCCGTGATAATATTATTATCATTATAAGGATTCCATCTTTTATTTGCATTTGATCAGATGATCAGATCGACTTTAATCTTTTATTTTCTATCACTTTAAACTTTATGACATTTTTTTTTTTTTATTTTATGGATTACAGATGGAAGATGAGCTTTATATTTGAGGAAGATGTCTGAGTTTTGTAATGAAAACGACGCTGAAGAAACAAACCCAGAAGGGAACTCGGCCGTCGTGAGCTGACATTTGAGTCCAGGATGAATGGAGACTGTGTGTCCCCCTCCTGTTCCTGGGTCAGATGACGTCATGGCGTCCTCTGGGAGGCGTCCGGGTCACAATCTGAGAAGAACAGCTTGTTTGGTTTTTGTGTCGTCACGGTAGTTTTGTGTTCCTTTGTGGACATTCTGCATCAGTTTGTAGTTCTCTCATGTTTCTTTGTTTTTGCGTTCATAGTTAATATGTTTCTCCATTTTTGCATTTTGTGTCTCTTTGTGTTGCACAAACACACACACACACACACACACTGCTTTGTGTTAGTCGTCGTTGTTTGTCCTTTTGTTACCAGCTTGTGTGTCTTTTATCTTATCTACCTACTGCTTTTTTGTGCACTTATGGACTTTGTACTTTTTTGTGTGTCTGAATTAATTCTTTTGTGTCTCTTTGTTGTATTTCCGTTGTTTTTTTAATAATTCTGTTTATCGCTTTTGTGTATCTTTGTCGTACATTTGTATTAATAATTGGCGGTTTTGTGTTGTTTGTAGTTTTTGTGCTTCTCTTTGGTGCTCCTGTGTTGTGTGTCTGTTTGTGGAGTCACTTTAATGTATTGTGTAGAAGTTTAAAGTAGTTTTGTTTTTGTTTCCGGTAGTTTTGGACCTCTTTGTAGTTTTTTGCGTCCCTCTTTGGTTCTTATGTGTCTCATCACATAGTTTTTTTGTCTCTACAGTAGTTTTGTGGCTGTTTTGTGTTACTTTGTCGTCATTTTTGTGGCCCGGATCCTTTCAGGCCCTGCGTCCAGGAGACTCACTGATCCATCTTGTCGAGGTGTCGTTATCTGAAGCTATCTGAAATAGACGTGAGAGCAGAGCAGGAGTGCGTGTTGTGATAATAAAACGATCAGATGATGAGCTCATGTCTTTCTCTTGCAGTAGATTCCATTTCACACTGATGGTCTCACCTGTTTGTCTTATTCTGCTTTGCTGCGGCCATAACGGTTCATTTCTCTGACAGCCAATCACCGTCCTCTTCACGCCGTAGACTGTACAACAGGAGCAGCAACTTTAATTTAAGATGATGAATAAAACAAATTCTCTTGTTCCCCCTTCAGTCCCTCATCTTTGACGAGGTGGACCTATCGGACGCCAGCGTGGCAGAGTCCAGTACGAAGAATGTCAACAACAGCTTCACAGTGAGTGCATCACACGCACACAGACACACACACGCTAGGTTACAGGGGAGATCAGAGACGGAGCCCCGTATCAAGCGGTGAGACTGTGAGTGTCACAGCGTGAACCGGCGATCGTGGATTTATGGCTGAGTGAACGTCACAGAGCCGGATGAATCATGATTAGTTTTATAATCCATCAATCTAATTATTTTTTCTATTAAATTCTTGTATAATTAATAAAAATGAATCATGTTGAGTTTGCTTTTACAAGAAAATCAGTAAATGTTCATAACTCTTAATGAGAAGATTAAAAAAAAAGAGTTTTCTTTGGTTTGTAAATGTCCTTTATCTCTCTGTCTTAATCCTTCATTAAGGGGGCGATATCATTGGTTATAAAGAAGTCAGACTGTGTTGAAGTCAATGGGAAAAAATGTCCCTCCTCCTCCTTTATATTGAAGTCTATGGGAAAATGTCCCTCTTCCTCCTCAGTAAATGTTTTCCTGATGAGTTTATGGTCTCAGTCTCTAGTTTACAGTCACCAATCTGGTGAGTTGAGACTTTGTTTGCTCTCAGTTCCAAAGTTTGGACCAAGTTGAGTTACATTAGTGTATTTTTTATTATTATTATTTTTTTTATTTTTTTTTCATAGCACTTTTCAAAAAAATGTTACAAAGTGCTTTGCATAAGATAATAGAATAAAATAAAGGAAGTGTTGGACATCAATCAATGAGAATGAAAGCAAAGGTTTTAAAAAAACATTAGATTGGACAGGACTCACAGGCGTCGTGTGTTCAGCTGGAGCTCCGTCACGACTTCACGAGGAAACAGGATTTGCCCTTAAAGGATAATTATTCATTTCAGAGCACCTAAAAATGTCAGACCTGTTTATATTTAGGTGATATTTTAATACATTTCTCTGCATTTAGTCACAGCACAGGAAACAGGAGATGTTGCTGTGAACTGACGATCATTCAGGAAAACAACCAGCTGTGTGTGTGTGTGTGTGTGTGTGTGAAGGGGCGGTGGAGGGAAAATGAAGATCTATATTACGAGTAACAGACAGTGAACGAGCTCGTAGTGATCTGTCCTTTCTATATCTGTCTCCCCTCTCCCCGAGTGTTGCTATAATAAGAAGCAGGGATGAGGAGGAGGAGGAGGAAGGCAGGAGAACAGCGCTCGGAGGAGAGCACTCAGCTATTTTTAGATGCTGCTTCAAACCCTTTTCTGAGTGCCTGGATGGCTTAATGTCTGCTGTATTCAGAAATAAGATTATGTGAGCCTGCTGTGTGTGTGTGGGTGGGTGTGTCCGCGCAGTTGTGACTTATGTGTTTGTTGCAGGTTAATAAACATGCTGGTTTGGAGCTTTGATGAGCATCAGCATCGTAATAAGATGGTGAGGAGGGATGGAGGTGACGGTGAAAGAGGAGTAGAAGGATGGGGAGATAATGAAGTGACATGGAGAAGAAATCCTGGAGTGATGTCATACCACTCACACACATTCTCCCTGGGGAGAGGAGAGAGAGAGAGAGAGAGAGAGAGAGAGAGAGGGGGGAGGCAGAGCAAGATCGAAGTACAAACCAGGTCTGAGGAGAGAGAGAGGAAGGACAGACGCAGAGGAAAGGAGGAAGAGTCAGGAGGAAATGAAGACGGGACAAACAGCGAGGTGAAACAGAAAGGCAAAGGTAACGTGACGGGTCCGGTGGCCGTTGGCTCTGTAATGTAACGCAGACACAGTCATGCACGCCAACAGGGGGAGTCCGGGCTTCAGCGTCAGAGAGAGAGAGAGAGACCACTGCAGGGCTCTTCTCTGACTGTGGCGAGTAATGAACAGCCTCTGTCTGCGTGTCCATCCATCTGGCCTCCTGCTGTCTTCTGTCTGTCTGTCTGTCTGTCTGTCTGTGTCGGTCGCCCCCACCCCCACCCCCCCTGGAGGAGGAGTGATGCTGTTGGTGTCTCACATGCAGGTTGGTGATCCTCAGTGTTGGTTTTGAACGAACGGTCGGCTCCACAGATGCTGAGAGATTCATGCTGACTGCTGTCTGTCTGCAGACGTCTGCTCAGTACCGCCTGTTTTGACAGAGTGGGGGGGGGGGCGAGGACCCTCCACCTCCTCCCCCGGGAGGACCTAACAGTAGAATATCATCTCGATTGATCGAGGGGGGTTGATTTGAGTCTCGCTTCTCTTTCTCCGTCACATAGTTCAAAGTCTCCACAGCAGCTTCATCCATCATTCGTTTAAGGATCTTTTCGATTTGTTCATAATTGAAGCTAAAGCTGCGGAACAAATGTGAGTAAATCAGACGACGCAACTGTGTGTGTCTGTGTGTGTCAGTGTGTGAAGAGGAGCTCTTGTGAATATCTGATGAGGCAGCACCTTGAAGTCCACGTGAGGAGATGGTGACGGGGGAGGAGGGGGGAGGAGGGGGGGACTCACCCCAACCCTCCCCCTAAACTCCTTCTAGAATCTGCAGGCATGCCTGATTCTCAGTCACTTTATGTCCATGAAGCCAGTCTTAAAGAATCTCACATGGGCTTTAGGTTGTGCGCTCGCAGCAATACTCTGATTTGTTGTGTGCTTAACATGAATTGTTTGCATCACAACGTGCGTATGTGTGTCTTGTAGAGAGTGAGCAGCTGTGAGGAACTCTGTTCCACCTCCTCTGCTGTTGTGCTGCAACAAAAACTAATGAGGCATGTGATTGTGATTTCCTATCATTTACTCATCATTGTTATCACCTGTCAGTACAAACAAACACACAAACACAGACACACACCTGATATTTTCAGTGCTGAAGGTCAGTCCCCGACAGGTTTTCCACGCTTTAGGGATGCCTACAGCTGTTCCTGTTTGTCCTGGCAACCAATCTGCACTATCACTACCCTGCTTCAGAAACACACACACACACACACAGACAAACGCACATATGGATACAGTACATCAGTAGAGAGACAGGATGATCCATGTCCAAAGAGACACACACACACACACACACACACACACTAATCCTTTGAGTTCCTTTTGGAAAATCTTTAGTTATAAATGACAGAAAAAGAGAATGAGAGAAAGAGTTCATCTTATTGAATGAAAGATGAGTGATGATGAAGAAGATGATGATGATGATGATGATGATGATGGTGATGGTGATGGTGATGGTGATGATGATGATGATGATGATGATGATGATGATGATGGTGATGGTGATGGTGATGGTGATGATGATGATGATGATGATGGTGATGATGATGATGATGGACAGTAGCTCCTCACTCTCATCCAGAGCAGCAGCTTCACCTTCTTTATCTTTGAGTCTTTTCTACCTTCATCTGGTTCTTTGATTTCAGTTTTTCTTTCTATCTATTTAAAACAAAAACACTTTTACCGTTTCCTGCGATATGATAATCTTCTAATCTCTAATAACAATCATTTAATAGTAATTTATGAGAATAAATAAATCAACATTAATCTGATTGACCTTCCTTTAATAATAATAATAATACCTGCCGCCGTCTTATGTAACACGGTTCTGTTGGAAATAAGTGGCGTCCTGCTGCTGCTGCCCGTCCCGTCACAGCTGCGTGTGTGAACACTCTGCGAACGATGTGACGGGTCAGACGACTCCAGTCGACCCTTTTTCATATAAATTAACCCCGCCGTATCAAAAGATCTGATCGTTGATGTCACATCCTGCCGGAGCAACAAGTGTCAGTGGAGCAGATGGTTCGCAGGCAGCAGAAAGACTTACAGTTAAAATGTTACACACACAGTGCAGATGTGCACGCTGTTAGAGTCTCAGGTGCTGCTGGTCTGAACAGGCCTGCAGACAAAAGTCGTGTTATTTTCCCTACATATCATTTATTTAGTCGCTCAGTGTTGCCTGGATTTGTGCACTTGTTGAGTCCACAGGACGTTTGATCTGAACGGCTGCACATTCATCCAGTTAATGTCAGAAAAAGAATAAACAGCAGAGGAGAAGAAGATGAAAACTTGGCGTCCGATTCAGGCGAACGCTCGGTCTGAAGTGGTCCGTCAAAAAAGTCCTCGGCCCCGCTGACAGCAAACACACGAGAGAGCGAGAAATTTTCACCAATAAATCACTGGATTAGCAACAAACTGATCCTCATTACCAGTTTTCGTCTGTTTAATGAGGTTTTGTGGCCGTAAATGAAACAAGAAGCGTAAAACTTTAAGTTTGTTTCTTTTGGCAGAAGATAAGATGTATCAGGTAGAAGCAGATGTGTGATCTGCTTTTAATCAACACCAGCAGGAACGGAGCGAATCTGCCGACTGTTGGATCACGTCCGTTGGAGGAAAATTACGAACCCGAGCTGAGACATCTCTGCTTCTGAAATTGGTTCACTTGAGATGGTTCAGTCAAATCAAGAGGACGCCAGAGATGGTAGTTATCATCCATATCTGTGTGTGTGTCCTCCCTCTAAGATGACCAGACAACACGAGTACCCAACGAGTTACAAGAGAGAAAGAGGAGAGGAGGCAGCATGAATAAATGATGGAGCGCTGAAAGGGTGGTGTGTGTCTGTAGGGTTATCTACAGGGACGCTGTCCTTTAAACAAACACACACACAGGAGGAGGGGGGGGGGGCTCTTAGCCTTTACCGAGGCTCTTCACCTGTCAGCATGAATCTGCCTCAATGCATGAAGAGCTAAGAGTGAGAGAAAGAGACGGCTGAGAGGAGCGGAGGAAAGACTAACTCAAGAAGGTGTTAGAGGATAAGTGAGCTAGAGTTAATGAGAGAGAGAGAGAGAGAGAGAGAGAGGGAGGGAGGGGGCTTCTCATCCTCTCTCTCCTGTAAAGACAGAGCAGATCGCCTCCTCTTCTCAGTGGCACCACAGGCTGAGGAGGAGGAGGAGGAGGAGGAAACATTTATCTCTCTCTCTCTTCTCTTTTTTCCCTCTCTCACTCCTTCCCTCTCTCTTCTCTCCTTCCAGGTGATCACTCCGTTCCGTAGGCTCATCCTCTGTGCTGAGAACAGGAAAGAGATGGAGGACTGGATCAGTTCTCTGAAGTCCGTCCAGTCCAGAGAGCATTACGAGGTAAGACGCCCCCCCCCGCTGCTTCTTCCAAATCAACACATGAGACTGATGTTTGTGTTTTTTGTGAATGAGAGCGACGGGCACAGTGCTGCAGGGATGATGGAGCAGCTTTTTAGGCGTATCCTGTTGTGGAGATTTAATCAGTCTTCCTAAACATAATAAAAGTGCACACAAGGATGAGAAGTGTAGCCGGAGAGGGAGCTGCATGTTGTGTAGCTTCATACAAGCAACAACAAGTTGTGCACGCAGGAGGCAACACACTCGTGTTCAGATCTGGAGCCCTGAAGGAACTGGAGAGCGCGCACAGGCTGGCATGCATGCACAGTGTACAGTGACGGGTACACAACTCTACAGTACGCATTGCACACCACAGTCAGCAACAGAGCCACACACACACACACACAGACTGCCACAAAGCTGTGTGTGATTCTTCCTGTCCATTTCTACGTCCTTGTTATGTCCATAAAAGAAGCACACACTGGTGATATTTTAACACAACAGCTCCTGTAGCAGTTCAGAGTGTGTGTGTGTGTGTGTGTGTGTGTGTGTGTGTGTGTGTGTGTGTGTGTTGGCGAGTGCAGGAAGAAGGCAGTACTGCATTTTAATGGCTTCGATTTGGGAGGGAATTCTTATATAAGACCCCGTCCCTTACCCCCCTCCGCCTTATTGCACTGCAATGCAGCAGCACCGCCAGCGCTCACACACCCCAGAGTACACACACGTGTGCACACACATGTATACATGTGTTGAAGATGCCAAAACAATATCATTTAGCCTCCCAAGCCTCATGTCCTAGTTTGTGAACACTTGTTACATTTGTACTTATGAAACTGTGCCGGGGCTGCACCAACCACTGCAGACGCAACGCCCACACTCCTTCAGTCCAACGCTCCGTACGCTGCCAGCTCTCCTGACCAGCTGTCACTTCATCGCACGCTGAGGGCCGTCAGGTTCCCGTCAAGTCCTGATTTAGGCCTCCCCCTCTGCCAGGAAGTTTCCACGGCAGAGAACAGACAGGCAGTGAAGGGAAGGAGACGCATTTGTGGTTTTAAGAACTAAAAACCATCTCAGCGTCCTCTCTGAGAGACACCCTTCGACCGTCTGGGCCTTTAAACCTTCAGACTGTCTATTGAGGGAATTGAAGGGTTGAAATAACTGAATATGTGAGGAAATGATTCATTTTTCAGCTTTTTGCTCTAATTGTTGCCATTAAAACAGTTTTTCTAGCTGAGATCCTCGTTGGTCATGCAGACATTTGTAAAAGAAAGCTCCAGCAGATGTGTTTTATTGTACCTGTATTTATCACGGTGTTGTGTTTCTGTGCTGCCAACCCTGTTTTAACCTCTCCTTTGCCAGACGGCACAGTTTAATGTGGAACATTTCTCAGGGATGCACAACTGGTACGCCTGCTCCCACGCACGGCCCACTTTTTGCAACGTCTGTAAAGATAGCTTGTCTGGGGTCACGTCTCATGGCCTCTCCTGTGAAGGTAAGTAAAACACAAACACACACACACAATATCACACATACCTACTGTCAGACCTGTGAAGTGAACACACGTTTAATCCACGGCACCTTTTCTGCATCTCATTACTCTGATGGATGCTGAAAGATCATTTGGTTCTTTGGTACTTTTACTTTTTTCATGGTTTATATATAACCAAGTTGCTTTATGAGTCATGAAAGTGAGAAAAATTCTTTGTTCAAACGTTTGTCCAAGTGGAACAGACTGGATACGCCGGAGCCAGCGTGAGTCTGAAACACTCTCAGTTATGGAGAGCGGCGCCCATCGAGCTGTTAGCTCGAAGTGGAGGGAGGGAAAAAAAAAGCTGCTGGCGAGTCGCCATTAACGCCGCGCAGACACAGACAGACGTGATGAATGTCTGTTTTGGAATTTATTTTAACATTTCTTACTTCACCCAGAATGGGCCCGATGGGTCGGGGAAACTGAGAATGACGACACATCTCACCTCATCTGTGAAAGAGCAGTGAAGTCGGGGTGTTGAGGCGAACGGAGGCCGACGCCATTTTTTTTAATTTTTGGCCTGTTTTTCTGCTTTCTTTTAGCTGATGTGAAGTCTCAGTGACAGGCAGCAGACCTTAATGAGCACCATCTGCATATCCCCTCCTTCTAATTTTGCTAATGTTCAGACTGTGAGTGTGTGTGTGTGTGTGTGTGTGTCCACAATGAGCCCCTCTCATATCCACAGCAGAAGGCAGAAGAGATAAACATGGAAAGAGAAAGACCGAGTCGAGCTGAGCACCTTCCAAATCCACACACACACACACACACACACACTGAGACAGACACACACGGGTTGAGGTTTACAGAGGATACTGGGTATAATAAAGCAATAAAGACTCCCCCCTCACATTTATTTCAGCACAGATTCGTTAAAGAGCCTTTGATGAAGGTCCAGTGTTTAACCTCGTTAACGTCCTCATGATGTTTTTATATAATACAAACATGATGAGTCATCTGAGCCGGCTCTGATGTTTCCTCCTCTACACTGTGTCAGCCGCGGCCAGTTTCAGGCTAACAAACCACTAACCCCATAAACCTGACTCTGTTATATTTGCTACATGACTTTCTGAGACCTCCAGCTCATTAACAAGATCAACACTTTGTAGGAACTGACACGTTTTTTTATAATATAATATTGAAATGATTTCACCAATATATAGAATTATTTCTTGTGTCAGGCTTCGCAGGGTTAAAAGATGCTGACTATGATTCTCCTCCTCGACCCATCTGGACAGAAAGAGTTGGCATTAGAACCACCAACACTGCGTTACAAGCTCATAAACGGCATAAATCCAGCTCCGTGGCGCGGCCACTTACTTTTGAACACTCATCATCATTTCAAACACATCTGCAGGAACTTCAACGTGCAGCTGTTTTGTTTACTCTCGTTACAAAGCAGCTACAGATCGACGGTGAGAGCAGGAGTTGTTGAGAACAATCCGATCGCAGCCTCCTTGTGCCGAAAGAGACAGTGGGAACAGTATGTGAGGACGGAGCGGGGAGGCAGCGCGTCTCTATTAAACGTGGAGAGCAGCCAGCCAAACAGTCTCTCAGCAATCAACACGGCTTAAATTTCCCTTCGATTTCCTGCACAGGACGGTCGGTGGGGATTGATTTGCGCTACCTAGCCACAAAAACACACACACACAAACTCCCCTCCCTTTCTATCTCTATCAAAAGTCTACACACACACACAATGTTCCCTTCCAGTCTGGCACCATCAACAGACAGTGGTATCATGTCCTCTGGATTCTCTTAATGTTCTGCTAATGCTCTCTAACAGCATTTAGCGGTGGACTAGATTGAAACATCGATTGTTGCTCCCGGATATGACATTTGACTTGATTTGTATATCTTGTGTAAATTGCCTAATGATAAGTGTGTGTGTGTGTGTGTGTGTGTGTGTGTGTCAGAGTTATGTATAGGCCAGGGTTGGCTGGCTAGAAGCAAAGTTCCCCAGAGTACAGACGTTATTCATGAGCTCGCTAAGTGCTTCGTGTCTAATGGGGAAATAAGCGAGAGCGTCCTCCATCAGTCTGTACGTCTTCTGGAAATATTCACATTTAAATTTCTTACTCACAGCGACCTGCATTAAGCACATTAAAGTTAAAGGAGCTGTCTAAAAGGTGGCTTTAAAACCTGAGGCTTTAAGGCCTTTGGCTTTAACAGCCGCACAATACCTGTTGTTATTATTATTACTTTTATTATTTACATCACATGTGGCGTGTGGTTGTAGGAATCATTTGACATGGATCTGGATCAGGCACCTCCAGGTGGTCCAGGATTAGGTCTTCCTTAGTCCTCCTGTTGCTGGTGACAGATAAGTGGATTGAGATCTGCGTTGTGGGGCGAAGTCCTCGCCGCTGTCTGATACGTAAACACAACACAGGATTAGGGAAGTCAGTAATTAGACCCGCTGAGGTCTCATTAGGGCTCGATTCATTAAAAGGCTGCGTTCAGAGAGGCCTGTCTGTTTCTGGATCACTCATCAGGGTCAGAATCTGGGAGATTTAGCATTTTTCTGTACATATCCTCTCCAATTTTTTTGTCTGCCTTCTTTAAATCGAGGTGTGTCAGAATGACCTCATGTGTGCGTCCAACATTTGTGTGTTTTTCAGTGTGCAAATTCAAAGCCCACAAACGCTGTGCTGTCAGAGCCACCAACAACTGCAAATGGACCACCCTGGCTTCCATCGGGAAGGACATCATCGAGGACGAGGACGGGGTGGGTTCGGACGGTGGTCCCTTCATTTTATGGTTTATTGATTTAGGGAAATATATTTTGCACTTATTTTGGCAGATATTGGTGTTGTAATTTCAGTTGTAGTGATTGATTGTGCTTTTTATTCTCACAACAAAAAAAATTGAAGATGATGATGATGGTGTGCTTTTTGTTGGTTTTGTGCCAAAAGCACATCTGTAACAACGCAACGCTTAGTGAAATATCGTGACTTGATATATATATATTAAAAAAAAAAGATATTGTGATTTCAGTTGGAGTGGTTGTTTTATATTCACTGAAAAAAAAAATGATGATGGGAGTTTAGTATGGAACAAAATGTTCTCCGTTAAAACACAACTTCCACTCTGTTTCAGTTCATTCTTCACATTTTACTTTTATCAAAAGTTGTAGCTGCTGGAATTCGAATGTTACACTCGAATGTATCACAATTTCTGTGTCCGTTAACACTTTGGGCCATCGCCCTCAGGAAATGTGTGACAACCTGATGGTTGAAGTTTTACTCTCAAAGATTCTCTGGAGAAATAATGAAGCATGTGACTTGTTTTGTTGTCATTTTACATGTTTTAAAGACTGTTGATTCACCTTCCAGTCACTAAATTCTCTCTCTTAGAGAAACGAGACCATCGGAGCTCCCTGAAGGAAAAGACAACGTGGAGTGTTTCCCATTTCTTGAACTGTGTGTGCGCGTGTGTGTGTGTGTTGAATCTACAGATTGCGATGCCTCACCAGTGGTTGGAAGGCAACCTGCCCGTCAGTGCCAAGTGTGCCGTGTGCGATAAGACATGCGGCAGCGTACTGAGGCTGCAGGACTGGCGGTGCCTCTGGTGCAAAGCTATGGTGAGACATCTGTCACTGACACAGGCTGCCGATGGTTTGAGTTTTTCCCAAATCAAACCACGCTCTCAACCTCACGGTGTTTGTGTGTGTCGCTGACAAACGCCGTTCATATCATGTTTTAAAAACTTGTGCCAGTTACATGAGCCTCACTGGCCGAATCTTGGGAATGATGTTTTCCATGAGACAAGGAGACGACCTAATCAACCTAATGTTTTGTGTTGTTTAGGTGTGTGTAAGTGTGTGTATATCCACAACCCCAGCATGAGCGTGAGAAAAATTATGTGGTGTCATCAAGAACGGGATGAAATAAAATGTCGCCAGTCACTTCCATACTTTTAGGATAATTATGATGAAACAATGTGAGGCCAGTACAGATAACAGTTAAAAATAATAATAATAATGAATCAGACTCAGTTTGTAAATTGGTCAGGCAGGAATTTAATCTTAATTTCTGTAAAGATCATAAATGCATAAATCTTTTCTGTCTGCTCCTCCAGGTGCACACAGCCTGCATGGACATTTACCCCCGCAAGTGTCCTCTAGGTCAGTGCAAAGTCTCCATCATTCCCCCAACGGCGCTCAACAGCATCGACTCGGACGGTAGGCGCACACACACACACACACACACACACACACAAAATCACCTGTGCAATCAGGCCGACTCACTCTGAAGGTCAGAGGTCAATGCCAGACGGCACCTGTGAGCAATTTCAGATGTGAATAAATGAGATTTCATCCCATTCGGGTCGGCTGATGTGTTCTCTCCAAACTGTGACATTCTGCTCCGTTGCCCCCCCCCCCATGAAGGAGGAAGGGCACAGGGTGATAATCCAGATCCACCATCGGGTCCAGGAGTCTCTAACCACTCTGCCCTTTCTCACAAACCACCACGTCATGTGCTGGGAAACGGACAGAGAGACACCATCATTATTCCCCCTGGGGGTAACTGAACTCAACATCAAATCCGTAGTTTCTTATTAGCTTCCTGCTCGTCATAAAGACGCAGCGCTGGTATGCGCTCCAGGAAATTGTCCGTTTCTTGTAAAGCGATGAGGCTAAAAATAGCCTCATATGGCAGGTACACACCTCTGTGAGCACCTGAAACAGAGCCGACTCAAGAAGTGTGTGTGTGAGGGAAATTATAATGAGACGCCTCCTCACTTGCAGTGAAAGTGGACACACATAATCATTGTTCGATGACCGCACAACAAGCACACAGACACCACAGAAGAAGAAAAAGTAGAGCTCTGCAGAATCTGCAAAAATCCAGACGCTTCCTCCAGGCTTTGTTTGTGTGTGTGTGTGTGTGTGTGTGCGTGCCAGAGCCGACATTAAACTCATTCTAGATGGAGATCAGCACCTGCAAGACAGCCTCAGATAAGCATGTGTGATTGGATTACTGCTGCAGAAGACACACACACACACACACACACACACACACACACACACACACACACACACACACACACACACACACACACAGACCAGTGAGTCTGTGAAAAACCGGCATCAGCTAATTGGATGATAGATGGATCAGAGGGAGAGAAATCAGATAAATGGAGGATGAGACAAAAAAACAGCAAAAAGGAAGAAGGGAAATAAAGAAGAGGACACCCCCACCCCCACCACCTCTCTCTCTGTATCGCTCCATCTCCCTCACGTGCCCGGGCCCCCCCTCCCACCCAACTGCAGGCTGGGAAAAGAGGGGGAGTTGGCTTGTCATTGGCTGGGGGGGCTGACTGTAACACGTGCTTCCCTTCCCTCCTTTCCTCTCCTTTCTCCTCGCCCTCTCTTGATCCATCCTTTCCTGACAATAACACAACACAACACACACACACACACACAGAGAGGGAGGAAAGGAAATAAAAAGAGCAGGGGGGGGGGGGGAGTGGATGAGGATGAAGAGGGGGTGCGTTGATTCTCAAACGTGTTTTTGTCACACGTGTCACTCGGACATTGGTGAGGTGTTTTAACGATGGAGTTGTTTTCCCGCCGACGCCGTCTTTCCTGGTCACACGTGTTTTTAAAAGCGGGTGGTTTCCTGCTGTTGGTTGCGTCTCTGTAGGTTTCTGGAAGGCCACCTGCCCCCCATCCTGTGCTAGTCCCCTCCTGGTTTTTGTCAACTCCAAGAGTGGCGACAACCAGGGGGTGAAGTTCCTGCGGCGTTTCAAGCAGCTCCTCAACCCAGCTCAGGTCTTTGACCTGGTCAACGGCGGGCCGCACCTCGGGTGAGGAAACACACCTGACGCACAAACATCTCAACAAAGACTAACCTTAAAATAATAGAATAATTAATTTTGATCCTGCATGTGAACACAACAGAAGAAACTTTTCATGATTGATGAATTTTAATTTAAACTTATTTATTTCTATTCATATTTTATTTCTGATTACACCTTCACCAAAAATTATTGTCACTAATCCAGTAAAAATGACATGAAGGAAAAAACATCTCACACATCCAAATCACTTGTTCAGAGTTAGAACAACATTTTATTAGAATGATCACAATCATATCTGATATCATCTATATTAATAAAAATCTTTTATATCTTTTCTTGCAGCAGATCTTTATGTATTATTTACTGTCCTCAAATAACTGACTGTGTGTTTTTGTGTCGTTGTCAGTCTCCGCCTGTTTCAAAAGTTCGACAACTTCCGGATCCTGGTGTGTGGCGGCGATGGCAGCGTGGGCTGGGTCCTCTCAGAGATCGACAAACTGAATCTACACAAACAGGTAACGCACGCTGAAGGTGTCTGTGCCAGTGGAGCTCACATTAAGACACACACCCTGTTTTTCCCTGATGCCAAATTAACCCCCTTCACGTCCTTCAGTGCCAGCTGGGCGTGCTGCCGCTGGGCACGGGCAACGACCTGGCGCGGGTGCTGGGCTGGGGCCCGTCGTGCGACGACGACACCCAGCTGCCCCAGATCCTGGAGAAGCTGGAGAGGGCCAGCACCAAGATGTTGGACCGCTGGAGCATCATGACCTACGAGATCAAGATCCCGTCCAAACACAGCTGTCCCACCACGCCCGAGGGAGCCGACGACTGCCAGGTAGTCTCGGGAGCTGACGGGTATTCACATTCTTCAGTAGACACAGTCAAACTCAGCGGGCCTCCAAACGGGGGGTCGGGGGGGTGGTGCTGGAAATAGTGTCTGACATTTTCAGTGCAGGTTCCTCTGCATTTCTACATCTTCCTCATTCTGTGCTTTAAACAACTCTACAGGACAACTAGTTCACATAATCCCTACCTTCTCCACAGTTTCATATTTCAGCCTACGAAGACTCAGTCGCTGCTCACCTGACAAAGATCCTGAACTCGGAGCAGCACTCTGTGGTCATCTCCTCCGCCAAGTGAGTCAACACAACTCAGCAGCTTCACCCCAGACAAGAAAATATCCACCACCTGTAACATCTCTGTAACATCCACCTGCACGTGAAGCCTGTATGGGCTTATTTACAGGGCCACAGCTCTGACTGGGGGAAAAAGTGCTTCACTATGTTTTCGTGGACTTTTCAAAAGAGAGCTACAACAAAATAAATAATAACATTAATAAAATAGTCATCAAAATTAGAAGTTTTGAAAGGATACAATTAAAAAATAAACTACAAATAAAAGCAGACAAATGACTCAAACGTTGGCTCAGATCTGACATCATCACGACATCACAACAACTTTGTGATTATTCCTGTAGACTTTTTTTTTTTTCCTTCGAGCATTAACTTTGGGTTTGTTCCTTTATCACTTTGTTGTTAACCTTTTTTTTTTTTTTTTTTACACTTCTGGACGTTCCATGGTTTAATGTCAATTCTGGGTAATTCGCTCAAACGATCTCCGCTGAAATGTGGATTTACTGAGAGAGTGTAGAAAAGGCTCGTCGTGGCCTTGACAGTTTCCCACCTCACCCCACACTGGGATCGGGCTGATGACCTCCACTCTGATTGGCTGCTTTCTGATTAGGAGGAGGAGAAAAAGACACGCACACAGAAAAAAAACCTACAAATTCAGTATATGAAATAAATCGGAGGCTGCATCAGTCTAACATTTTGCCTCCTGTTTTTAGGATCCTGTGTGAGACGGTGAAGGATTTTGTTGCCAAAGTGGGAAAAGCCTACGAGAAGAGCTCAGAGAACGCAGAGGAGTGTGACACCATGTCTCTCAAAGTAAGTTTCAGAAACAACACCGTCGTCCTCAAATCACTTTAAATGACGTAAACTTCATCCAGGCCGTTTTGGTGTCCCCCCCCCCCCCCCACAGTGTGCCATCCTGAATGAGAAGCTGGACTCCCTCCTACAGACGCTCAACACCGAGTGCCATGTTCTGCCTCCAATACCCCACACCACCCCTCCCATCGTGGAGGAGGAGCAGGAGGAGGAGGAGGAGGAGGAGGAGGAGGAGGAAGATGATGAAGGGGACGAGGAGGAGGAGGCCAGCGAGGAGAGTCTGACGGAGCTGAAGGGGAAGCTGGAGGAGGAGGAGACGGAGAAGGGAGGAAGAGGAGGAGGAGGGTCTCCGCACCAGCTGTTCAAGAGCAGGGAGCAGCTGATGCTCAGGGCCAACAGTCTGAAGAAGGCCGTGCGACAGATCATCGAGCAGGCGGAGAGAGGTGAGGGCGCCCAACATGGCCGACACAGGTAGACTGCCCCCCCCCCCCCGCCTGAACCCGACTGTCCTCATCCCTCCTGTGTTCCCTCCATGCAGTGGTGGACGAGCAAAACGCACACACCTACGACACCGAGCTCCCGTCGCCCCTGGAGTTCAGGAAGGACAGCGAGGAGGAGAACAGGGACAGCGAGAAGGACGAGGACACCAAGGACCTGGAAGCGGTGACCTGTAAGTTTACGACCCCCCCACCCTCAGCGTCAAACCCCCTGACCGGCCTCCTTCCATCCAGGGCCGTTCAACCCGCTCCTGTTCGATTCCCCGGGCCTCCAGGGTACAATTTATAACTTATAACTTATAACTATTCTGAAATAACTGTAAGAAACAGGCCGGACTGTTTCTGCTTTTTACTCCCATTTTTGAAGAATTAAAATAAAAAGATTTGATGTTGGAAACACTGAAACAGACTGAGAAGAGATCCTGAGGGGCCATCGTCAGCAGCGCGTAGACAAATCCTGGACGCTTAATCCAGGTCTCACAGTTCATGAATGTCTGTTTTTCAAAATAAAACCAGACAATTATCAGCATGTGGACATGTCTCACCTGGCAGACTGCGATCTTCGTTAAGGAGAAATATTGACTGACAATAAATTTAAGTTCTTTTGAGGTTTTATATTTCATCTCCTGAAAAATGGGAAACTGGATTACATGTCGCCACCTTGTGGATCTTTCCCTCTCTGTGGCACAAAGAACCAGACACACAGCTAATGGAAAAAAAAAAAAAGTGCTGCTGACGCAAATCATGTTTCCTGTCATAAATAAACTCAAGGATTAGTGGTAAAAGTGCATGGAGGAGCTCAGTGATGTTCCACCTCTCACACCAGGCCGAGCCGTTTATCTCTCTGCTCTGTGGCAACGGAAAACTTCTTTAATAATAAATGATTGTTGTACCTGTGGAAACTGTGGCAGCAGGAGCCACAATAAAGTCAGTATGTGTGGCAGCTTAGTATGTAGATGAACATGTGTGTTTGTGTTTAAATGTGCCTCTATGGGAGTGTGTGTGTGCGCATCGGCCACAGGATGTGTCATTGTCTTGGGGGCGGAAGTTCTTCCTGTTTATCACTGCTTCCTTCCTTCCACACATTTTCGGTGCATTGGAGGACCAGGAGGTATCAGTCGAACCCTCTTCTCTGTGTCCTCTCCTTGCTTCCTCTCCTTGTTTCCTCAATCCTTCCAGAGGTGGACACCAATCAAAAAATCACTGAGCTAAAAGGACGTGAACAGAAGAGACATGTCAGTCTCCGAATCGACACACAACGTTTAGATTTTGATAAGAGCAGACTGTCTAATGACCGTCACTTCCTGTTCGCAACAACAACCACACTTTGGACGCTTCAAATTAAAAGCTTCATTTTTACAAAATAAACCAACAGAACTGCACAATAGGAGGTAATTTTTTCTGTGTGTGTTTGTGTGCGCAGCTGCAAAGAGTCCCTGCTCTCCAACAGAGCGGAGGGTGAGTCGCAGCACTCAGTCCTACGGCTCCTTCACCATCACCCCCTTCACCACCAGCAAGGAAAACCTCCCAGTGCTCAACACACGCATCATCTGCCCAGGTAAACACACACACACACAAATACACACACAGACAACAGGACGTTTTACATTACAATACATTAATATAATTACCAGGCTTAACAAAACACACAAGGACAGGACGACTTGGACATTTCAACTCAACCCTTTGTGTCTTTGTGTTTGTGTGTGTGTGTGTGTGTGTGCAGGCTTACGGGCAGGTCTGGCCGCCTCCATCGCTGGCAGCTCCATCATTAGTAAGATGCTGCTGGCGAACATCGACCCCTTCGGCGCCACGTCCTTCATCGACCCCGACCTGGATTCACTGTAAGAGGCCGTTTTTCTCTGAGCTCCTCGTCCCTCCGTCTCCGCCGCCGTGTCAGTCTGTCCGTCTCTACATGTCCCTGTCTTTCTGTCTGTCCTCCACTCAGAGAGGGCTACATGGAGAAATGTGTCATGAACAACTACTTCGGCATCGGCCTGGACGCCAAGATCTCCCTGGAGTTCAACAACAAGCGAGAGGAGCATCCAGAGAAATGCAGGTGAGACTCATTTCGGGATTTGATTCTGTTGTGATGCATTAAAAAAGAAAAATAACATCCTGCTGAATCTGCTTCAGTCCTGACCACAGTGGCCCTTGGGGGCCCCTTTCGTTCCCCTCTCTCTCTCTGCTGCTCTCCTGCCTCTCAGGAGTCGCACTAAGAACATGATGTGGTACGGCGTTCTGGGCACGAAGGAGCTGCTGCAGAGAACCTACAAGAACCTGGAGCAGAAGGTCCAGCTGGAGGTGAGACAGGAAGTTGTCACCATGACGGAAGCTGACGCTGCTCCTCATCCTCAACGCTCCGGCTGAGCTCAGTTTGCTTATTTCTTGTCGTTCCCAGTGTGACGGGCAGTACATCCCCCTGCCGAGCCTCCAGGGAATCGCCGTGTTGAACATTCCCAGCTACGCGGGTGGGACCAACTTCTGGGGCGGAACCAAGGAGGATGATGTGAGTTCATTTACATAATCCTTCGCATTGACGCCGAGCTGTCTGTCGGGCTCTGTCCCGGCTGGATGTTCAGAAGGAAAGGGGAAGTTCTCCTCCTGGAGGCTGATGTCAGGAATTGGCCAGATTCCCATATCGAGGCTCCATCTCTTCTCTTCTCTCCAAAACTGACCTGGATCCTGGTTTAACGTGACCCTGACAGCCTGGAGGTGGAGGTGGAGGTGGAGGGACGGCTAGAGATGTTTGTGCTTGTTTGTTTAAAGCTCCGAGCACAAGGACTGCTGAAAGATTAGAGTGTCAGTTTACACACACACCCATCGGTTAGCCCCTGCAGAGGTTACCCTTGGACACACACACACACATACAGTAATGTGCATTTAGTGTTATATAACTGTTTGACTGGAGAAGAGGAAAGGGAAGCAAGGAGAGGACATTTATTTAAAGTTAATCATCTACACACACACACAGACACACAAACATTACACCTCTATCCTTTGATTGAAATCATTTTAAAATAATGATAAACTCCACAGCCTGAAACTGAAGAAGAGTCACTGATCAACATGTTGTCAGGAACATCCTGATTTATGAATTATTTCGGCCTACATGACGACACATCCCGTCATTTCATGGCAGTGAGTTCAGCTTTATTTTCCTGTCGGCAGACGCTGTGACCTTTTCATGTGCAGTTATCTGGACAGAGATCAATACTGGACCTGTTGGAAAAGCCTTTTCTCTCTGACAGGGAGGGGCACAGGGGTGTGTCGTCTCCTCTGGAGGACAGAGATACAGATTTACAAATCCTCCCTGTCACATTTACATTCAAGGAAAACATCAGTGGTGTTTTGTATTTTCCTAATTGTCAAACTCAAACTGAAGATTTCTCTGAAGAAGGAGAAGTCTGAAGTGTCGAATCAGGACAGTCTCATTAAACCAATATGATCATTTCTTAGTTTGGATTCCCAGTTTAGCTCAAATATTCATATCACACATTTGCTATCACTAAAAATTACAACTCACTCATCCTTAGTTTCATTTTACCTTCAGACCACATGGACCTTTAAATGAAGTAGAAACTGATGGTTCCTTGTTGTCATCGTTGTGTTGTGCAGATCTTTTGTGCCCCGTCATTTGATGATAAGATTCTGGAAGTTGTGGCCGTGTTTGGGAGCATGCAGATGGCTGTGTCCAGAGTCATCAAACTGCAACACCACCGCATAGCTCAGGTGACAACGCACACCAGGAACAATACATCGGTGGGAAAAAAATGTAATTTGGGACATCTGCATCTAATTTTCCGTCACTTTGGACAAACTAGTGTCGTACCGTGAAGATAACCATCCTGGGTGATGAAGGGGTTCCCATCCAGGTGGACGGGGAGGCCTGGATCCAACCGCCTGGAGTCATCAAGATCCAGCACAAGAACAGAGCCCAGATGCTCACCAGAGATCGGGTGAGACACAGAGAGGGAGGGGAGGGGGGAGCTGAGAGGAGAGCTGTTTTACGTGATGCTTTGATTTTATCTGCAGGCGTTTGAAAACACGCTGAAGTCGTGGGAGGACAAGTTGAAGTACGATAAGCCTCCTCTGCGGCCGCACCTCTACCCGCAGCAGTCGGTGGATCTGGCCACAGAGGAGGAGGCCGCCCTGCTGCAGATGTGCGCCCGAGCTGCAGAGGAGCTCATCACCAGGTAAACGTCTTCCGCCACAAACGTCCGGTCTGGCTCTGGACTTCCACAAGCGTCTTCTGACTGGTGTCCCGTCTAATCGCAGGATATGTGAGGCTGCCAAGACCAACGGGCTTTTGGAGCAGGAGCTGGCTCACGCTGTCAATGCAGCATCTCACGCCATCAACAAAACGCACCCCAAGTTTCCCGAGGTGAGCCGTGCAGCTGCTCTGTCATTTACTTCACTTCACCTAAGACAAGGAGAAGGACCGAACTCTCCTCAGGAGCTGTCGCAACTCTTACCACTAGATGTCGGTGTATCTGAGATTTTTCACTGGTCAAAGAGACCAGAGACCAGAACATCTGGCTTTTGTAATGACTCTGTAGGAGGAATGGGTATTTATCAGCTTTAGCTCTGATCAGCATTAATGAATATTCATCCAGAGCTGTCACAGCAGCTAATAAACGAAGCTCCTCACATGGAGGCTCCGTTACAACGTGAAGCTTTTCAAGCTGCTTCCAGAGTTGTTGTGCGAACGGCGCGATGTGTGAGGTTTTTCTGAAGAGCTGTTGCTTCCTGCTTCCAGAGTCTGACCAGGAACACAGCGATAGAGGTGGCCAGCACTGTCAAGGCTCTGTACAACGAGACCGAGTCTCTCCTTCTGGGCCGAGTCTCTCTGGTGAGTCATGACGGCGCGCTTCTCTTTCTTCTGTTCCGCATTAGGGAACGTTTGGTTGCATTAAAGGTCGTTCTCCTGCTTGTCCTTTCAGGATGCTGCCTGTGGTTGACCTCACTTTGTTTTCTCCCCCCTCTGCAGCAGCTGGACCCCCCAGAGGAGGAGCAGCTGTCCAGCGCTCTGCAGAGTGTGGAGCTGGAACTGGGCAAACTGGGAGAGATCCCCTGGCTCTACCACATCCTGCAGCCCAACGACGAGGAGGTGAGCACAAACGCACACACTGCAGACCCACACCAGGGGCCAGACGCGTAAAACTGTGCAGAATTGTGACTTAAACTGTGTGAACGCACAAAACCACGAACATGCCGACATATTATTTTCAACAAATTGAATCAAGTCAGGCGTGCGTTTGTGTGATTCTGTGTGATAAACTCACACACTGGGAAACTGGGCACACCTGCACAAGCCTCATTTCCACACACAATACTGAATACTAAATAATAATTCATCCACAGGAAGTGGCGTGCAGACGGTTTTGGCGTGTACGCATGATTTGTGCCTCTGGCCTCAGGTTGTGTGAGATTTCACCGACTCTGTGTGTCCACACGTACACATTTGTGTGCGTGTTATTGATGTGATGTGGCTCCAGGTAACCGGAGAGCTGAGTAGCTAAATGAAAGGCTATAGGTTGACTGTGCTTATGTACCAGGACCCCTCTCTGGGTTACGGCAAGAGGAACAGTCGCAGCAGCATGTTCCGCATAGTCCCCAAGTTCAAGAAGGAGAAGGCCGCCAAGAAGACCAGTCCTCAGTCAGGTAGGGCTGCGTCTGCATTTCCCTCCTCAGCAGACGGGAACAGACGTCGGTCAGAGTCTGTCCCCTCTGCTGCAGAGCATCATTTACGCTGCCACTTCAGTGCTTTTAATTTGAAAGGATGGTAGCACTCAATCAAATGATCTCAGGAAGTTTAATTTGAAGCGGCACATCATCATGTAATCAGATTATTGAAGACTGGAGGTGCTACCATCCTTTAGGCATTCATCGATAATTTACACACACAGACACACAAAACAAACACACTCAGTTGTGCCACCGGTCGTCACCAGCTGCCTCTCACTGTGCACGTCACAGCCGACGCCTGAAGGCATCATTGTGTTGCAGAAACACAAAGAATGGGTGTGACATCCCACAGCTGACCCTAACCATCAACACATCAACATGCAACCCCCCCCCCACCCTCCCTGTCCCACCCCATTCATGCTCTCATCCACCTGTCCATGTGGCCCCAGAAGGCACAGACTCAGGAGAAGAGCGAGGCTGCTCCTGGGGGGTCGGGGGGTGCCGAGCTGGATATGAAATCCTTCTGAGGAGAAGTGTCAGATCTGATAGTCTGATGTGACTTTGACACGTTGAGCAGTCAGGTCAGAGGTCAAACAGAAAGCCCTTCCTCCTCTCGTTGTCGGGCTGCATCTCCTGCTTTTACCTCTTCCTGCTCCTGCTGAGTGTTTCCCATCTGGTCTGCTGTACAGTACAGTCTGCATGCCCCCCCCCCCCCCCCCCATTTCCTGGAACGCCGTTGACCTTGTTCTGACCAACCTCAGCCATTCTCCTCCGCTGCTGCCACTGCTCTCCCTCCTCTTCTCCTCCTCCCTCCCTTTTAATTCGTCTTTCCATCTTTTCAACTCCAATTTACCACAAACTCGCCCATGAGCTCATGAGTGAGGTCGAGTGTGACGGCGTCCTCACCTCCGGGTGCCGTGTGTGTGTGACTGTGTGAGAGCGACAGTGTGTGAGCCTCTCTCTGCTCTGCTCTGTGTGTGTGTGTGTGTGTGTGTGTGTGTGTGTGTGTGTGTGTGTGTGTGCAGTGGAGAGGTGGGGCACAGAGGAGGTGGGCGTCTGGCTGGAACAGCTGAGTCTGGGGGAATACAGAGACACTTTCATCCGACACGACATCCGAGGCTCAGAGCTGCTGCACCTGGAGAGGAGGGACCTGAAGGTACACACACACACACAGACACACACAGACACACACCCCTGTCCAACACACCTCAGTGGATCTGTGTGGACCCTCTCCTCCACCCCACAGTCAGCTCTTCCCCTCTGTCTCCTCTCGGTCTGTTTCTGATGCTCTTTGACCCATTGGATGTCTCCCTGTTCTCGCCACCTGTTGTGCTGCGCTGCATCGCTCTGCTTGGCTTCTTCTGTCTGACCGTGGCTTTGTGAAAGAGACTCGCTGTGACGCACTAACACTGTCTCTGCTGGGGAGGTGGGGGGGGCTGAGGTCAGGCATTCAAGAGAAATCAACAGGTGACGAGTGACTTTGCTCTGATTCGTGGGACGTTTGTGCGACGACTTCCGCCTCAAAGTGTAGGTGTGAACCGACGTTGGAAATCATGATGTCTGACGTTCGGGCTGCAAAGTCGTGAGCAACAAGCACCCCCCCCCCCCCCCCCCCCCGAAGAAAAACAGAGTCATATTGGACCGATGTAGCTGCTGTTTTATTTGATAACATGAAGAAGAAGGAGAAGAAATAATCAAAGATCGACTCGATCATTAGAGAAGGACCCGGAGTGGACTTACAGGGAAACTACACACATCTGACTTTTCCATCAGCATTCTGAAGCTTCTGTGAATTTAGTTTTCATAGAAATGACGGATGGAACACACATAACCACCTAAACCTCTGATACAACAGTCCTCCAAAAAATATTCAACTCTAACTTCAGGCTCATGTTGAGGACGGCAGGCTGTGTTGTTAGATCATATTGTATTAAATATGTTTGTTATTTTGTCCACATCATTGACATCAGTGAGAAATAACAATGAGCCCTTTTAAAGCTAATAACATGAAGCGTTCGTTGTGTTTTGCTATTCGAACACACTTCCATAATCGTCCGTTTGCAAAAACGACAAAAAGCAAACACAAATTTACTGAATGTTGTTGGAGTTGCAAACTGAGCTGGTCAGTAACTTTAGGAAATTAACTCCATCTGTAAAGTCCTGATTTATTCTGTTATACTTCATTTATCGGGACCAGGAACGTCTGAAACTGTGATCAGTAAATATTAAAATCATATCAAACGGGGCAGCAAAATGAATTCAAATACATGATGTTCATTTTTTAAATGATGTCGTAGATAGTTTCATTAACCTAATAATAACAATAATAACATTACATTTTATTATAAACAACAACAACAAAATTTAACATTCAGAAATATAAACAAGATAAAAACATAATTACACTTCATTTTATTGCATCGTTCAATTACACACACACATATATAAAACAGTACATAGTGTATATTATACAAAGCATCAGAAACGGTCGTGTGCAGTCTGCAGGGGGAGGGAGGAGTAGCTGGTCATCGGTGGAACAGAGTGATGGAGACTAGACAGGTGAGGTTTGTAGACTAGGAGACGTGTCTTCACGTGAATCCTGTATGTGAGCCGGAGCCGGGGGGGTCGATGTGGTTCTGGGACTCATGCAGCTGAAATACCTTCAATAACGCAGGAAATTAAGATTACAAAGAAAGTGAAGGTGTCATCAAAGTGATTAAAGTCCCAGAAAATGTGAACTTTGTGGCAGCATCAGAGTCACTTGGATTCATCCTTTAACACCATAAATGTGTTCATCCGGCCAACGTTTAAAACAACCAGCAGGGAGATGATCAGAAAAGGGCATGATGATATAAAGAATCTTTTTTTATTTTTCTGGTAGAAAAATATTGATGCTGTCAGATTTTAGAAGTTGGTGTGATCTGAAAACTATTTCCACCTGATTAAATTCATCAGGTCGACGTTCCTCAGTGCGTCTCTGACGTCTTGGTCTTATTCCTCTTCAGGATCTGGGGATATCGAAAGTGGGTCATATGAAGAGAATTCTCCAGGGAACTAAAGACCTGGCCAAGGTCTCCATGGTTGACCTCTAACCCGGGTGCAGATGCTGCCGCTCGGGGGGGGGAAACAAACACCGCCCCCCCCCCCCACATCAGTGGAAGATGTTTGGGAGCACCGAAGGCAGGAAGGAGACGACAGGTATTCTGCAATTCTGCTGAGACGAAGTGAGCAAGAAACATTGGTGTGTTTGTGCTTTGGTGCCAAAATGACAGTTGGAGGAAGGTTTGAAAAGAAGTCATGGATCTTCACAACAACAACAACAACAACAACAACAAAGCCATTTCTAAGTTAATAACCATCCCTAGCACACAATCAGGTATGCAACCGACCAAGCTGGTGACGGGCGGCATGTTGTCTGAGTCATGATGACAACCTAGTAGCAAAACCCGGACTTCCATGGTTGTGGGGGGGTTTAGTGATGTTTGCTGGATCTCACGTCTTTAAGGCTGCGGGTGAATTAAAGCAGAGACGATAACCTGACGGTTTCCCAAAACGGTGTGTTGCATGCTATGCTTGCTCAACTCTAAATATGTTTAAGTGCATGATCAGTGTCTTGATTATTTTTAATTTTTTCTTGTGTGCAACAATAACACTTGAACAAGTTTTACATGACTTAAGTATTATGATGCCATTTGTTACTACTGAAAGCATCTTTCTTTGGGAGGGGTCTAAATCCAACTTTTTTTTCCGAGCTCTAACTTATTTTGTTTGCATGATAATGATGTCGAGTGCCATATTTTCAGTCATTTAGTGTAAAATGTGCTTTAATGGTGGACATCATAAGGATTTTTGTTTAGTTTTTTTTTTTTAAGCTGTTGATGAGGTATGAATATATGGAATTAATATCCGTAAGTTGAAACGTGCTCTGTGGATGTGAAATTCAGTACCAAAGTGAATGTCTAAGAAAACATGATCATCAACTCTTTATTGAATAGGCCAGTAGGTCTTAGCTCTTAGTTCTATTTAAAATGGGAAAAAAGATAAGTATTAGTGAGGAAGGAAGTGAAACAGTTGGTCTAAAGCCAACCTGCTATACTGTAAGGTCGACTTTGTTTTTTTTTTTTTGTTTGTTTTTTTAAGGAATACTTAAAAGGCACTTTTTACTTCTTGCTTCATGCAAGTGCAAAATCCTCATATCAATACATAGATTTAACGGTTCACCTCAGCTTTTTAAACCTTTGGGCAGTTTAACACAGTATTTAACACTAATGAGAATAAGCGTTAGATATTGGTTTTGAATATATGATAGAGGCGTTGATCTGCAGCCTGCATAGCATCGCTCAAGGGCAGCTTCTTCCCATCAAATCACAAGTGAGACGTTGTCAGGACGCTACTCTGACTTTTTAGTTTCTTTTAAGACTGGTGGCATTACAGGGTATATTTCTATATGTGATGCTAAGGTGGTATATTTGCATATATATGTATGTGTGTATATATATATGCACTGTAAATACAGTATACCAGTGTATGCACACAATGTTTGTAAGCATTGTAGTCTACTGCATTTGTAGATTGCTGACATGGCATGCATTGTCAACAGCTTACACACTTGATTGTGTATATTACACCCTAACAATTGTGTATAGTTGACTTTGTTCTAATCTCTTGTACATGATAATGCTGTTGTATTCTAATGATGGTGCAATATTTGATCTCTTGTTTTGATACTGTCTCTGCAGCTTTCTGATATGATGTTTCTCAGTGGGCGGGGCGGGGCGGGGGGGAGACACCATGAGAAAGTTTTTGTACATGTACCCCTCCTCCTCCTCCTCCTCCTCTTTCTCCTCTCCTTCCTCGTGGTATGAGGATTAGGTTTTAAAACATTACACCCGTAGACAGACAGACTGCTTACCGACTCCAATTTTCTTCCAGCGGTTTACTAGTTTGTAGTTTTTGCTCCTCTGTGCTTCCAGGATGAAACAGTAAAGTGGGACTGTGTCAGTGAGCGAGTAAAATGGGCAGACATGATGTGTTCATTTCTGATTCTGTTCTCACAATGTGTGTGTGTGTGTGTGTGTGTGGCATTTTTTACATTGACTCCATTTATATATTTAACATTGCCAACAAATCTTCCCCATGTGATTTCAACTCCAATAACTTATTCATCCCTTTTTATGCTAAATTTACCAAGACGCACAAGTTTCCACCTTTCATCACTCAGTAACGTAGATGACAGTGATGTGTTTGTCGTGCGTTGCCCCTAAAATGCCACCGGAGGGCAGCCTGTAATATCTGCTGTCCATCAGGCGAATGATTTCACAGTTGCATTATGCCGACAATCAGTTGAGTCATTCCTGTTATTTCTAGTGTGGTCTCCTTAAACACGCTATTCTAATTCATGTTTAAGGAGACCATCTTTGTCATATGCACTATTGTTCACCCAGCAACTCAGCCAAAGATCGATGTGAGTGACTATAAATCACTAAATTTTCTCATTTTCCCAGACAGAACTATGCCTTTCATATATTTATTGGATCAAGTTTAGTCGTGAACTATTTGGTTTTCTCCAAACCAGAAAGGAAAACAGAATGTAGGTTTGAACCGAGCTGGTATTTGTGCTTCCGTGTAGCAGGACAGGCCATCCTCTGCTTCATGCTCACCCCCTTTAGCTTCACATTCATTTCATCTCCATCACACCAATCACCAGACGGACCCCGCTGTGTTTGTGGCGTCTAAGTTCTCCAGAGTGTCTGCTGCTGGATTCTGTAAATCTAAAGTGTTTTTGGGCTCCTGACTCCAGGCGAGATAGTGACTGAACTTTCCACAAAAAAAAAATAAAAAATGTGGAAGTTGACACCTTTTCTCCCCTTCGCTGTGTTTTCCAATAGTCTGTAAATAATGCTGCAAACTGCCTGGTTTCCAAAAAACCAATGAACCCATGCAAGGATCTCTAAAAGACAAGTTCACACGTAGTCTTTCATGTGGTTCCTAAAGTAATGGGAGAAAAGTGAATTTCATTTGTTTACATTACGTTTACAATGGCACAGTTTTAATTTTTAAGAATATATATGTAGGTATAAACAATATTTGCATATTTATTGCCTAAGGTTAAATGATATGATGTGTATTGTGTTTTCACATTTGGAATATAATGTTACAGTTGTCACCTGTATTACTATCTGGACGATTTTGGTAAAGTAGTTGATCATTTTTATGACTACTAAGTGACTGTTTTCTGTGCCTTTTTATGGTTAGAATGCATGGTTAACTATTTATTACAATTTGGAGTCACTGAGATGTGTATTTTTGTATTCTAAATAAATAAATGGTTCAGCTTTTGTTGTACATTTTTAAGGTGCCTTAAAAACAGGCTACCTATTCATATCTCTCTTCTTCAATAAAACCAAATACATATGCAGCGTGGCTCCGCCTCTTTTGATTTCACCTCCAGGAGCCGGACATATGAATGACACTGATGGAGCAGAAATAAACTTTTGGTTGCCTCCTTGTCTCATGTCTTTCTTTTGATGAAAATTGGTTTGTTTTTTTCAGTGGAGGTAAAACTGCACTCTGTCATCTCATGTGTGCACCAACAGGTAATGCTGTCGGACCAGCAGAGATCACCAGTAATGAAAACAATATGGCAGCAAAATAAAATTTAAAATCTGAGGGTTCCACTTTTAAATGTCAGTATTGTGTTTCAGCTCAGTCAACAGCTAACTGCTTACAACAAACTTACATTTTTTTGTGTGTTGTCAGCAGGAGCTGCACTACACAAACCAACAGCTGATCACACAAATCAAAAGTCCTCATTAGACCAGACTGTCTCCTTCAGGCTCAGTCGTTGTAGATCACGTCCTCCGAAGGACACAGCTTATATCTTTTTATAGAAAATAGTTGTTTGCTGCTGTTTTATAACTAAAAGTCTCATTCACTGAGCCTTTAATACATAACAGTGAAGTGGACGTGTAAAGTAAAAAGAACAGCCGTCCCTCCTTTTAATGAAAGAAGTTTTCTGTGCAGTTTCTCTTTAGTGCCATAGGATAAATCTGATAGGAAAAAATAACTGACATTTGAAAACATAAAAACTGAGTTGAATAACTACATTGTGACTTGGGACTGTGGGCCATGTGCTACAATTGAAGTTATGTTGGAACATTTTCTACCCTGAGCATTCATTCTTCTCATGTTTTCTGATGAGACTATTATTCACTCTCTGGTTTTAATTTCACTGCATTATCTTTTCTTCTCTTCAGGGTTGGAATATAACTGAGTCCATTTATTCTGGTCCAAAATTTGGGGACTTTGATTCTAGATTCTTCTTTCCTATTCATAATTTGCTGTTCATTTTACTGTACTTCTTTTTTTTTCCCCAGCTATAGTTGGATGTTACTTCCATAAATGTTTTTGTTCACTATATTTGTTAGAATTAATTCACAAAAATGACTTCAAACATTTGGCTCCACTTTCTCTAAAAGAAGGATTGGCTGTTTTTCCTCATATTGAACTACAGTAAACTGTGGCACTTTAACAGTTGGTCATTTTGAACCTGAATTGGCTTTTTGGAGCTTCTTTTAAGTTTTTATAAAACAAACCAATTGATATTGATTAACGAAGAAAACGGTTCACATGTGATCAGTCGCTGCCTCATAGAAAACAGTTGTTCCTCTGCAGAAAGGAAAAGGAGAAAAGACTGAAGTGGAAGTTTGCTTGTAAGTGATATTAAGAGAGTTGCATCGTCTTGTGCACCAAATAAAAAAAGTTCAAATGAAGCAGCCTGCCTGTTAAAGTTATTTACATGCATAAAAACCTCTCAGACCTTTCCAGCTCTGTAAGAAGAGGAAACACGAGATTTAATTGAATAAAACCTGTCGTCATGTTTACATTCATCGATTTCTCTGTGTTCGACAGCGTGAGTGCGGCACGGATCGCTCTCGCTGCGTGCTATTGGCGATGCCTGAGCCGCGTTGTTTTCATGGGGAGGTCGGTGGATCGGTAACGGACGGAACCGGAGGGCTCGGTTCTTCTGGGGAATCGGTGAAATCGACCCAACACGGTAAAGTGTACCCCCCACCTCCTCGATGGATGGAACTTTGCAGGGAAATCTGTCATTATTTATTCTTTTTTCTTTTTTTTTTTCTTGAAACGGTTCCGGTCGGTAGAGACGGGATCAGCCGGTGTTGTGGTTGTTGTCATTTTGTGATAAACGGTGTAATCTCTGAGATTTTGAGTCGGTGCTGGTTGTTGATAGTGAAACTGAAGGAATCCGGTCGGTCCGGGTGTGTTTGTCCTCACCGGGCCGGACGGGAGGGGGAGGAAGATGGGGCTCGGACAGACGGATCGTTAACCGTCCGACACTGAGCCGAGGTAAAATAATAATAATAATAATAATAATAATAACACTGATAGAATGATAAAGCACGAATTAAAAAAATGTTGTGGTAAAGACTTAGAGTCACGTTTTGTTGTCGGCGACACCCGGCCGTCCGCGTTAGCTGCTAGCCGCTAGCAGCAGTTAGCTAGCTAACGGTCGTCAGGTGACATCACGGCGGCCTGGCTCTGCCGTTAACCCGTTGATTGGCAGCCTGTCAGCGGACACGGTCGGTGCTGGACGACCTTCGTCCGCTGGGCCCCACATCGCTGAATAACAATAATAATAATATTAAGAAGAAGAAGAAGAACCAAAAGCAGGAAAGCTTCAATCAGGAGCGGCTCTGTCTGCGCAGTGTTAGCCGAACGTGATGCCCGGAGTCCGGCCGCCAACATCAGCATCCGGACCGTGAGGCTGCTCGGTGGCCTGTCCCAGAACGAACAGTGGGGCCGGCTGACATGCCTGGAGCTACGGGATTTTTATTATAACATGTAGAAGAAGGATGTAACATCGGTTTGTTGTGTGTAAGTTGTCATCATGTAAAGCCCGCAGTGATGCAGCTGACGATAAAACCAGATCATCAAACTGAGGCTGGCTGTGTTGGCCTGTTCAGTCAATAATAAGGCCAATGCCTCTTATTGTCAAACACAGCTGATGTTTCTGCATGTTTTTTTTATGGTAATTAGAAATGTTTTTAAACACTGCAGCACTCAGAGGAGAGTGATCCGGCGTATGATTTCTAATAGATCTTATTGATGCTTGTGTTCTTACTCAAAACGGGACTTTAATAGTCTCGATACTAGATGGGGTCAGTATCTCCACCAAAAGAACCAAACGTGCATCAAAAGCTTTGTTTTGACAACATCTACCCGGTTTGCAAAATGTCACAGTCTCCTGCAGTTCGGTCACACATAAATGAACTGCTTGTTTTTTCTGTTCCAGAGTCAGAAACCTCCAGAAATCACATACAAACAGAAAGAAATATCCTCACAGTAGGCTTTTGTTATGGATGACATTGTGACGTTGTCTGTCGAGGCGTTCACTGTCACACACCTGTGCTTTTCTTACAATGACAAGCCAAATGTCTCTTGGAACCGCAACCACAGAGCATCTCCAGCATTTCTAGCTCCGCAGTCTCGTCTGTCTTTGACTAAAGCAAAGACCAGCTCAGATTTCTATAAAAGGAAGTTTTATATTTCGTCTTGTATCCACTTGTCCTCGACACTGACACCACCTGACCAACACTGTCACCAGTCTGGTGTTTGGTCTCACAATGAGCTGTGAATTTTTTCTCATGTCCTCCAGAGTTTGTGCTTCTCTATCTCCGTCTTTGTTTATCCATCCCTCCGGCCACCCACACTCATGCTCAGAATCTGGCCCAGAACAATCCCCCAATCAAACAGGAATTCAGACAACACAGTTTCTGGCCTTGACAGGTTGTTTTTGCTGTCTTCTTTCTAAGATGATCACAAGAACACTCTTGAATCCCCTTTTTGCTGAATCTGCTGAACATTCTTGTGCCAACACTGATGATTAGTCTCATGAATCAGCCCTTGTGGATTTGTTTAAGTCTAACCTTGATTAAACTTAATTGTAGTTTTTCTATTTCTAAATACATACGGCATTATGTGACTACATTAGTGACATATGGTGATGATGTTAGCCAATTAAGTGCATTCTCATAAACTGCGAGGCTTTGAACTAAACATGAATCATCCCAGGCTTAAATAAAAGAGATTTGCCAACTCCTTTATGATGTTCATCTCTGTTCACAGTCATAATAGACGTCATTGTGCCAGTTTCCCCTCGTGAGTGCACTGGAATGCACTGCATGGTTGAGGTTAGGCAGAAGTGGCTAGCTGTGCTGTTGTTTTTTTGTGCAGGCCACCAACACACCCGTGAGAAGCCAGGAGGTCCTGGGACACCGCAGGGAGCCGGTGCCATGAGCTCTGCCCCTCTGGTTCTCAGGATGCAGCTCGGGCTGATCAATAGGACCGCCTGCCTGCGTCTAGACTCAACTGGCTGCTTTGGACTGTACCTCAAAGGGGAGGCTTGGATTTCTTGGAAAACTTTTCCTCATTGTGCACTGTAAATATTTTGCCTCCTTCACCCGCTCTCTCATGCTGCTTACCGAGTGTGTTTCCCCTGCTCTCTCGCCTCGCTGTTTGATCTTTGATGCAGGCCTGTCTGATAGGAGAATAACAAAGCAGCACTGCCTACTTCAGCTTATCCTGTCCAGCAAGACAAGTCTAGGCCTAGGTTCAAGAGCTCGCCTCATGGTATTTTCACACGGGTTTAACAAATAACTCGTTTGGCCGAACAATCTGGAAAATTCAGAGCACAAAGCAAACGCTGACTGAATGTCCTCTGGTGATGAAACATTTCTGATCAGTTTCAGAGACTGGAGTCTGTCAGTATCTGATGGCCCAGGTCCAGCCACTTCCAGCCACCTGTTTCTGTTTTGTCTTTTTATAGAAGTGTGGCAGTAGATAGAAATATGCTGTGCTATATCTTTGTTTACTAATAGCACTGGTAGAGTCATGTGGTGTTCTTGTGGCTAAGGCTGAAACAGCCAAGAGAAACCTCACACTGAACCGTCCTCGTTTCCTTTTTAACTTCCTGAGTGTCATTGATGGAGGGCCCAAGCTCAGATCCCGAACTGATCTAAGTCTGAATCTCTATTGTCCTCATTTCAGCAGTTTGCCATGTCACTAACTCTGTCCTTCCCCCCTCTTCCCTGTTTCCCCCATCACCTCTCTGTTTACAGGTGAGCAGCCAGCAGCCGTGCAGCTCTCTGTTGCTATGGATGCCTGCGCTCGTATTAGAGGAGTCCCCATGAAGTGCAGGGCCTCAGTCCGGAAAGAGGTCTGTCTGCTGGAAACCTGCTTTTTTTACTAAAATAACGTCCAACAGGCAAACAGTCAAAGCTGAAATACTTAGAACAAACAGTCCTGAAGCCTCATATATCATATATTAAATATATATATAGTTTATAAGGTGCTGGTCATCTGTGTCAGTGTCAGAGGGAGGAGAGGGGAGTCTGAGGGGTGTGTTGGGTTGTGATTGGAGGTTTTAAGGAATTACATTTCTGACTTTGTAGCTGGACATTTGCATCTGAAGGTTTTGAGCAGGACAAATCCAAATCACATTTAGTTTGGTCCTCACAACACATTCAGTGTGGAGATCTTGTCTCGGTTGTTTGTAGCATTTGAATTATGTATGAAACCTGTTTGTGTGTTTGCAGAGCGTGCGTGACGGAGGAGCACAGTGTGTGAAGAAACTCTTCAGGAGTAAAAAGGTGCTGTGCAGCATTGGCCTGGAGCTGCCAACCAGAGACACCACAAGACTGACAGAGGTTTGCTGCACAAACAGCCATGCAAACACATATGAAGCATCAGGTACATTAATACTGATTGACATCTGTGCTCTTTCAGATTAATTTCGTGTGTCTGCCAGGCCAATGTGAAGGGGAGGATGTCACCCAGCAGGTGAGTGTTCATGAGCAGGAACGACCAGCCTGATCCCAAAGTGGCAGTGATGGAGTCGTAACAAAACAACCAGTCACAGGCGGGGTTACAGGGGCGGAGCTTCTCTGAGACAGCCAGGCTCGTGTCTCACTCCCAGACAGAAGAATCAATTCGGGGCAAATCGCAATCTGGTGCCGGGGGGATGCATGAACAAATATCATCCACTTCAGCTCCATTGTGCACCTTGCACCTTAAGGCTCCTTCTGAGGTCTTGTAATCCATTTGATCCAGTGGATCTCCAGTTTGTTTGGTTTTTTTTTTATATCAAGGACCCTAAACTACCAGCAGTTCGAGCTCATTGTGATAAGATTTTTGCAGTTAGATGAACAATAGCCATACACTCTGTCCTTCTATTATTAATGGAAAAATTATAGTTAAAATAATTTATGCTGGTGGCTCCTTCAAGCATGCTTGGACTCCCTGGAATCTTTGTTTTAGAAGTTGTGCTGGTCTTGGACTTTGAATTCCAGACTAATATGTGTGTTGTACGTTTCCTTCTTGCCCCAGGCTCTATCATCTCTGCCTGGGGGGCTGAGTGAGCTGCTCAGGTCGCTCCATGTCAACAGTCTCAAGAACGACGAGGTTCTGCTGCTCAAAGACTTGTGCAGGCTGCCTGAGCACAGAGACGCCGGTCCTCAGCCTCAGGTGGGCCGCAGACATGTTGGTGTTGAAGGAATGTGCTCACTTAGCATGCTGAATGAAGCAGAAGGGCGATGATGGCAGGGAAGTGTGTGTGGGGGGGGGAGGGATAAGGGGGAGTTAGTGAGTTAGTAATGGGAAACCATGCAGTGCTGAATGTTTACTGAGAAAGGAAAAATAGGTATTTTTGAAACTTTCAAAACAAGTTTATTTATACTGGCTGATGAAATAACTTCTCAGCGAAACAACGAAATAACTCCTGCAGTTTTTCATTAAATAGTTTTCCCACCGTATGGTAATTCCTGCCTCCCCTCCCCATAAACACACGCACCCCTAGTGTTTCTCACGGTTCTGAAGAGACGCAGGTCGAAAAAGAAGACAGACAGAAAAAATATTGTTTTTTCAGACCGTGGTTGCAGGCTTGTCCTCCCTGATCCCATGTGTGGTGTTTGGGTTTACACAGGCTCCAAAAGTCACTGTGGTTTTGTCGCCCATGTCAGACAGTTGGACCTTCTAATGAGAAATGTGTGTTCTGCACATGTAACATATCAACTGGCAATCAGGACACAGACATAACAGAACGTTTCCAGCTCTCTCAGCCCTAAATCCTAAAATTAGGATTGAAAAGAATTTCTGTTTCTGTTTAATCAGACAGATTTTGGTTTTTCTTTGGTCTTCCCCTCTTTATTTCTTATTCTGCCATTTCCCTCCACCTCCAGTGTTGGCTGAAGGCCGTGTGTGTGCTGAGGAACAATCCCAGCACGAGTGTCTACCCTCAGGCCAGCGTGGCATCTCTATTGGGCCTACTGGGGTGCTACATGGCAGGCGTCCGTTACGCCCTGGAGCTTCAGGCCTTGCAGAGGGGGACATCCGAACCCAGTCAGCCTGAGGACGACGACACCAACCAGTCAGTCTCATCGATCGAGGACGACTTTGTCACAGCCCTGGAGCATCTGGAGGAGGACGACGTGGGAGAAAATCCCTGTAGGTTTGACAGCTGATGCTCAGTGACATTTAGTCGCAGCCGGTCTCTAATGTCGAGCATCCTGTAATATCATCAACTGAATATAGATAATAGTGAACATCCATAAGGGGGACTAAAAATTGTAAACCTTCTGTTTCTGTTACCATCATAATGTCTGCAAAATTCATCAAAATGGCAGGAATTTAAATTGATAGTGGCAGTTCACAGCTAGATGGCACCAGTTAGTTCTTTTTAGTTCTTTTTGTGAATAAGGCATCGGATGTTTGTTTTCACTCATTGCTCCTTTAACTGTGTGATGTTTTATGTTCCAGACTCTTTGTTATCTGTTGTATTTAACTGTCTTGTTCCATCTCTCCTTCTTTTCCACCTTCACACCTGTAGCTTCCTATCGTCATTTCAAAAAGCGCGACGTGGCGTCACAGACGGTCCCAGCCCACAAGAGAAGAAAAGAACTGTTGGGCTCCCGCGTAATCATGAGCTCATCTTCAAAGAAAGGCTCAGCCAAACACAGATCAGGCCCAGATGTGTCCGTCACTGTGCAGAGGTCGTCCGGCGTGGAATCTCAGTGGACTTACTGCAGCCCCGGAGCTCGACGTCCCTCACCCTTGATTCACGTCAGTGATTCAGAAGAGTCAGACTGCTCCAGCCCCAGTCCAATCATTTTCCTCGACGAGGTGGGCTACCAGAAGAGCCTGTTGGCCAAGCTGGACATCCCTCAGGTGCCAGGGGGGCCCAGAGAGCGAGTGGAAGACTCAGACTCTGAAGTCAGTGAGTTTTTCGACAGTTTTGACCAGTTTGATGACCTGGAGGAGCTGAGCTCGGAGAGCTGCACTCTGGCACTGCCTCTAGACACCATCAGTGCCACGACCACACAGAAGAAGTCTGAGTCGAGCACCGGTGGGTCCACGTCCAAATATGTGTCTAGAGGCTGCTCAACCAAGGGTATGAATCCTCACCGCTTCGACCAACCCGTTCTCCCAGCCAATGTGAAGAAGCCAACTCCCCTGAAACCAGGATCTCCCTACTCGCTCCACTCGGAGGTGCCTGACTCCCCTCGACCAGTGCAGACCCCTTCTGATGAAAATGGCGGTCCCCTCTTCAGTCCTGTGAGCTCCTCAGCCTTCAGCCCTCTGGTGGACTCTAATAGCCCTCTGGAATACTTTTGGAAGACAGATGATGACGGATTCAACAGCTCAGAGCTCCGAAAGCCACAGGATCTCTGCTCTCTGTATAAGACCTACTCAGACTTTGCCAGCAACCTGTCCAAAGAAATCCTGGGCTCTGTGTGTGGATACCAGTCTGCCGTCGACATCAGTGACAACAAAAACCTGAGCTGCGTCTGCCACAAGGAATTCACAAACCAGTCCGGTTACCTGATGAAGCTGTCAGAAATACAAGAGACTGTGACAGTGGACAAGCTGCAGAAGAGGTCCCAGTCCCTGAAGGATGGCATCCAGAGGTTTGCCACTGACTTGGTGGAAATGAGCCTGGGCAGTGCTCTAAGGGACCTCCAGAAAGGTGTGTCCTCCTGCACCACCACCTTGTGTCACTTAGCTGCAAGGCTAACCTCGTCGGTGTTTCAGATGGCTTTCCATGAGATCGGCATGCGCCACGCCTACGTCTTGAAGGAGCGAGCAATCAACGGATTAGCCGGTTTCCTGGTCGGAGAGGCCGTGTCAGGGGCGCTGAAGGAGTTCCTGACAGTGAAAAAACAGATTTTCCACAGTACGGTGACACGTTTTGCTGCTGATCTGGCTGAGGAGCTCGTGTTTGAAGGCATCATGGAGGTGTGTCAGTTCTCCCACCCCTCAACCCCTCTCACCTCCAGTGACTGGTCCTTTGGCCAAAGGCAAGAGGAAGAGGAAGAGGAGGAGGTGGTTTCCTCTTATGCTTCAGACTTGTCCGAGTCTGTTATCCAGGAGGCCTTCATTGAGCTCTCCCAGGCTGATGTTGCTTTCACCAGCCAAGCGGCCATTAGTGTGTCCCTGGACAACATTTGTTACGTCAGCGCAGAGAACAACAGCACCGGTACCTGCAGCACCTTCGCTAACCAGCAGGTTTTAAGCTCCAGCTCGGCCGTGCTGGCTCCGGGACTTTCAGGAGAGGACGCATCTTGCACGGTGAAGAAAGCCCTGTTCACTGTTTCAGGCATGGCCAGCTGTATTCCTGTTCCCCAGGCTGGTCAAGCCCTTTCCCACCTCCAAGATGCTGAGGAGACCTGTCAGTCTAAGTCCAGCTCCTCTGAAACCCCCCAGGCCAGCCCCAAAAGAGCAGCCGTCACCTCCTCTGACAGCACCACATCCACACCAACTGTTCTTTACAGCCATGGGACTCAGACCCCTACACCCGGAGGAGGCCCTTCCCAAGGAAAGTCCCCTTTCCAAAACTTCTCTGGCAATATGGTGGACATGATAGTGACTGAGGCCTGTGAGCTTATAACTGCCTCTAAGATGAAGAAAAGTTTTGGTGACTGTGCCGAATTCTTTACAAATACAGTGGGAAGCCGACGGGGCTCTTCGTCCAGGCAGGAGACGCCGGACTCCCCGTCGATACTGGGAGCTGGCAGCGACTGTTTCAGATATGATTGTAGAGATTCTGGGAGTGTGAGGAAGGGCGGACCTGTTGAGCCAATGACGGACTTTACCATACCTCACATTTCCTTCCAGTCAGACTCTCAGAGCCAAGGCAGTGCCAGCAGCGAGCCAGACCAAAGGACCAAAGGTGTGGCTGAAAAACATCCTGTAATGATGCAGACTCTTGACGTGCCAGGAACCGAGATGGGTGGACAAAGGAGGACACCTGTTCCTGTCGATGACTCAAGTCCAAACTCTGGACAAAAGTCTGGCGGGACTCCTGGTACCCCCCCTTCTACTCCCCAGCAGCCCAGCGAAGTCTCCAAGGAGAAACAGATAAAACAATTCTCCAAAAAGCTGAAAAGCAAGTTGGCCAAGGAGTTCTCTCCCGCCACGCCCCCTCCCACACCTCACTATCAGCCCGAGCCAGGCCCAGGGCCCAAAGACACGACGCCCGAGGCCGACAAGGCCGAGTTCATGCTCAAACTGATGAGGTCTCTTTCTGAGGAGGCCGAAAGCAACGACGAGGAAGAGGAGGAAGAACTTGCAGAAGAGTGCAGTGTGGTGTCTACCAGATGTTTAGAGATGGGTGCGGGCCGGCGTGAGCTGAGTCAGATATCTGCTCGCAGGATGTCTAACAAAGAAGCGCTCCACTATGCCGAGCGTTTGGCCTGTCACATTGTCTCCATGGCGACAGAGATGGACACTCTGGGAGTGGCAGAGGAGGAGGACGAGGAGGGAGGGATGAGCAAAGGCAGCGAAAGGAGGAGACACAGCGTGGCTCAGTTCTCAGAGCGGACGCTCAACACCCTGTGGGTGTACGCTGGGGAGGTTGCGGGGGAAGTGATCAACGATGTGAAGAGGATGGTGAGCTCTGGACAGCAGTGTCCATGTCACAGAGCCCTCAGGAGAAGAAGCCTGGACAGATCTGGATCTGAATGTTTGCATCAACCCCACCACAGGTTTGCACACCTGACAGACCAGAACAGGGACTGGAGGGTGGGAAGGCTAACTGAGCAGTGGTCCAATGACTTGATGGCCTCCATCTTCCGGTCTCCCACCTCCGCTTCAAGCTCCAGCTCCGGACTGTCCTCGGAGTATCCGAGCTGTGAGAGTGTGACGGATGAATATGCTGGCTACCTCATCAGGGTGCTGAAGAAGGAGGGGGGCAGCAGGGAGCTGGTCCTAGACCAGTACGCCAGCCGTCTGGCCTACCGCTCCATAAAACTAGGCCTGGCTCACGCCAGCCGTAAGATCAAGCAGAGATCCTCCAGCAGCCGCCTTCACTCCTCCAAGTCACTGCCAGATGAATGGAGAGCTTCTGTGAGTGACGCCTTGTCCAATAAGGACGGGGCGGAGTCCTTGGGCGAGGACGGTGGGTGCCGCTGCAGGGACTCGGAGGAGCAGAGTACAGGGGAGTACATGGATCTGGTCAACTTTGCAGAGTCTTTAGCTTACAACATCACCTGCGACGTCACTCGCAAGCTGCAGCTTTCCTCTGTACGACTGCCCAAGTCTCTCACTGACTCCTGTTTGTACAAGAAGTCCAAACTCGAGGACATGGCAGAGAATCTGATCAGGAACTCCTTTTCCTGCCCCCTGTTGTCCAAGGAGGGGAAGAGCAAACATTACCACAGCACAGGCAGCCTGTATGATGGAGGCTACAGCAACAGAGTGATGCAGGTCATCGAGCACTACGCCGGAAAAATAGTTGATGACACTTTGAAGATGAGTCTGGCTTCAGTTGGACATCGGAGGACCCAAGGCCACGAGAGACACTCCCACGCCCAGAGGCTGTCTGGGGCAGCGGCGGTGGGCCAAGCTGTGAGGGAGAGGACGTGCCGTTACTGTCAGGTCCAGGAGTGTCCGTTCTGCACCAAACACAGCAGGCACCACCAGTCCTTGATGGAGAGGAGGAAGAGGGGGGCAGAATGTCAGGGGAGGGCCGAGCGGCTGTCGGGGCTGGACATTCCCAAAATCCATATTGACCTGGACCACAGGGCGGCGTTCGCGGAGGAGATGGTGTCCACGGCGATGGAGACAGCTAAACGTGAGCTGAGCAACACCAGCCTTAACGCAGACAGCGGCATCGGCCATGATGGAACCAGCTACGCAGAGAGCCTGACTGCCGAGATCATGACCTCCGCCCTGACCAACATCTGCCAGGCTGCCAACATCAGGTCTGTCTCACACACACACACACACACACACACACACAAAGTTCAGAAAAACATTAGTGTGCATCTAGGAGGGTTAAAGCTGCAACTATTTCACATTCACTTCACCATTTAACCCCAATTAGGAGTCATCCATCCTTCCATCCATCTTCTATTGCTTTTCCGTTTCCAGGTCCCAATTATTTTTAATTTAGTTTCATAAGTTTTAAGGCCTGTTTCTGTCTCCATGTAGCTCTCCAGGGAGAGAAGCCACAGAGTCAACTGTGTCCCAGCAGCTGAGTGTTGGTGACGACAGTCTGGGCAGCTGGTCCAACCTGAGCTTTGAGGATGAACACCTAGACGACAACAGCAGCTTCCTCCACCTGAGCGACAGGTACACAACCACTGGGTTTGTTGTTGTGGGTCACTTTGTGCTCTGATATGTTCATTATTACACCTGTAGAGAGGCATGAACTATCCTGATTTCTATTTTATTTTAGATTTACATTTAGAAGCAGGATTTGGTCTCAGGTCACGTCCACTTAGGCAGCTCTTTTCACTCAGTATTCCTGAGATGTTCAGAAACGCTGCTGGACCTTTTTTTTTTTTTTGAACACTCCAGCCTTGTATCGTGGTCTGGACGGCCAGAAAGACCTTTGTAAACAAATTCAACCCCTCTGTCTTCCTCCCACAGTCCAATGACATGTTAGTGAGAGTATTGACTTTATTTTAAAATGAAAAGTTATTAGTGTAGATGTAGACTTAGTTTTTGAGTTTTGCCCAGAAGGTTTTTGCAGCAATAGGCGTGGTGTGTGTGTGTGTGTGTGAGCCACATGTAATAATAATATTGATAATAATACATTTTTATTTATAGAGCACTTTTACAAAACTCACTGACACTTTACAGGAAGCCAGTTGATTAAAAACAATAAAACCAGACAGAATAAATGAAATCACATCAACAAAAACATGCAGAGAAGAAGAAGAAAACAATAAAAATAATAAAAGAGAACATCAAAACACATCCTGCTGTGATTGGGGGGGGGGGTTTGTTTGTCTAATCATGGCTGGACTACATAGGAAATTGAAAATTTAAATATAGGCATGGTAGAAAATTAAAAATTGGCACAGAGGGTCTAACTAGTGGACCGGCACTTGTTGAATGATCAACAAAGCTGATTTGGGTTTAATTCATTTCCTTTCCAGGCAGATGAATTTATTTGTGTACTCAGGATGTAACAGCGAGCTCCTCTCTTCGGGCCGTGCTGAGTATATTTGTGTTGTCCATCAGACTCCAGAGCAACACAGAAACGCTCCTTCATTGCTAGTGTTGGACCCGTTTTAGCAGGAGCCTCCTGTGGTCGAGTCTAGATTGGAGGTTTCCCAAGGTCAGCACAGGGCACGGCGTTTGGTTTGAAGCCTCTTTGCCAAAATGCAATTTTCTCTGATTTGTGCAAATGTTGCATTATATGTGAGCCCTGTAACGGATACGTTGTTAAAGATTTATGCAGCTGTCAGTGCAGCCAAGTTTGTGAAACACACCACACGGACGAGGAGCAAGTAGTAGTTGTGACAGAATTGGCCTTGGCTGCAGAGGGAGGGCGGCGTGCCCTCTCAGTAACAGGGTCGCATTCAAGGATCTGTGCTCTGGGACTGAGGCTGTTGACATTTCTGGCAGAGGTTTCTATCTCCATAGAAGTAAAACTGACAACATTTGAGATTCTTTCCCATGATAATGAAAGAAATCCGTGTGTTAGCAGCTCCTTTGGCCACCAGGACCCAACTTAATGTATCATAATATTTTCTAAAGGTGTGTCTCTGAGCGCTGTCTTCTCTTCAGGAACTTATCCCCTCCAGGAACATAGTCCAGCATGCGTAATTCATTAGTGCCGCCAGGAAACATTCCCACTGAGCAGATGAAAAATACAGTGGAGAATGATGATTGACTAAATGACTGGGAGAAAGCCGTAGCTGAGGTAACGCAGATTAATGGAGGTATTTTTAGATATCAGAAATGTTCCTCCCATCAGCCTCAGTGTGTGCGCCGCACGCCACAGCATGCAGGTCCCAGCCAGCAGGCTAATCGTGGACTAATTACAGAGAGAGTGTGTGGTGTTGTTTTCTGTTGCCAGCTGGTTGTCTTGGTGGATTAACGGGGATTACACCAGGACAAGAATGATCTCACATCTCAGGCCTTTAGTAACAAATTGTTTCTGTCAACATCACCTCGGAATCAGCCAGGTACACGGTGGAAAAGTCGACATCATGGCGAAGAATCTCTCACTGTTTTCTAACCTCACCTGGCATTTAAAGGATTAGGCTGTGGGGGTTACCTGACAGCAGAATGAGATGAAACTGCTCATTATGTCCTGATCTCTGTAGTTGTATTCTCGATCAGGCCCCCATCAGTGTTACAGCACTGCCTTCTCTCTCTCCAGCAGCAATGGGAACAGCAGTAGCTGGAGCAGCCTGGGCCTGGAGGGGGATGCGTGTGAGGAGCATATGTCATTCTCCCCCTCTGACAGGTTGGTTTGCAACTGGATGGCATGGATAAACACCCCCCCCCCAAACAGACAGCTAGTGATTTCACCTAGAATGGGACAAAGATCAGTGCTGAAATGAAAAATTACGTACATCACTGAATGTTGGTGTTTCGGTTTGTTCTTTGTCTCATCTTTGTGTCCCCCCCCCCACGCATGACCTCACTAAAGCTCCAAGTAGAACTAGACCTCCTTGTTGATGTTACTGTTAGCTTGTGATGTATGTGCTGTTTCTAGGTGACTTGCATGCGTTTTCGTAGGATAATTTGCGGGCCCTTTGATTTAATTCCATTGATGAGTATAAACCCACCGAAGGGTTCAGATCCTCCCACTGACTGAAGTGCTGCAGGTTTGTCATCTCAGGTCCGTCACTGCAGGGCTGACAAACTTAATCCTGACTGAAGTTCAGCAACTCATTGTTTTCTCAGGCTGATGAAGCTGTTCTCATCTTTCCGCCCACGCAGACATATTTCAACCCTGTTCAATCAATCACCACGTTCATCAACACACGCCCGTATCATCTTAGCTTCAGACTCAGTTCCTCCTCTAAGCTGCCACATTTACTTTTTCCCCTCCAACAACACCCATGTTTTATTTTCCATCATCACAGTACACGGGTTAACTACTCACCAGATCTCAGATGTCTGAGTTTCCCCACAGACGTCCGAATGCAACAACAAGGAGATCGTCGTCTCACAACTGATCAGTGCTGACAAAATCATTTAGAGGACAAAGTGCTGGCAGGATAAATAGGGAGTCTACACAGAGCTGGTGCATGTTGATACCGGTCTGACTTCAAGTGGAACCAGCGGCCTCTTAAAATCTACAGAGTAGCAGATTTATAAAACACTTCTGTTATAATCTGCTTTAAAAGCATTAAAGAGGAACCTAAACACAAAAGTATGGAGGCTGCTGGTTTAAAGGTCCCACCCATTAAATCAGCAGGCAACCCCTTTTTTCATAGTTTTGAGTTCTGAAATCCAGGAGAAGCTCTGATTCTCTGATTGGCTGACTGTTCTCTCAACCTCCTCAGACCCAAACTCTTGCATGGCACGCCTTTTTAATTTCTCTTTTGGGTGTGTTGTTGGTCATCTTGAGTCTAACTTGTAATGTATTATACTCTTCTATAAAACAGACACTGGACTGGGAAAACACACATTTCTGCTTGTTGACATTATTCATAAACAGATTTTCAGAATATTTAAAACAGATATGTGGAGTTATTAAGTAACAACAACAATAACAGTGTGTTGTATATTGTGTAACACTTTGTGGTCAGTTCAGTGCTGCCATTAGGGGGCAGGTCTCTCACAGACTGTGCTTTGTGCTTTAGTGACTTCTCAACATGAAAATTAAAACAAAGACAGTCGGTGCTGAACCTCGGTGGGTTTCTGCTCAGACTGAAGGTCTGTTGCTGTCCATGAAGCAGTGAAGCTCTGGATCTCCTTCTATCACCAGCAGCAGAGTCTGGGTGTCTGTATCTGTGGGCTGTATCAACAACAGTGTGATTAAGAATCTTATAAAGCGCAGAAATGACTGTTTACTTGTTGGCACGACGCACAGCAAATGTTTGTGTGACTGACACAATGGACGTCAAGTTAAGATTTTCAGCTTAAATCTGTCCTTACTGTCCCAGCTGACAAAAGACACCAAAGCGGGAAGTCAATTTAACTTTAAACACAGAGTTTAAATACAAAGTGCGGCTCCCTCAGCACGTCTGAGGCATTGTTCGATTGGCTCCCGATGACCTGCTGTGCTTCAGTCGGCGTCAGTTATCTGAAGTTCGCTTGCTGTCATTTTGGACGTCTCACTAATCTGTGGCATTTCTCTTCCTGCAGCGACAACACAGAGGACAAGGAGACTGAGGTGAAGGAGGAATCCAGTGGTAAGGATGTTTTACTGCCCCCAGTTTTACCTTCAATTTGTCTAATTCAATAAAAACTTTCCCAATAAGCAGTTTGGCCCAAAAACTGTTCAACAAAGAAGACTTTTGGACAGCAGAGGAGGGCGTTTGGGGGGGTGGGGCAGAGAGAAAGAGGGGCCCCTCTCCTAATTTGAGGTCTTGCTCTTTCCACTCATTGAGATTGAGAACAGTTGGCCTTCGTTTCAAATAGTTGTGTGCGTCCGTCTGCCTGTCTGAGTGTGTTGTAGTCGGGGATTTTACCGCCCCCGTCTTTAAGCACTCATTCATCCCCTCCACTCCCTCCACAACCCCCACTTGGGGGGGGGGGTCCCTCTGTTCTGCTGTGGGAGCGTGGGAACCCAAACTGAACAGGCAGGGACTGTTCCATGTTCACATGTGTCTCTGTGCTGCAGGGACACTCTGCGTGGACCGGACTCAGCCGCAGCCCCCCAGGACGGCACTGCTGATCGTGAACTCGGACGTTAGGGAGCTCGGCCGCGACCCCCAGCTGAGGAGCCTGCTGCAGTGGGCGGCCGCCTCCATGGCCGACGTCCCCCAGGTCCAGCTGAGCCCGGACAGGGAGCTGCAGCAGGTGACTGACGTCTGTTCTTCCTGTCCTGGTTTCCATAGCAACAGTAGACTTTCCTGCGGCGACAAATCACCATCCGCTCTAAAATCTATGAATGAACTGCTTCCTGTTTATCATAATTCATTATATACCGCTGCCATGTTTGTTGACAGTATTTGTCAGTATTTAGGTTGTCGTGGTGACGGGAAGCTTCGTCTCTGCTCCTCTCAGGTGATCGATCACTGTTTGTCTCCTCAGCTCCCAGCTGTGGTCCAGAGGCTCCGGGACAGGAAGTGGAGGGTGGGGGAGCTGATGCACACACTGCTGCGCTACTGCGAGGAGAGCCAGGCCCCGCCCAGAGAGGAGGCCCTGCAGGCGGGCAGGGACCTGCACCATGTCCCCCTCTTCCAGTGGCTCCTGGAGAACACCTAGGGCCTCAGACCCTTCCTTTCCTCCTCTCCTACTCTCTTCCATTCCTCACTTATCTCCTCTCCTCTCCTTGCCTCCCTTCCAAACAGGGCTTTGCGGCCCCTAGAGGGCGCCATACGAAACAGCTGATCCAATTAACTCATGAATGTGAGCAGCGTGTTGCACATTGCATGCTGTGACGCAGTCAGTATTCTGTTGTTTTGTCGTTGCAGTTTCATGATTAATCGGGCTGCATTTATCACGTGTTGAATTCGTGAGCCGTCCTTCCCTCCTTTCCCACACACTTTGATTTGAACACCTTGCTGCTGCCACCGCCGCCGCCATACTGGAAATATGGAAAGAAAAGACTACAGAGAGAGAGAGAGAGAGAGAGCCCCCCCCCATGTGTGTTCCAGACAGGCAGAGCTGCAGTGAGTTGAGAGGAAGAAAATGTGTTTTGTGTTTTAGGGAATCCCCATCGCTGCCGGGCCCGATGATGTCAACACACCCACAGCTCACCTCCATGGTGCTGTTTTCACATGCTATGAGACCAATTTTGTTCTCTCACACACACACACACACACACACACAAACACACACCCTGCAGCACTACCACACCCTTGTATTATCAGAAGGAATCCAAGATACACTCATCATGATCTGACAGTTTCCCCTTCAGTGTATCACTGTTGTATTAATCTGCTCCGTTCAGTTTCTCCTCATGTCCAACCAACTGCAGGTTACCGGTCTGAACTTTGACCCTGGACCCGAGCTGGACCAGGTCCTCTTAGTATAATCAAGACCTGTCAGAAAAAAATACACTGCAAAATTTTTAAAAGTCACAGGTATTAAAAACCTTAGAAGATTATTTTTTATCTCAGCTTCCTACACAACGTTTTATTTTAGTTGCAGCAGAAGCAAATAAAACTTTTAATAGGTTATAAAACTTTGTTTTTTCAACAGAAGTTCTAAACCTTTGAGATCAGTCCCAACATGTTGGACCCATAAACACCCCCCCCCCCAATACAGATTGACTGGACTCTATGAAACCTGCGTTCAGTTTAAATTTGCACGATGTTCTTCATGAAGGCCATTAAAACGGCAGCAGATAAAGCACTTGATGATTTGTCTTTATTCCTGTTTTATCTTTATCGACCTTCGTGGTCGTCGAACTTAGTAAAACTTAAATTTACTGAGCCAGTATTTTTAAAAAAGAAGTCTTTTTTTTTTTGAATGTAGAGAACCTAATCAAACCTGATCTGCTGCTCAAAGCTGTGAAAAAAGTCGTCATTGTGGTTTCCTGTTGCCAAATGTAGCTGCTGTTGACATGCCCCCCCCCCCCCCCCCCCCAGTCAGGAGGAGATGTATAATGCTCCAGAGGAGGGAAGATCCAGTGACGCAGATGGTGAGCCTTTTAGTCACCGATCCGGTGTGCACCTCCAAAAACCACAAATTATAAGCATGTCCACAGCTGAGTGGCCGTGTCGCCCCCGCGCCACAGTCACCTCTGAAGGACTCTGAACAACACAACACAACACACACTTGTTACTCACACGCACAGCACTACCAGCTATTTGCTGAGATGCACTTTTGGGCCCAGGAAAGATGAGACTGGGCATTTCCAGACCTCTCCAGCCTTCAGAGCCCCCCCCCCAAAAGAAAGATTATTGGGATGCATATTGTGTTTGTATTTATTGTGTTTTGTTTTGTTTTTTGTTTGTTTGTTTGTTTGAGGGACCTCAGGAGGAGCTGCAGATCCTCAGATTCCTATCAGGACTTGTTTTTCCTTGAGCTGTACACTGTAAACAAGCCACCGCCTCACATCCATCACACTCCCCCCTGCATGGCTGAACTGTCATTGACCTTTAAAGCTCAACCCCCCCCCCCTTCTTCTTCTTGATGTATTGGCCTACTCTAATTGAAGCTCGTTGGGCTCCTGCAGACGCCTTGTCTGTTCCTGCTTTGTCTGTCAGCTGCCAAATGATCATTTAATCTTTAAGGTGTTTGTCCTGTTTGATTTGTTTACATGCAAAGATGAATTAATCACAAAATTCACTATTTAAAAAAATAAATAAAAATGAAGTGATATCCAATTTATATCTATTGATATAATAGAATGAAAGGAAACTTAGTAAAGTATTTACCTGAGAAGTGAGTTTACAATAAAGCAATGTATTAAGAGTCATGAAGAGAGAGAGAGAGCGAGAGAGCATCACAGTGTACAGATTCTCTGTGTGAATGTTTAACCGTTCATGTAGGACTTTCCCAGGTTTTTTCCTGCAGCCTCACTCCCCCACACTGTTTTATTTCTGATTCCACGTTACATTCCTGAGCATCCACACCATCCATACCGTTGTGTTTGTAAAAGCTGACTGTTCCTGCTCTTCGACGCAGATACTGTAAATCTTCTTTTGTTTTTTGTTTTTTGTTTCGCTGCCGTTGCTCTCAATGTTGCGTTCGGCCTCTCGCTGACACAAGAAAAGAAAGAAGAGCCAATGATGTTCGTTCCCCTCCACTCACTCACTCACTCACTTCTGTATTTCTCCTGCTTCCTTGTAAAATCCTGCCAAATGAAGATATTTAATATATTATGTAAGTTATATAACAGTGCGTTCACTTCATGTTCTCCCTCGTGGCATTGCTGGATAGTTTACACATTCTCAGCTTGAAGTCAGAAACTCTAAATTTGTTTATGTTGAAGCTCGGTGTGATAATAAAGCTTTTTCATGTGCTCTTATTTCTTCTTGTCTCCTTTGCAGATGTTTGGTTTCATCATTTCACAAACAAATGAAGTGAGCTTCCTCTTCGACTGTTGAACTCAAGAATGAACGTAATAGAAGAAAAGCTGAAAATTATATGTAATCATTTTCTGAATATTCCAAACAGTATTTCTAATTATTCTGAATTTGTTTGACCTCAACTGAACTTTCTTCATATTGAACTGTTTAGTTCGTGGACCAAAGACGACTCGATAAATCAGGAGCATCTTAGATGAAACCTCTCAGTAATCCGTAATGCTGAAATGAGCTTCAACGTTTCATTTGACAAATGAAAGCATCAGTATTAATAATCCACTTATACCCTGATTATAATGTCACATATGGAGAAACTATTTTAACATATTTTAGAGGTGGTGACTAAGAGTTAATTCATCAAAAAAAAAAAAAATCACTTCATTAGGAATTAGCCCGAGGACCAGGAACCAGACCACATCAGAGTCCGTCTTACTGTCAGTGAGGTCCCCGGAGGATTTGTCTCTGAAATACTTCTGATGCTTGTAAATCTGAGATGACGGCGATCTCTGACTTGTGCTAACCATAAGTGAGTAAGAGAGACTCGTTGAAACGCATTAAAGCTCGGCTCATGAGCTGAGGAAGGCCCCACCCCCGCCTGCTGTTACCTGTGCTGCAGGTGCCAAAGGAAACAGAGGGGATGTGTATCCACTAAAGCTGGTCTCAGTAGCGGCGCAGCAGCTCCTTGATCATGTTTGGATATAGCTGCACAAAACAGCCATTGTTGCTGTGTGATTAAACCAATCCCACGCAGACATACAGATATAATTAGGCAACCATCGTGACAATGGCTGGTACCTGTCAGCAGGCAGCTCTCTGGATGAATGGAGGTGTCTGTCTGACATGGGGGGGGGGGGGGGGGGGGGGGGGTGCTGGGAATGTGTAATTGCAGGCTGTGTAGTGATACAGGAGGTGAGGAATGTGTCTGACATGCACATCCCTGATCTTCAGAGCAGCTGAGAACCTGCCGAGGTTTCCTGAGCAGCCATTGGCCCAGACTAGATCTGACCTCACCTGACCTCACTGGACCAGATCTGACCTCAGCAGACCAGATCTGACCTCACCGGACCTCACCAGACCAGATCTGACCTCAGCAGACCAGATCTGACCTCACTGGACCAGATCTGACCTCACCGGACCTCACCGGACCAGATCTGACCCCACTGGACCAGATCTGACCTCACCGGACCTCACTGGACCAGATCTGACCTCACCGGACTAGATCTGACCTCACCTGACTCCACTGGACCAGATCTGACCTCACCGGACCAGATCTGACCCCACTGGACCAGATCTGACCCCACTGGACCAGATCTGACCTCACCGGACCAGATCTGACCCCACTGGACCAGATCTGACCTCACTAGACCAGATCTGACCTCAGCAGACCAGATCTGAATTGAGGAAGCTTCAAATCAGGGGATATGAGAAAGGTGTGTTTGTGTGTCTGTCTGTGTGTGTTTGGACATTTCAACATTGTTAAATTGTCATCTCTGAAAGGCTTTTTTGGGTAATAATGGCAAGACTGGGATTTCCTGCTCCTCTTCCAGAGCAACATGACAAATGTTGATCCCACACTGAGTCAGGGAGATTCCTAGAACTTCAGGCCACCTCAGAGTTTGACCACACAGGCCTGAGAAGATCCCGTTCAATATCACCCAAAAGTAAGCTACATTTCTTTTGCATTAATATCTTCATCTTGCAACGAGACAATTTATATCTTAAATACACACTGGGCGTTACTTTGAAGGATCAGAGAAGAGGAAGTAAAAATAAATGGGGAAAGTCCCGTTAGTGACTGATGTGGTACAAACCATAAACATTTCAGCTTGAGCATTTTAAATGTTTACTGAATCAAGTACAAACTTTCAAAATAAAAGGCGTGGCAAGTGTGATTAGATTATTGATGGTGATCAATATGGCCGTCTGTGCTGCACAATTTTTGGGGGATTTTTCTTTTTTACCACGTTGGTGCAAAAGTTACATAAAATGCTGCCAAGGCCATCAGTCATCTTGTCTTTAACCGGAAGAATCCGGATTTGGAGGAGAAGGTGGATCTGACCTGCTCTGTTCTCTGTCCTGATTGGGTGGAACAGTCTGTCAATCACACAGTAGCCCCGCCCCCTAACCCCTCCCCTCCTTCCTCTAAATGGAGCATCATTTAAAAAATGAACATCATGTTGTGTTGAAGACTGTAAACTAGAGACTGAGACCATAAACTCATCAGGGAGGAGGAGGGACATTTTCCCATAGACTTCAACACAATCTGACCAGTGGAGTCGCCCCCTGATGGTCAGTAGATAGAATGACAGACTCAGAGTCCACAGAAGTCCAGTCGGTGTTTCCAGGAGCTTTCAACAAGAACAATGTGGATGTAAAAGTAAAAATAGCTGGATGACAACTTTAAAATAAACCAGTTCAGTGTCTCTATTCAATCTATTTACTGTGGAGGGAAAATAAAACAGACAAACATCCCACCGCCTCACCATGACGGTGATTATCACATTTAAAATGTTATTGACTCCTCTTCTTGCCAACAGCAGCAGCAGATACACCACCAGCCAAAAGCTTGGACACACGTTCTCATTCGTTTGAATGAGAAAGTGTGTTATCACCCAGCGTCCTGGATATTGTGAGAAAGCGCTGCCCTGGTCAAGTGGTTAAGTGACACACACTAACCATCATCTGGAGGACGTCAGTCGATACTTTAGCCGGCCGCAGCAGAGTGAGTCTCCAGGATGAAGTCCAGTCCAGCAGGACACTCAGCCGCAGTAACGTCACTCAGACACAACACCGGTTTACACACAAATCAGATGCTTTCCTCAGACTGCTCCGACAGAAGGAGCGCACACACACACACACACACACATTTTAGTGAGTACAACAGGCAATGCATAGCAGTTATTGTGCAGAAAATCAGCAGTCAGCAGTACAGTGAGACAGACAGGAGCCCAATAGCATACCACCCCTCAGTCTGCTCCACAGTGCTGTGGGCTGATGTCTGCCACACACACAGTCTCTGACATCAGATAGGCTGGGTCCTGGGATGGTGGGGGTGGGGTGAGGCGGGGTGGGACCCCCCCCCTCCCCCCTGCACCCCTGCACCCCCCACCCCGCTGTGTCGTTCTGTGATCCGCTGACATCACTTCCCTCCCAACAGCAACAAACGGCCGGGTTGTTGGGAGAGTCCACTGGATGAGGTGGGGGGGGGGGGGGGCGCTGTTTGAGTCAGGCTCATGGAATCCATGATATACTGTACTGGTCTTTGTGCTGGAAGGGGAAAACCAGCTACATCATCCCTACACGGCTTTTGTTTACTCGGGCCCGAAGAACCTCTCCTTTGTTTTCTTTTCCTTTGTGTTCGTCTCTTCCTGATGCTTCTGCTCGCTCCTTTCATCACCATGAACTAATAGGTGAGCACTTAATGGGCTGAATCATGGAGGTGGTCTGAGGTCATGCTGGATGACCTACTGTACTGTAGCACGCAGAGCACCGAGGCACTTACACAGTTTCTGACATAAAAGTTAATTCAGAAATTAATTTTTCTTTCTTTTTTGTTTATAGGCGGAGGTTTCAGTCCTGCAGTCCAAAAACGCTCGCAGTCCAACTGTAATACTCGAAACGTTTATGGAGTCGAGAAAATCCAATCGTTAAAATATTTTCACAAATTGGAAAACCAAAGTTTTCCTTTTTTCCCCCCCTTTTAGATTTATGAAAGAAGGGAACACTTGAGTCATTTTACATTACACAAGCCCACCACCTGCACCCTGGGAGGATTTAAAACATATTACCATTGTTCAAGTCTTTGTTTCTGCTTCTTCATGAGCTAATTGTTGCTTCATCCAGTTACGACGATGACGCTCTCCAACCTTTATATCATGTGAATTGCAAACACTGCCCGTTAAACATTCCCAAATGTGTTCATTTTATATTAAAGTACATTTTATTTCACACCAATCATAGAAAAAGGTAATTCAATAATTTCAATGACTTTTTTCTTCCTGCCAAAAGAGGAAAAATACATCAGCCATTTAGGCACTAGCCTTTAGCCGGATTATTATTTTTATTATTTATTAACCATTTATTGTTTCGCGTTTGGCCGTCCATCATACTTGTTTTGCTAGCTCTCTTTCACCTGTTTCTTTTTAGTCTCATTCAATAGTTTTCTTGCTTGTAGCTTGTAGTTATTTACTCGCCAACATTTTTTTTTAAAACAGCTGCCTACATTTATCAGTTAGCGTTAGCAGTTTATCAGTTACTTTTAGCTGAATATGTTCATTAAAGACCTTTAACTAACTATTTATCTGACTGTTTGGATGGTTTAAGACATTTATCTATTAGTTTAAAATAACTAGTTTTATTGATTTTAGCTGATTTATGATTCCACATTAGCCCGAGCTGTTCGTTCAAACAGTTTCAGACATTTATTTGAGTCAGTTTTTGCGTTTAGCTAACTACATTAGCTTTAATTAACTGACTTAGCCTTTGATTTTCCCCCCTAGGCTAACTTTTTCTGTTTTTGTGCTTCATTATTATTAGCCGTCTCTATAAATAGCTTCATTCAGGGGAAGCCATGAAGGTGTGGCCTTTCAGCGCAGTCACAGACCATGAACGCCAGCGGGGGATTTTTAATCATGCATCACCGGCCGTACCCACCCGTGTCTCCGGGCGACCTCGTCATCACATCACTTTCTGCACAAAAGCTTGGCGTTTTACGGCCTTTGTTGGTTATAATAGTAGTAATGTTAGCTGAGCTGACACACAATCCTCTGGGCGCACAATGAATCGACACAACGGTTTTCTAATGGAGGACGTGGCTCCGGGTTTTAACCTTTAACCTTTAGCTAACTTTTTATGCGGTTACTGTCTGTTTAGACTTCTATATATTTTTCAATCAGACTATAATTTCCTTTTTTCACATTAGATCGGCTCTCTATTATCTTTCCCAAGTGAAGAACTCCCTGTTGGATATAAAAACAGATTTAATATCCTTCTGCGATGTTTCTGCTGACGTCGAGGTAACACAAGTTGAGCGGACGTCCTTCGTCTTGTTGGTTTAATGAGTGAGGCCGGAGCTGATGGGACGATCCCACACAGTGCCCATGTATCATGGTGTAACCGTGTCAGTAAACGTGAGCGCAGTAATCCCCGTGACATTTCCCTGCTATTGTCTGCCTGTTTCCAGGAGAGACCACAGACTGCTGCTGTAACTCGGAGCGCTTGTGAAAACCAAGCAAGAGGCAGGGACAATAAGTCCGACGTCTCAGCTCCCAGGGCAACTCATGTGACCCTGGTACGGTGAAATGGATCGGCGTGGGAACGAAGCGACGGAGAGAGTGATGAAACGGGGGGGGCAGATAAGAGTTTATGTGAGAGGGAACAGCTGAGTCACTCTGAAATTATGAGTGTTTATCTGAAAGTGATTGGAAGAGAGCAGGAAGAGCGGCCCTTGGGTGGAGAGGAAATGTCAGAGTCAAGAGGGGCAGCTGGTGTTTCCCAAGCTGACACGCTCTGTTTTGACTCTCTGGTGATTGAAAACAGCAGTCGTGGCTCGGCGTGGACCTGGTAACGTGGTAAATAGTATTAGGTATTATCTAGTAGTGAGCAGGTCTGACTCACAAAAACAACAAGCATCCCTCGGCGGGCGCTCATCATTCCCACCCCGGAGGAAGAGACGCAGGCTTCTTTGGTTTAATTCAAGATGGATTTCTTCATCTGCTGTTGTGTCTCTGCTCACACCCACTGATGTGTTGACTCAGGTGGTTGAGTAAGTTCGTGCCTGTCAGACGGCATATTAATGAGGAAACATCAGTGTGACCTCAGGGTGCTTCTTCCACACCCGCCCACCTTGAAGATGATAATCCAGGCTGCAGGCCAAGCTGTCCTGATGCGGCCGCAGAGAGGAAGCAGAGGTCAAGTCTGGGTGACCCTGAATGAGGGACGTCTCGTGCTGATGTCATGGTCGGTCCCGACCTGGTGTTTTTTCCTGTTCCTTTGTCCCTGCGCTCATCATCCTCCTCCTCCTCGTCCACAGCCTCGTTCATAACGGCCGTCATCACAAACTGATTTTTTTTTTATTATTATTATTATATGAATGAACACTCAGCGGGAGAAATGTGGTTTGGAGGAGAATAAGAAACAGGAGGTCGCCCAAGACGTCATTAAAAAGTCTAATAAAGCCCTTTCCAGGCTGGCATATCTGACACAAATACAACGTGGGATTGCTGCAGTCAGCATTCCCACTGCTGTTTGGAAGCAGAACAGTTTGAGACGTAATGTAGGATGGAGATACGAGAGGAAGAGAGGGAGCGAAGAGGAAGCAGCAGAGGGGGAGAGGACGCACCGGGCGTGAAGCGCTGACAGATCGAGTGTTTCACCTTTTGGCCAGCGCGTTGGCCTCCAAGTGTGGGAGCGACTTGTGCGTTCAACAACAACACTCGGCTCCCACTAATTTAGTAAAAGTGCGTAGTTGTTGTGTTTTGCAGCTGTGTGTGCCCACATGGGTGTGTACAGCACAGCACAGCACACACTCAGGCATGTTTTTCTATGCAGCTGAGCGGTTGTGTGAGTTTTCAGCTGCATATTTTTAGCCATGCCAGCGACACGAGGCCAACGACGGTCCAGACTGAAATAGCTCAAAAACTATGAGATGGGTGGCTGTTGAAGTTTGGTAAAGATGTCTTGGTTCCCAGAGGATGAACCTTAATCTCATCAATGGACTTCTGACCCTTCCTGTGTTTTGTTAAATAGCTTGGCCCCAAATTTTGCACAAATGCATCATTCACTAATCAAGTTTCCCTCCGGATGAACTGGAACTGAACCTTTTGAATCATTCCATCGACAGGATGGAAAAGGAGTTTATGATCTAATATGTGTGATGACAATGACATTAAATTCAGCTCAGTGTGTTTATAACTCATCTGGTAGACCACGTCCCACCGAGGCCCGATCCTGAGTCCTGATCTCAGCGGTCTGGGATCGAGTCCTAACTAATAAACTAATAAATAAGAGCAAATAGAGCAAACTAAATGTTAGCATGCAACCTCACAGAGGTTTTGGCTGCAGCAGCTTAGTTTTGTTTATCTTGTTGGATTTTTTTCTGCTTTATTTGGGCAGACGCAGTGAAAGAGGTCAAAGTCTCTCTTGATCTTTTTTCCTTCCAAGCCATTTTTTGTTTTGGAGTTAACGAACTTTAAAGATGATCCTGCAAATTAAATACCCCCTTCAGATCATTTTACATGTTTCCTTTGACACTCTGATCAGGAAAGTGGTCTACTGCCCATAGGACATCCTCTTCCTCTTCCTCTTCCTCTTCCTGCCCCCACTGCTTTGTTCCCACGTGTTGCCGCTCCAGAGGAAATCCAAGGAGCAGCATTAATACCGAAACAGTCAGATAATTACTTAAAAAGGAAAATAAAAGCAGGCAGCTCTGGCGGTGTCAGTTGTCATTTCACTGTTTCCCTCCACACAGTCCAGAAGGAGCTTTGCTCGCCGGCCGTGTTCACCCCAACGCTCCCACACTGTCCAACCCACACACACATCAGCTGAAACAGGATCTGCCTAATGGTCTGGAATACCCCTGTTTGGGCTGATCATCACTCCAATTTTCTTTTTAAATGTGTAGTTTTGATAAAACCGCAGGCCGGTGTGATGTGACTGGAGGGGTGGAGGAAGTGGAAGGGAGTGGGGGTGTAAACATTGGGGTTGCTATGGAGGCGGCAGTGAAAGAAGCTTTGAGCGAAGCAGCAGGCCGTTAGGAAGGCAGGAGCGTGTACGTGCCTGTGCGTTTGTGTGTGCGCTTTACTGCAGACTTGGAGTGACCTTCGTACCGCAGAGGATGTGGGAGTTTGAGGAGAAAGACAATTCTCTGCTCTTCATGCCGTGAGTCTTAAAAGCAGATAAAAGAGACCAATAATAAACAGTGGAAAAATCTGGTTTGTTCTGCCGTCCGTCTCCTTCTCATGCACACGGATTCTGGAGGAAGAATGTTATCGTTTCAAAGCACTGGGTCAATCAAACACTAATACCCCAGCTGTGCCCGGGATCCGTGCCATTAAATATTTGTGCCAGGCAACAGCTCGACCATTTCCTCATATTTGGCTTCTCTAATTCATTCTGTTCTGGTTTGAAAACAGGCTGAATCCAGTGGAATCCTGCTGGTCGCTTTGAAGCTGAAATAGCCACGGGCAGAACCAGACCGACCGGACCTGCCTCACTGTGACTCCACAGTCTGTCTGTGAACCCCGAACCTTCACCCCTGACCCCCATACTTCAGAGAGGGGGGGGGAACCGCTGACGTCAGGGTTCGTGGATTAGCGTGAGGTTGCTGAGTTTAATGTCGGGGTGACTGCGAGGGCATGGTTAACTAGGAATTCTCCTAAAAACCGGAGATAATCAGACGCTCAGAACAATGCCAGAGTTGGCCAGTGGCAAAGGTAAACACCCAGTCTCAAGTTTTATCATTGCATGCAGCTATATATGCACTTTTGTGTTCCTCTCTCTCTCTCTCTCCTTCTCTTCCTCTCTCATTCATGCTTTCATCTCTTTTTTTTCTCCTTCTTCTTCCTCTCCGTCTTCGGCTGCAGGGCTTTTGGCCGCCTGTCATCATCTGAAGGAGCATCAGGTTCCACTCTCTGGCAGGCTGCGCACAGCAAAACACAGGGGCATGGAGAGCGTCCAAACACTCCTTCTCCCCCACACGCAGATATCGGTGCACGTACATGGACGCTCCCAGATCAGCCCGATGTGAATAAAAATGCGATACCGCCCAAACAAACGCACGTTAAGCTGAACACCGCCCAGATTTTTCCTCCGCTCTTCTCCGCTGCAGCTCCGAGCTCCCGGCTGCTGGAGGAAATTGCTGAGGGCATGAGGAAGCCACAGCTAAACACATGTTCTCACGGTGCATTAACGACCCCCGGCTGAGAGAAGAGCACTTCACAGTACCACATCCAAGGCCCGTGCCAAGATCAGGCCACGGCCAGCCAAGAGAAGGGGGGTCGCCGGAGCCGTGACGGGAGTTCAAAAGGTCTTCGGGGACGGATAAGGTCTGCGTCGTCGCCATGTTCGCTCTGCAGCAGCATCCAGAAAAATTTCTGACTCCCGTCTTTGTGCTCAGTTTCAGAAGCAAAACATCAACAGAGGCGGCTCCGTGCAAACGCTGTAAAAACGGGCGCAATAGTAAGAAGGGGAATGTGGTCGTACTACAACATAACCGAAATCATGTGTGTGGTTTTATGAAGTTAGAGAGCCCATAATGATGGAGTATTAAATGATTGTAGCGCCATGAGGTTTTAAGGGCTGTGGGGGGAGGGGGGGGGGGGGGCTGGTGGATGAGGGGCACATATAAAAAGCCAGCTTTCTCCCATGAACTCCTCTGGCACCCAGAAATTCGCTTGGATTTCGCAAACTCACCCAACCTACTACAACCACCCCTCCCTCCCATTGTCACTGCTCCTGCCTAAAATAACTCCCCTTCCTAAAAGAGCTTCGTTTTCTGCTGGCTTTTCAAATACTACGCTGTTGTTCTGCTGGCAGGAGGGAAAACAGGAGAGCTCAGGGAGGTCACTCTCCGGGCCAACAGGAGCCGCTGCCATGTTTAGATGCTGCGAGACCGCCGGACCGTCTGTGGACGCTCGGCCTTAATGAGGTGGTCCAGCTGCGCCACACGACAAAACCTTGTTGTGCATTTTTTTTTAGAGAATGTAGATGTAAGCAGGTTATAATAATAGGAGATGAGAATTAATAGTATCGTCTAGTTTGTTTGTTTGTTTGTTTGTTTTTTTGAGGCTGTGACAGATTTTAGGTCCTGGTGACTCAACTCAACTGTTGTGTCACCTAAAGCTGCATTAAACACAACACAACAACAATAATGAGCTCTGTTTTAGTTCATCAGATCCACCGCTGCTCTTATCAGCCTTTTGTTCAACTGCAGCTATCTGACTTTTTCACCATAAACTCATCAGGAAAATGTTAACTGAGCTAATAAATCAGAGAGAAGGAGCGATATTTTCCCATAGACTTCAATGCAATTTGGCTTTCCTTTCCAACTAGTGGAGTCGCCCCCTGATGGTCATTAGAGAGGATGCAGGTTTAAGGCTAGCTAAGTATTTCTGTCATCTGCAGCCTGTACTTGGCTAATAAAGCAGCTTTAAAGGAAAAATGCGACAGGCATTTTTAAATTTGAAGAGTTAGGCAAGACTTTCTTTCCCTGTTTCTTCGTCTTCGTGCTAAGTGGTTTGATATCGTGTGTGCAGACATGAGAGTGGAGTGTTGATCAACCCATTTCTTTGAACAATAAAAGAATAAGCCTCTCTAAAAAAGGTCAGACCAAAATAATGATGAATGGAAAAAAGGATATTGTTTAATTTACATGATTAAAACAACAAAAACTGAGATGAAAAAGTTTTTCATCTTTGAACTCTTCATGTCATTTTGGTTGTTATGATGCAACTAAAAGGTTTAACTTCCATTAAAAACACGACGTGTCTCTTCGCAGACTTTAACAATGGAAGTGCAGGTTTTTTGTATCCGCCCTCTGAGGAAGAGAAATGTGTGTTATTTTTTTAAATTCTGTAAATGTCATTGATTTTAAGGGAATACCTGTCTTGGATTTATTTATTATTTTGATCTGGTAGGGAGTGCCTTCACTTCCTGCTGTATCATGATTCATTCACTGAGTGCATAACCTGAAATATCAGCTCGACAGTCACTGGGACTGAACAAGTGGTTTCATGTTGCAAACCTGGAAGTGGTTGTGCTTATGTTGTCGTCTCATGTTCACCTGAGGAAAATTTAATCACCTCAATCAAAGAGACAGCGCTGAAAAACTGCAGCTTTTAAAAGCAGGAATAAAGATTTAAGGAACAGAATTAAAGAAGTATTTTCTGAAGCCTGCAGATAGTTAGCTTAGCTTAGCATTAAAGATGTACAGCTAGCGCGGCTCTGTACAGACATTCTCATACACATATAACACATTTAAATCTGTCGTACAAATAACTGTGATCACATTGTTATTTTAAATATAACTAAAGTCATTTTTTTGCAGAAACCTCAGACCAGGACTCTGGACTGTGGACCCATGAACGCCTCCTGGTGGCAGCTGCTGATGTGCTTTATTAATTCAGAGAAGAAGAAGAAGAAGAAAGGCCAGAATCCAGATGGACGTTTGCTCCTGAATCTATTTAGTTGAATATAAATGCAGCTGGTTGGTCCAGAAGGACTGAGCCTCTGAGACTTTACAGTCTCTGCTCGTTTGCCCACCTGTCACAACTTGTCCTTTTTATACCTCTCAGTTTTGTGAGGATTTAAACAAAGGATGATGTGAGCTGTGGAGGTGTTGGCAGGCAGGCAGGCAGTTTTCTCCATTTCAGGCTCCATCTTTAATGGACATGCACGAGAGAGAGAGAAAGTTATCCGACCCGTCAAACTGTTATTTTTAAAGGTCACATTTTGTGTAAATGTAGATGTCGGTGTCTTTTAGTTGTGAAACAAGTTCAGGTTTTAAGGTGCAGTTCAGTTATGAAGCACGACATCTTCTTCACACGAAGATGGCAGCAAATGGGCCTGTGAGGATATAAGAGGGTGCTTGAATGCATCTTCAGGCTTAAATGCTCCTTTAAAAAATTCCAAATCTGACAAAAATCCCAGCATTTCTAAATTCTATTGCATGTGAGGGGAAGCCAGCTGCTGAGAAATTTATGATCGCATCAGTGATAAGAGGTTGAACCAGTCTCGTTGGTTCTTGGAAAGTTCTGCGTCAAAACAACCTCAAGCTTCCCAGTTCTGCTCCTGAACTCCTGAATTTCATGATTCAGAATTTTGTCTGAGGTGACTAAAGCTTGATTAAAGTGCACGAACAAATGGAATGAGTCGTGCTGTGACGTGTACCTAAAAGGCCACAATATTAAAAGTCTTCGTTGATAAAATTAATTATTTCTGCTCATTTTTTCAAGTCATCAATTAAATGTTTTATTTTTGTATCTTTTTATCTGTTTATAGGAAATTTTCTTCATCTTTTTGTTTTGTTTAAATTAGTTGATGGAATTATAATAATTGATTATTGAATTGTTTATGTGTTTCCAGATATCTCTTATTGATCTATATTTTGTCAGTATGGAGTTATTTGGTGCTTGTAGGAGTGTCGTCTGATGACTAACGGGTTAAAGTTGTTGTGTGTGGGGTTTTTGGGTTGTTGTTTTTTTTTTTCTCTCTCTCTCCTGCTGCATCCCGCTGCGCGCACCGCGGCCCCGGTGCGCTCAGTGTGTGTCACGCGCGGTGTGGACGCGCAGAGGGGGTGGATTACGTGTCCGAGTGTGTGAGTCGCCATAAAGAGCCCGCTTTACCTGTCTCACCTCAGGTCGATCCGGCTGCCGGTCCGCTCCGAGTCCTCCTGTCGGTTTGAGCTGCGCGCCGGAGCGGCCCCTCTGATTGGCTGCGGCGGAGAAGCCGCCGCGTTCGGCCCACCCACCGCCGATTATAGGGACCGAGGCCGCCTCCTTCCTCCTTTCTAACTTGCGTTGAGTCTGGACCTGGCCCGGGGGCTGAGCAGCAGCAGCACACACTCACACGGAGCGCATCATGGCAGCTACCCACAACGAGTACCGAGGCTACCTGCGGAACACCGTCCACATGGAGGCCGGACAGCACCGCTTCCACCCGGTGCAGAGCTCGGAGCCCACGTACCGGCCGCTCCTGTTCGGGACCCTGGCTGTTATGGGATTGCTTCAGGTGGCGTCCAGCGTGGCCATCTTATTACACCTGACAGGTTACCTGCAAGAGGTAGGCTCCATGTGTGTGTGTGTGTGTGTGTGTGTGTGCGCGTCGAGCTTCGGCGCCGTGCGTAAACGTTTAACTGCGCGCTCCGTCAACAACTTTCCTGCAAGGCAGCGAGTTTTTCCGGCGTCACAAAGTCCGGATCGGTCTCCGGCTCTCCGTGAGGCTCTGCTGCAGCCGCTTTAAACGCTTCTTCTTCCCCCTTCCGATTAAAAAAAAAACAACAACAAAAAACAAACAAGCAGCATCTCAGCCAGATCCGCTGAAACGTTCCACAGATACGAGATGATCCGCCGATCAGATCTCAGCCTCCGTCAGTCTCTGCTTGACGTCGTGTTTGTAAAATACAGCTGTTTTCACTCGAGCCTCCTGCTCTGCAGCCTGTTTACATGTCGTCCTGCTAGTTTATGTGTCCGAAGCTGTGAAGCTCTGAGCTGAAGCAGGGCTGCTGTCAGGGAGTCCTGCAGGCAGGAAAGTCTGGCAAAGTTCATGGAAAGACTGGATGATCCCGGCTGCTGCAGGAGAAGACCCGAGCCACTTTGGTTCCATTCTGCTGCTGTTTGTGGATTCAGGAAGCCAAACTTCTGCTGTGAGAAGATGCTGAGTGTTCCCCTGAAGACCGTCGGCCAGATTTCTGTGTGGTAAACACACACAGGGTGGATGGTTGGTAGATCCGAGCTGGACGCGATCCAGAGGAATGAGGGAGGGAGATGAGAGGATGTCAACACTTCATGGTTGTTAGTCTAATTGTGATGTATGATGTATGGCATGCTGTGGGGTCGAGGTGATGATGAGCTGGGAGCTCTGGGAGCGTTCCCGGTCGGATTTGAGTTCCATCATCCGCCTCGACACCTGTACGACTGCCTGGGAATCTGTGCGGACGGAGGAATGTGCTGAGCAGAGCAGGTTTAAAAACACGGCACCGAGTCCAACATGAGGACTGAAGTGGTCTGTGTGTGTGTTTGTGGGTTGCTGTTGTTGTTTTTTGTTGCTATTATTGTTGTTGTTGTTGTGTGTTTTTGTGCATCAAACTGCACACATGCGTGAGAAGCTCTGGGCCAATTCCTTCTTCATGTATCAGACCTGCAAACATCAACCTCGGCCTCCAAATCACTTTCTCCTGCAGAGCCTGTGGCGTGCAGAGTGACGTGTGGAAAATAACTCAACCTCCCACTCCCACACACACACACACACACACACACACACACGTGTATATAAACATCCAAACTTAGTTGTTGCCTTTCTTCCTGTAAGTTTTGTGAAATTTTCCTCCCACCCACACCTGTCAGAACAGATAGTGTTTGTTACGGATGATGTAACACTGTTTGTGTTGCTTTTTTGACGCAGGCCTCTCTAACCGTGGCCTCCTTCTGTTTCTGTCCCCAGGTAGATCTGTCCACAGCCCCGCAGCGGCCCATCGAGGTGAGTTTGACCTCCCAACAACACAACATGTCACACAATGAACTGCTGCAAAGTTATACACAAACCTGTCATCTTTGTGTAAAACATTAAAGGGGGCCATATTTAAATGTCATTATTTTGAGGGGGGGGGTATATCCTTAAGAAGAGGAAGTTTAGTTTTACACCTTCTCTGCTCTGGTCTGCTTTGTTGTGACATCACCAAGTCCCAGAAGTCTTGACAGCTGGTTTTATGGCTCAGTTTCTGAATCCAGACTGTCAGGGTTTCTCTGAGGACTGACACCGCTGAGACTTTAACTAGATTAGTATAGAACCTGGACCTGATTTAGATTCAAAGACCACATGGAGGTCTGCCTTTTTAGACCGTACGGAGCTTTGATGCATAAACAGGACAGATTAATGTTATTGCAACATCAGCAGCCTTTGTGGAGTCTGACACAGACCTCAGAGAATGAAAGAGACCTGCAGACTCCAACACTGTTAAAATATCAGGTATTTCCTCCTGTGTCTCTAAATACACGAGATCATCGTCCGTAATATTTCACTGAGAGAAGCTGTGACTTTCTCATGGGTGTGTTTTCAGTGCATGCCACAACTACTGTAGAGCAAGCAGCAAACCCCAGGTGGTCACCCAGAGGTCGACCACAGCAGGACAAACACCTGCCTGCCCTTCGATAAAACATCTATTCGCTTGTCTTGCGGTGTTTTCCGCCACAAATTTGATTAAATGGTCAAACCAGTTTCCTGCATCAGCCATTAGTGAGTCACTCTGTGGAATCAGATATGATCCGCAGTGGCATGAGGGAGCTGTAGAAGAGCAAATTTTAATTGTCTAAATCATTTTTTTTTAATCCCTTCTTTTGAAGTCGCTGCCATTTTTTATTTTATTTTTGCCACAAGTCTCCAAAATGTATCCAGGAAGTAAAATAACACGGGATAAAAGGCCCGCCTTGCTTAACTAGTGTTTAGTTTCCCATAATGCTTTAATTTCCTTTGAAATCGTGTATTTGTGTTTGCCCTTGGCATCCCCGGTGGAGTACTTACACAAACCACCCAGCCTGTTTGGACTGAGCGGCTCATTGTGCTGTTGGTCCTCCTCTGTTTCCCATGGAGCCCGGGGGGAGACGTGCTGGGAGCTTTATGAGGTGTCAGGGTGACAGGTCTGCTCGGCCCACACTGTGTTGTGTTCGGGTCGGGCCTGAGAACGCCGGCGCTCTCTGCAGACGGTGGAGAGCGGGCCTCAGCGGACGGCTGTCAGCTCTTTGATGTGTGAGACAGGATGTGCAAGCCCGGCTCAGCACCGGGCCGGGGCTGTGGTCGGCGTGATCGCAGGGAGTGGTGGGAACACAGGACCATGAATCAGACACAGAGTCTGCAGAGATCTGAGTGATGCAGCATGAAATACAAGGAGACAATGCACTTTGGTGGCCGAGCTGTGGGTGGGAGGTAGCATCTCAGAAACCTCACATCAACATAATAGTTCAGCCCTTTAACTGCACACCCCACACACATCATTCAGCATCTCTGAGGCTTGCGTGCACTCACTGCGGTGCTGCAGGACCAAGCATGTGCGATGAAGTCAGCTGTAGCCGGCTCTGCAGCGGCTGGTGCGGAGCGTCTGTCGCCGCGCCGCGCTTTAATTCTAGATCACGGCGTAGATCAGGAAGCTGCCAAGCTGCTGCTACTTTGTTTAAATAATCTGTTCTCCGTGGTGAAAGTGGGATGACGTGGTCTCACCACAAATCAAGATAGATCCCACATTGTGGGGCCAATTGGGAGCACGCTCACAATTACTTCTGTAGCCTTGGCAGGACGTTGTTTACCCCTGTCTCATTCCAAGACACTGCGCTGTAAACATGTTTGTGCAGCAGATTGTTTTCGGAGGACAGACGGTGCTAATCTTAGTTTTAAAGTCGTGCAAAATTGTCTGGACTCAGGCTGTGAATAAATACTTGACGGTAATATTAGCACAGAAGAGGTGCTGTGTTGCACAACCACGTTAATGCAGTTTATTTGGAGTGTGTAGCAATGTGTGTACTCCTTGTGCGTTTAAAAAAAAAATGGTATGTTTAAAAATGTTTTCCATTTCCACACAAATGTTTTTGTTTTCGTAGCCGTTGGCTCAGAGTGAAGGTGCGATGGTAGTGATGAGGAAAGTTAAAGCAGCTTCAGGGTACAATAAAAACCTGCTGCAAACACTGTCACCGTCCTGAAACTCAGTGAAATGTTTATTACAACTAACTTAATAAGCTGTGAAGATGTGTTCATTTCAAGATTTCAAGATTTCTTTATCGTCATTCCCCATTTAAACCAGACAGGTACAAAGTGGAACCAAATTTCGTTGCCACTGGTTCCACACAAAAACAAAAACAAAAAACCTTTTTCAAGACTCAAAGTGAAAATCCCGACATTGGTGAGAATGCTAAAGGAAAAACATGAAACAGATAAATAGCAGGCACAGCCATAAAATGGACAGATGCATAAATAACAGATGTGCGATGATGGTGCATCTTGTGCCAGATGTGTGAGCGAGTTGGCAGCTCCGCAGCAGTAACTGTTTACTTGCTTGGAAACCATGTTTTCCTTGAGTGTGTGCGCTCTGTATTGTTTGAGGAGGACAATCCCAGCTCAGACTGTGGAAGGCAGCATCATCTTCATCATCTTCAGCGCTGAATAGAATCAGCACTCAAAAGCTGAATTTGGGCCACATATTATTCTTCCCAGTCCACAAGCAGTTCAGTCTTAATCAAGTTGAAAAGTTAGACTCGGTAGGAGGCCACGCTGTCGCAGCCGGGGGCCCCGACTACAACCACGACTGTAATGAGGACTGAGCCGACGCCACACGCTCGTCGGCTTGCGGTCGTAACGAACACACACTCCCAATTTCAGACAAGATGACAGTTTCTCAACGAGAGAGCAGAACAGTGTGTGAAATATGGAGGCAGCGCGGGTTTAATGTTCAGGCCTCTTTACTGATGCTGGTTTAAGTTTCAACATGGGGGCGCCCCGGTGGCTCGGCCCTTACCACAGTGAACTGTGTTCGAATCCGGCCTGAGGCTCTCTGCTGCATCTCACCACCCCCCCACCGATTTTCAGTCCCCCTCACTGCAGCCAGAAGATGAGTTTAGAATAAATAAACATTTCAAATTGGGCGGAACACACAAACACACACAAAGAGGAAGATAAATTCTGTGTTTGCTAAATAAATGAGATTCTCATGTTTTCTGCAGGAGGTGCAGACGGAGCCGGTGCTGAACGCACTGAGAGACACAAGGAAAAACAGACGCTGCAAAACTCCCAAAGAGAGTCTGCCATCAGCTCATCTACCGATCAGAAGGCCGCAGGAGTATTCCAAGAGTGAGTCCAGTTATTATCCCTCCAGAGCTGCTCTTCAGTCCGTCCAGCTTCCGTGGAAACAGTTAAACTTGACAGTCAGTGTTAACATATTAGTTCTGAAGAAGTGCTCAGTTGTTCCTAAATATTTACAGCCAGTAACTGTCGGCTGGAGCTGTTCCATAACTGACCAAACCCCAGGTTAGCATGCAGATCTGGATCTGATCTGTTTTGGATTTTGTCTGAGATCAGTGCCGGTTCAGAGTGGAGCCTTGTTTGTGTGAAGGTGCACTCAGGTTAAACCGAGCGGAGCAGATCAAGAGATCACTTATCTCTGTTTCTTCGCTGGCCTTCTTTTCATGGTCATAAATTAAACTTTGAACTTTGATCTTATTTTGATTTCATCCTTTGTTCAGACAAAAGGGAGTGAAGGGACAATTGATGAGAGTGACAATTGTGAATGCTTATCAGCTCTTTTTACGAGTGCTCATATTGTCAGATGAAAATAAATCCTGTGTTGGCTGTATGTTTAGTTTTAACAGCGAGGTCGGTGAAATACAGACAGTGACTTTTTGGGGAATATTTTGTGGTTCTTTAGCGGCTAAATGTTGTCGATCAGGAAGAGGACAGATTCCTGTTATACATTTTAATTACACAAAATAAGAGTGTACTAACTGGCTCCTGCAGCCTGATTTAATAAGTCCATCCACCCGTCCTTTATCTCTGCCTCTGATGGATTCAGAGTTTGGGGGTCTGGAGCCATTCCCTGCTGACGTTGGGTGAGGGCGGGGTTATAGTGTAGGACGAAAACAAAGTTGGTGCTGCCGTCAGTTTGTTTGTTTCATTATAAACAAATAGAAATGATGATTGCCTGAATTGACTGCACTGCTCCTGTATCCGTACAGAAGATGTGCCACAGGCCATCACCATCGACTGGGAGGAGAAGCACGGATACCACCACAGAATGGGCTACCAGAAGGGCAAACTGATGGTGCTGGAGTCGGGCTTCTACTACGTGTACGCCAAGACCTGCTTCCGCTACTACCGCATACCGGAGGACAGCAGTCAGCCCGAGATCCCGTCGGTGGACGTCAGCAACACCCAGCTCATCCAGTACGTCTTCCACGAGAGCATCAAGTGGAACAGCAAGGCCGTGATGCTGATGAAGACGGGCAGCACCATGCGCTGGAACGACACCAGCTATAACATGTACTGCGCCCAGCAGGGCCGGGGAGTCCGGCTGGAGGAGGGAGACGCCTTGTTTGTCAACGTGTCCAATGCTTGGATGCTGGACCTGGAGGGAGAAGGGACGTACTTCGGGGCCATAAAGTTGGGTAACTGAGATCGAGACACGTGGGGAGCGGACATGCTACTGAACATTTGATATGCCAAAGAACCACTGTTAGTGATTTACAATGTTGGTCTGCCAAAAGAGTCTGTTGTTTTTTGTTTTTTTTTATAATGTACATGTGTTAATGTTTTGTTTTTGTTTGTTTGTTGTTTTTTTTTTTTTTTACATTGCTCTTCATGAATTAGCTTTGGAGTATTTCATGAGAAAAATGATAAAGGTGGTCACCTTTCAAAAACTTACGCCCCCTATAAAAGCGACACACACAGCACTCAACTTCATCCAAAACAGCACTGGACTTTTTCTTTTTTTCTAAACTCCGGCCGTATTGAGCAATTTCAATACATTTCAGCTGAGGTTCCAACATGTGTTTGTGCACTAATTAAACAAACCACCAGGGAGCAACTGAGGAAGTAAGTTTGTTGGCAAGAAGTGCAGTGAGAAAGGAGCAATGTTTGTTGTTTGGGGGGGGAGTTGTGTCCAAACAGAGCACTGTAACTGATGGAGCATCTGCTTGTACTTAGCAGATTATCACCGGATAAAAATAACAAGACTTCCCGGCCTGTATCTGACCCGTAGCAGTGAATGCACAAATGTTTTCCTGAAAGGTTTTTGTAAGTGTGAACACGGCAGGCAATGAGGCGTCCGCACAGTAAGTAACTCAACAGCATCATCTGAAATAACCAGTTAGAGGGTGATTTATGACGGATCCCAAAATCTCAGAGGCGCCATTGAAACAAGATTCGCTTTGAACAAAAAAAAAAAAGAGATCAGGGCCGTGTGTATGAGTTTGCTCCAGAAACTCATTTCTTCTTCAGTTTCTTGTCTCTGATGAAACCTAACGAGCGGCCTGCTTCGTTGAAGGCAGCCATGCGACAATGTCACTTCAAAATAAGGAGGAAAGCTGTTTGTTATGTTTATGACGATCAACAAGCGATTGCAGATAGCTGGACTGTCTGACCAAGAATGATACGAATAGACTCTTTGTCTTCTTTAACTAGAGGAACCAAATTGAGTTTGGTTCATCTTTTAACTTAAATTCTGTTTTTTCATTTGGCTCTTCACTGAGGTAAATGGGAATATGCACTAAATATTTATTTATTAGCAATAGAATAAACCGAGACAGGTCATTGTTACAGTGACCTTTCGGCTGTAAAAAATCATTTATATTTTATGTCTGTATGACATTCATTATGCAGCACTTAGAGGAAACAGTAGACACGCTTTTTTTTCCTTATTAAAACACAGGGGCTTCATTTTAAATTCCATATTTATGTATCTCTATTTTTTTTTTTTTTTTTTTTTTGGACAATTCTGTGTGCACTTGCCTAGCCAAAAGCAATATGGATATATTGTTTTGGTTACACTTTGTTTGGATTGTCCGCCTCCAGCGAGTTCACTGAGTATTTGTAACATTTCACCAATGTTCAACAACAATGTACAGACGCACAAAAGGTCACTGAACAGTTGGAGGATCAAAGTGATGTGAATCGTGTGCTGTGACCTTCACAGTCTTACACCAATAGGAGGTTTGGAACTGGCGTGTTAGACAGCGCCTTGTTCCACCCTCATCATATCTTAATGCTTCGCCCCTCCAGTAGAACAGAAACTTCCCTTCAAGGTTCAGGAGCATTAAAACATTGAATTTTTATTTTTCCTTTTCATTTTATCCCCATTGTTATATACAAATGTTTAACCAAACCATTATTGAAGTATTTAATAGTCAGAGAAACAGCTCAACCAATAATCCGTTGAAATCTCATCAATACTCTGTAATCTCTCTGCAGGCTGACTGTCCCGATGAAGTGTGACCATTGTTTTCTTCAAGATTGTAGCATACCTGTAAAAACCTTCATATGATTTAATTCAGTGTTCTTTTTATTTATGTTTGTCTATGATTTAATAAAAAAAAACTACTTTTGTAACGGTGTTTTATGTGTATTCACGTGATCCAGTCCAGACTGGCGCTGTCTGTGTGGCAAGGACGATCAAACTCAGCTGGATCACAGTCACTTCGCACTAACCTGATGAAACGGGCCACCCCAGCTGTAATATCATTGTGACGTGAAATTCGATAATATCCACAAGCTTTGGAACTTCTGACACCCCTGCGGCCAGAAAAAGTGAAGTCACGCTGTTCTTTTATCCCGGTTGGAGCTGAGCGGCCCCACCAGCTCGTTATAGAGATAGGTCGCTTAGAGAAACCGCCCACTAACTCACAGCAGACGTTTGGAGCCGCTCAGGACGACCTGCAGAATCAACAAGAAAAAGACACACATGAGGAGTAATGATGAGAATTTGATTAGTACAAGGAGTGACGGGTCTCCCATCAACTCCCACCACGGCTGGTGCAGGAGAGGGAGAGATAAACGCTCTTAATGCCGGACTCCCGCGCCAAACAAGTCCTCCATTGTCTCCACTCGGGCGTTCACCAGCATATGGCCGAGAATGGCTGAGCTTCACTCGTCTACATCGTACGCCGGGACCTCACACGCCTTTCGGCTCATTGTTGAAATGTTACTGAGTGTGAAATAAAATCTACTCTTGGCTGAGGTGTGTAAGGAGCTGATTAGTTTTCAGGTTTTGATATGGTTTTCATTGGCATGTTCACTGGAGCGTGCACCCCTGACTGCAAAGGTGTAATATTCAAGTATCAATTTGTAAACTGTACTTAAAATTATGCTTGCGGAGACGTTTCTTTTCAACATTACTTGCACATAGTTTTGCAACAACAGTACAGTTGAGCTGTGGCGTCCATAGGGCCCCTCTGGTTCAGATTTAAACAGCCGAAACCGTGAGTGTAAACAATATAGTGTGGCACCGTTTTGAAGTGACTCGGTTTCTCAATTCTTGGCACTGCACAGAAACCATTAAAATGTGTTGTGTCAGTAAACATTATGGAGAGCTTGGACGCCCACCCTCAACATGCACACACACACACACACACACACAAACACACACGGACAAAGAGGTTTCACTTGCTTCATAAACTGGGCCCATTTGGCAGAAATTGAGGACTTAGGGGTTTATTTTATTACTCACATATGTAAAAACACAATGGCAATGAAAAGCGCAGGCCCAGTCCGTGTATGGGCAGGTATGGTTTTAACTCACACTACAGGGTATAACACGGATTGCTGACTTAGCGTTTTCACTCCCGACTACAGGGCTTTAGAGATTCCATGACGGCCCGTTGCAGACGAGCTCCAGTGGAAAGTGTACGTGGGACTTTATTCACGTCTTTTACGGTTTCATGATGCTGCGTCTCCATCAGACGTTATTTCAGAGTCCTCTCCCTGTGGCTCAGCGAAGAGTTGGAGCTGTTGATTCACAAAAACAAAAGTCACGTGTTGGAAAACACATCATTGTGCGCCCCCCCCCAACCACCCCCTACCCAATAAGAAGCACCGCAGGCATCAGTATAAATGTTAATGGCATTAAGCTTACTGTGGGTGCTTCGCTTTACAAGACTGTGGTTTGGGGGAAACAAGGAAGCCGAGCAGCTGCAGGGCTTTGCTATGTGAAGTCAGGTTGCTTACACACATTTAAATCTACTTACATAGTTGCACTATCAACGTATGAATTTGTGCCCGCACACATCAACAGACACACATACAGGCACGACTCCTCTGCTGAGTCAGCACAACCAGCTATTTTCACAAGCTGGGCCCTCGCCCTTTGTCTTCACCCCAATATAGCTCATATGTTTCTGCTGTTTGATGTCTGACGTTTTTACCACTTGGCTAATGCTAACATTAGTGTTATTAAAACAATAACAGAGTGAGATTTACAGGCTATGCTGCAGACGCATGGGTGTGCGATAGCAGGAGGGTTATTGCCGTAACCAGGCCCTGTCATCTCCTGTATGAGCTGTCGGCATCAAGTGTATGTGTGTGTGTGTGTGTGTAGGTTGTCAGCCACTCTGAGGTATGAAAGGACATCAATAACTCATCTGAAAGGCTGATGGATAATCTCAAAAGCATATGATGACAGTTAATCTCAAATCTTTCCCACATTTTTCTTAGTTTTTTTTCTCAGTCAAATACCAATGACATCAATGTACACAAACACACAATTATCTACAACACCCCAACACCAACCGCTCGTTAGTGGGCAGCTGTTTTTACTGACTATTGTCCACTCCTGATTTTATGTTGTGTCTGTTTCCTATTTACGTGACCGCAAATGAAGGAAACTTTGGTTTGGATAAAGAAATGTAAAGGTCTGGGAAGATCTAAATGATGACATTCAAGACTTACTCCCAAGTTTCTACTTGTGCCCTTTGACCCGGCCTGGATTTTTTTTTTTTTTACTCTATATGAATATTTTCAATTCTAATTTTGAATTTCTTTTTTAATACCATTTTTATTAATATCAGTAAGAATTATGACAATCTGACATAAATCAAACAGCTCTCAAAATAAAAGAGACTGTTTATTTTATGAGCAAAAATATATATTTTTTTCTTCGTTTAAGGAAAGTAAAATAAAACGGAGTTCGTTAGAAAAAAAAATATAGACTGCTATTAACGTCATTCTCAGACGTATTCAAATGAGCTGTAGCCATGGTAACACAGAACGTTAAAGCCGGAAGTGTAAAAAAAGCAGCACTTCTGCTAATGTCCTCAAACGCGTTAAAATCTTCAACTTTACGGCAGAAAGCAAAAATGCGTTTACAGCCTAATACACATTTAAGTAAATGAAATAAATTGGAAAAAATAAAACGAACTCTTTCAGCCAACTCCCGCCAGATTTAAATATTACGGTTAGTTATGACCGGTGGATGACGTCACTGCTGGATAGCCGTTAGCTGTTAGCCGTGAGCTCTCCGCTGTTTTCGCCTTTTAGCGTCACATTGTGCGCCGTTAATCGTCTAAAAGTACGAGGAGATGTCTGTGCTCCTGATTTTTATTTAATTTTTTTACGGCAATTGAAATCCTGGGAATGACTAATTTATCGCTAATGTGTTTAGTTTAGCTTAGCTTAGCTTGTTTGCTAGCTAATTAACCTCGACATGGATTTGCTATATTGGGGTTAGCCTTGAAGCACAACGCTCAGAAGCTAACGATGCTAACGTGCGCCGACCGGAGCAGGCGGAGTCAGCCGCATCCAAGATGGCGTCTGTCCCACCTTCAGAAACCCAAAGGTGACGTCACAGAGTCACGGAGACACCTGAGCAGGTAAGAAGCTGGCCTCTGACGAACTCTATAAAAATCAATTCCATGCATTCACCCAGGCTCCTGATTGATAACGGCTGGGTGAAGTTGTGTTTTCCTGTTTGTGATTATGCGCAGGCTATTTCCAACCACTCCACCAATACCCTGTAGAGCGCTTACATTTTTGTTGGGCTCTTTGTGGACTGGAACAGGCATGTTACCACAGCTGAGGTGCCCCTGAGCAAGGAACCAAACCTCCAGCTGCCGTAGAGGCCAGGAGATCAGATTGTGGTTACGCTGGGCATCTTCCAGTTGTGAATATTTGTATCGGAGCCTTCTGTCTGTTTGTGGCTCATAGGAAGTGTCTCCATAAGAGCCATCATTAGCCAGTACAATTTTATTGACCCTAAGCATAAAAAAAAAGGCGTATGATTACACTGCTTTTCATAAACAAATTCATCATGATGTGAAGAAATACCCAGTAGTTACTCTGCTGTTGGCACGATAGACAAAGTGGCGAGTCAGCCGAGTCTCTGAAGCATTGAGCCAACAGCTGGCCATCAGTTCTGAAGCAGAAGCAACATGTTTTAATATGAGCTCCCTTTTCAGGAATATCTGAGGAACATTCACACAAAAAAACATGGATCTTAATTAATGAGACCAACAGTTTTACTGAGACTAGGCCTTAAAAATATCTGAAAAGATGGATTGATAGACTTACATTATTTATTTACTTGTGTAATCTGTTTTGACCACTGCACACAGTTACAAAAACCCGCTCTACTAAAACATGTTAATTCTCTGTAACTTAAGCTAATTGCATATTAAAATTTTATTTTCCTGCTGATTGTTAGTGTCAAACTGTTGCAGGTTGTTGTATTATATCACAAAAAGAGTGCATCACAGTTTACACTGAATGTACCACCCATAATGGATTGACAGGAATAATGTAAGAAGAATGCATGTGAAAAACAAAGATGGGACTCCATCCATGTCTTTATCGCTTAAAACCAGATGGATTGTATTATGTTGTGTTTTATAGATATGTCAGTATTTTATCCGACAAGGTCTCGATGCTCAGATGTGTGTGTTCATATGAGAATTAGTGACGAACAAAAAGTCAGGAGGATGGGTTTTAGTCAGTGTTCTGTTTATTTCTGTTTAATGAGCAACATTTTCCATTTTCTCCTCTAACTATTCAAAGAGGGGGCGCCGGAGATGCCTGCCCTACCACAGTCAGAGTCGTTGGCTTGTAAATATCAGAACTGTATGAAGTGACTGTTACCATTGTGGAGAAAAACAATCACCAAGACACGCAAACTGACCATAAACAGCAACCGCAATGTGGCATAAATGACTATAAATGACAGACTATATTTAATGTAGTTTATTTCTGCTAAGAACCAGAGTTTACATTTAAGTTTTGATTTATTTTTACTAATATTTCAGATGTTTCATATTCCTAGAAATTCTGTCCATTTTTGTCCCCCACAAACTGCCACACACATTCAAAGTCTGTAAACCCTCATTACTTCTCCTTTACAGGTATTAATACAGTTTTATCTATCGCAGTGTTTTTTTAATTCAGAAAAATCAGACTTTAAATTACGCCCAAAGGAAAGGGGAACTTTAATACAGTTAAAAACAGGAAATACTTAGGCTGAACGTGGCTCATAAACACAGACAGTATGGACTTTGACAGACACACAGATGCATGCATCCATGCAACCCCATTTAAGTATATTTAAGCATGCAAACATAAATACACAATGATACACACAAGCACATACAGAGGGAATTCCCACTTGAGTGATTCAGCAGCAATCATCAGTGTAATCCCTGGATGAAACGTCTCACATGGATCAGGTGGCTTCCACTAAGATGTGGTGACACCTGAACCGACTGATAAGTAACACGGGCTAACACACTAATCCTCTCAAGGACACCTGCAATTCAGACCTCTCCACCTGATAAATTCAAAGCCTTCAGTAGTATTAACACACTAAGAATGGGATATAGCTGTTCTTTGAATAATCTTAAAATGAATTAAGTTTATCTTCATTTTTTCAATGTAGCCTCACAGTCAGTCGGTTAGTCTCATCTGTGATGTAGTGACGACAAGGGATGACTCAGACAAAGGGGTTGAGCCAGGACAATGTCAACATATGAGACCTAAATCAGCAGAGGCTCCCAGACTTCCCAAACCACCAGCAACAACAAGCAACACACCCAGAATTGAGACTCGCTGGAATGTCATTCATATGGTCCTGATTTTATCCCTCTCTCCCTTCCCCACGTATTTTTTCCATCCCATGTTTAGGGGGATGGATTGGCTGTTTGGTTTTTTGGTTGGCTGACTTGTTGACCCGATGATTTGTTCAATGACTAGTTCTTAGTTGTTGGTTGTCTTGTCTTAAGGTCAGGAAGCCTGTGTCAGTTGTTGTTGGTTGTAGTTTTGCAGTTGTTTAATATTTTCTTAGCGTCATAATATAAGAAACAATAAGTTCTATAGATTGTTGTAACACTTACTAAAGTAAGTCCATCAATATTTACGTTTTTGTGTTTTTGTGCGATTTTTGTGTGTCTTTTAAGTAATTCGGCAATGTTTTGCTTTTCTTGACTATCTCTCAAAAGATATTTGGTCACCTCTTTCTGAGATTGTGGTACTAACAAACTAACTGCCTTTCACTCCCTTACCCTGGTGGGGGGCACCAGGGTTGGGCAATCCGATTTCAGGGGGTCCTGTGCCATCCATCTGCACCTGCCCATGGTTTTATGGCACAGGAGAAGTAAATAAGGAATCAATGAGTTGGCTGACTTAAAAAAAATTGCCACTTTTTTTTTTTGGATAATTGAAGTCAGTTATGCAGAAAAAGAGCCTTTTATGGGTTTCTGATGTACTCCAACATAATGCTGTTGAACTTCTTACAGGATGTTTTACATGCAACTTCTGCAAATTAACAACTTAATACAAATAATAATAATAATAATTAGTACATGTGTGACATAAGAGCTGGGTGGTATGACCAAAATTCTATATCACGGTATTTTTCAGAATTACTCCGGTTTCACGGTATTTGACGGTATTTTTTTTTTTCATGCATGATTCAGTGTTGACCACATTTTCCACTGATTGACAGAAGATATACTGCATATTGGCTAAGAATAGTCTATTCCAATCCATGGTCATGACTATTGTGCATTGTGCACAAGTATTAATAGCCTACAGGTTAGCATGGCCCCACAAAGTGCTGTCCGTTCGTCTGTCCTTTAGCTTTGTCGGTTTTACCTGATGGTGTGGAAGGTGCAGATTTTAGTTTCATAGCTACATGTATGGTGTTTGCAGCAAAACAAACAAACAAACAAACAAAAAACCATGTGAAAATCAGTTCACAGTTTGTTGCACCTGCCAAACATATTACAGAGTGTAGCGGGTGACCGGTCCAAGATGGCCGCCCCACGGCTCGTCAGCGCAAATAGGTAGTTAGCAGTCGATGTGGCGTCTATTCTTTATGTCTGTGTCCACCACGCTCAGCAACTCCACTATTATTTCCGCTCTTTTCAAAGCGTGTTTAGCGGCGCAGCAGTGAAAAGGGTCCCCTGTGAAACAATTTATCAACGCGTTGCGTTCCAGACATGTTTAGGCTATTTAAACCGGTGTGCCGGTTTATGAAAAATTCATATCATAACAAATTCGTAAAATTTCGTTCATACCAAAAACTGGTTTTTGGTACGAACCGGTATACCGTCCAGCACTATGTGACATGTAAGATACAAGTTTGCAAGGTTCTAACCATTGTTATTGCTGAAGCTAGGATTATGATTGTTAAATATTCTCTTTGCTTACTGCCATTGGAAATGACAAATGTTTGGAGTGGTTGGATGGTGAGAATGTCCCATTGTGCCCTGGGAATTTGACATTAACTGTCACTGTCAGATGAATTTACTGTCTCATCACCAGCTCACATTTAAAACTGCTATGAAACTGGTAGATAATAAATCTTTAAGTAAGTTGACAGTTGCATTAACATAACCATAACATGACATAACATTAGCTTTGTGATGGCGAAGACAGCCAACTATTTGAAATAAGTCCTTACTTTGTTGGCTTCTTGCATCTTTAAGCCACCTTCTTTTTTCCCCTGTTTCGTTTTTCCTTAATTAAACTGCTGTAATAAATCCACAGATTGTTTGAAACCTCGGTTTTTGGTTCCAAGATGCCACAACACTTCAATACTGAGATGTATGATCACAATTTTTTGTTACTGCTGACCTCCTTATTGGTCTGTCGGTCAGTTTTTTGATTTGTCAGTTGTTTGGTCTTATTTTTGTGTCTGCTTTGCTGATTGTTTGATTGCCCAATTGGTTGTGGTGAAACAGTCATGGCTTTCCCCCAACTGGCTGTTGGTAGAGATTATAAATATTCTAATCTTGACAGCCCCTGCATTGTTTAAAAAATTATGGAGACAATATAAATGTTGGTCATAATGATTTCAGTAGTTGCACACTTCATGCCCTCTTTGGGATTGTGTTTAAAAGAATGAGCAGCCAAACAATGAAGAGGAGGCTAATTTACTGTCTCAGTCTGCAATGAGGAGCAAAAGAAGTGTCGGTGTATTTATTGGTAACCACAAGGAACTCGTCAAGAGGCTTTACTTTCCATAAAATAAAATTTCCCCTTCACCTTCAAACACAAATCCATGTTATAGTTGCTCATCTGTGTGACCCTTTGCCGAAGTAGGCCAATGTTAGTTGCAGTTCATTGCGTCAGATTGTTATCTTCATCTTGGTGTCAGAATGCACATTGTGATTAGAGCAGCAGTTTTCTCTTCGGCCAGCCTTCACATAACCACAGAGAACATCTTAACCCAGCTCAGCCACATTCTCTCTGTCTGCCACATCCACATGACTTTATATCTGTAATCTCATGTCATTGAAACATCTCCCACAGGTTTTCTTTTTGGCTGTTTGGGTTAATCAGGAGATGAAATCTTATTTTACATTGTGGACATTGAGAGAGAACATTCAGTCGCAGATATGTCCGTGGCACCTTGTCGTCTTCTTCTTAGAAATAAGGTGTGAAGGTGGGAAAAAAGACCAGAGCATCTATGTAAATAAGGGAGAATGGAAATATGGGTGAAAGACTTGCAAAGTAAACATCTAACTGCCTGAGTGAGTTGAAACCTTTGGCATATAATTGGATTTTCTTCAAGGCACAGGGAACAAAACAGGTTGATCAGGTTTATAAAGAAAGACTTGGAACAGGAGCATGGTTGATGAGCCATTGGGCAACAAATGAAGATGAAGGCTGCAGCAGAGTTACACAAGCAGAAACAACACGGTTCATCGAGTACATGTACAATTTTTATGCAGTGCTTTTGTTGTTGAAAATAACTTGTTACCAGATACTCTGACAATTCATGCATGCACAGGTTGTTATTATACAGGTACTTCGAACTAGGCCAAAACTGATCCATCAGTCCTGTAGTAAAATTCTGTTTAATTCATTTTATGTGTGCAATTTTTCATTTTGATTCGGTTTCATTGTTTTGAAGGGCCTACTTTGTGCTGCTGTTGAAGTGATTCACATTAGACAGAAATATTTTATCCACTGTCACTGATACAAACATGGAAGCACCTGCCAACACAAGGTGCTTCCTCCTGAATGACCATGCAGATGAATTAAAGCCTCTCTAAAACTGGTCTCTGAGGGGGAGTCGCAAGATGCTGCTTTATTTTTAACTAGCTGTACCAAATAAACTGACAACTCAATATATTTACGAGTTACTACTAACTAAAACTTCCATGTGAATCTCAAAGAGAGACTGTGCCAGAGAATTTATAGTTAGCCTGATCACATAAGCCTGAAGTCTAAGTTAAAGAGGGAGCTGGACTGCTGAGACAGGCAGGAAACACACACGGTGCTGTGTTGTTACTTCAGGTCTTGTTCCTGGAAACACACTCAGGCACTTTGTAAACTAAAACCACCAGATTAGATGCAGATGGTATTCATTTACTTCTGTGGTAAGTTAAGATGGCTGCCTTTTTTGATTTTTTTTTTTTTAACTGCGGTGCATCTTCCCCTCACATACAAAAGGACTGTGATGATGTCACATTATTTCACATGATGATAACTCAACACATGTGCTGACGTTTAGGAGATGGCATGTTATCAAAGAACTGAGGAGCCATATAAACAATTAATTAGTTAAAACGACATGTATTACATGTGTCACTGTTGAATCTGTAGCTCTGAAATCACAGTGGGAAAGTCTTGTTCTGGGCTGAACACAGCTCACGTCTGTTACTTCTCAGTCCTTTAGTCTCCTACAGATACATGGAAAAACAAAGCAATGCTTGGTTTCCACTCTGAACAAGGCAAGACCCTCTTAAAGGTCAACTCCTGTGCTGCTTGTAAATACAACATTGTGGGTTTGTGGCCTCTTTTAAAAGGCCACAAAAATAATGTTTAAAACAAATGCAAGGAGGTCTTTCTTTCTTCTGCAGAAAATATAAGAAAGCAAAGGATTACATAGTGAAACTTGGTCTTCCACTCAGAGCTTTGTAGTGTTATTGTTTTATTTTTAAGACTTGTCAGTACCTAGGTCAATAGCCTACACTCAAGTTACGTAAATTAAAACACACTTGATGGCTCTACTGAGAAAAATCTGAAAGTGTGAGGCAGAAAGTTGTCATGTTCACTGGCTGATGGCAAAAAATGGACATAAAAACACACTTCTATACGCTACTTGTTTATTTTCACCGTCAGGTTTCCTTCTTACTTTATAAGAAAAAAGGTAAAGATAAGGAATAACTGATGAAAAGTTGCTGTTAGTTACAACAGTTTCCCCGATGATTTGGACTAAGTAAACCTCATTAGCCCAGACGACCCCTTTCACTTCCTGTGAAAACATCCTGTTGAGGAGCGGCTGTCATCCATTTTCACAAACCAGGCTCACAACCCACACTTGTCCCCGAGCAGCGGATTATTCCAGTATGTCATAAACTGCCCTCTATAAACAAAGCTATTGTACGTCTATTGGCCTCTTGAAATTGACAGAATGGAGTCAGTCACTTTCATTACCGCATATTTTCCTTTGTCTTTCCTTTAGATCACAGTTATCTGATTTCCTTCACGGTCTCAAATGTCATTTATGAGATTTATGATCGCAGCGGTAGTTGTTTGCAGATGATTAGGTGTAGTGGTTAAGAATTGGCTAATGCTATAAAGGAGACATTTGTGGTTTTTCTCTTTGATCAGCGTGGTATATTATCTCCTGAGCGTGTCACAATACCACCCTCATCATTCCTTATTCACCTTTTGATGCTCCCGTCTCTCTTCACACTTAAACTCTTGCTGGCTCTCGCTTTGTTTCTCTTCCCAGACTGCGTGTCATCACTGGTTTCTCCACTCCGCTCTTATGATCCCTGTCAATGACTTAAGTGTTTGTGAAACTCTACTGATAAATAAATAGCTCTTCATGACATTTGTACAAAAAGGCAATGTGTTCAAAGAAGGAAACGCAACCATATGCACAAAGACACACACACACACACACACACATTTATAAAACAGGATGCACACAGAGAGCTAGTAAAAACCTCCTCCCACAGGGTTATTGACATGTCTGTGTCTGCCAAACATCCCTTTTACCAGAATCCAGTCGACCTTGGGACAGGATCAAACTCAAACACTGTGCTTATTCCTGGATTAAGCAGCAGCAAGACCACATTTACAGTCCATAGCAAGATGAGAAGAGATCACCTGAGAAGGAAGACCTTATTTATTCTTAGTTGATCCTCGCACTGATTGGAAACAAATATGTCATGCAGAGCTGTTTCCCTGCAGCCATCCGTCAGTTTGTCTGCTGTAAACCACGGCAGCGGCAGGAGATTAGAGAGAGGAATACAGGAATCAACAACCGTCTGTCTGTGTGGTGTGGTGATCTGGGTTTACCATTGGTCTGGGAGAAAATCTCAGACACACATAGGATCACATACATGCATAGACCCATTTAAACACACACAACACAAACAGCTGTTTAGAATTACAGTGCCGGGGTGATGAACTCACTGTCAGAGCAGCGACTCAAGTAACATTCAAAGACAGACGAGGACGTGGGAAAACACATAATATTCATAGATTCCATGTACTTTCTTTTTGATGTCTGCATTTGCAATGTTGACTGCTGGCACACTATTAAGACCATAATCTAACAAACAGGTATCGGTTTCCCCGGACCTGCCCCGAGGGCATTCCTAAAGTTACAAAATCAACAAAAATTGTGGCAGTTTACAGGAAAATTTAAATCTCAGCAGGGAATGTGGTTTGAGGTATCGATCAATCTCAATCACTGTTGCATCCACCATTAGAACATTCATATTTTCTTGGATTCTTGGATTGTTCAGGCTCAACACCTTCTGTTGTGAAAGTTATGTTCTGAACATTTTACCAAACGGGGATTAATAAAGTATTTCTGACTATGATAATTTTATATCAGATAATATATATTTTTTTGGATTAGTTGAAATAAGAACCTGCTGCAGAAAGACAGGAGTTGATGGCAGCCCTGAGGCCAAGCTGGTCACGTGAAACTGAAGGAGGGTGTGTTTAGATTTTGGGCGGTTAAAATTGAATAGATGCCCTTAAGACCTCGCAAGAATGAGCCGTGGTTACAGTGAGACAGCTTACTGACGAAGAATAGAACCTGTAGGGACTTTATAGATAGAAGACGGATAGAAAAGGATACAAGCACGCAGAATACGTTCTTCGTGGTTGAGCTGGGAAGAGACGGCAGAGAATTTTCAACTGGAAAATATCTTTTAATTATATAGAGGATTATGTTGACTAGATTGGAATGAAGAGTTTCAGGTCTGTGGGGGTGTTTTATTTGTTGCAGTTCCTCAGAACTGGTTTGAGACTGCATAAGAGTTTTTATCACCACTTATTCAATATGTTCACCACTTACTCAAAATGTTATTTTGAATATGGGGGGGAAAAGATAAAATATTCCAACTCCAATGACGTGTTTGTAATTGAAATTCTTTCTATAAAAGTGCTGATTGGATAATTACAGTCAAATCATCTGAGAGGTGACGTCTGGAAGTGTTTTAGGTTCTTCTTTAGGGCTGATGCGATAAGTCCCATGTGTCTGAAAGAGGTTTATGAAGGCTGTTTAACAGAGTAAATCAATCTCAAAATGCGGGACTTATTTTGTAAGTCTCAAATTATACTTCAAAATGAAGGGTCTTTGAAATATTTGTTAGCCAGTTGACCTTAGAACTTTCTGGCATGTGATTTTCAATCACTTTGAGATTCTTGTTTTTCTTTAACAGACCTCTTAGAAAAAACAGTGTGTGTTTACATTTTTTCACTTAGTTCATGACACAGGGACTGTGTACTAACCACATACTTTTGGACTTGAAGTGATATCCACTGTGTAACCTATTAAGCTTGCTTCATTATTAAATAGATAACTAGAAGTTCTGAATTGACATGTTTACATTTGTTCATCACTCGAGCACGACACCTTCAGCATTCAGGCTTTTCTAGACGTGCGCTACTGAAAAGGACACTGAGATTATTCGTTGAATTGTTGTCACTCTCAACCATCTCTGCTTGTTCTTGGGTCACTGCTCTCATAGTAGCCATTTGGCATCTGTAGTTACCATAACCTCCAACTTTGGATGATGAGGTCAGTTATCCTATGAAATACACACACATAACTTCTCTAGATATGAAAACTGTCAAATGCAGAGGGAACATTAGCCCGGGGTAGGATCGAGGTGTGCTTGTATGCGATCATGTCATCTGCATAAAAATGCCCACTTAAATACAAATTACGATGAATGTTATTTATGTACCATATAACCACTGACCAAGGAGAGAGTCCTGCTAGGTCAGGTATTTGAATGGGCAATCTCTTAACTAACCCTGAACTGGTAGGAACATAAACCGTCATAGTCCAAGATAAACAGATGGCTGGAGGACCATCAAGATCTTTTAAACACAGAGGGAGTAGGTTGTTTTTACACGGGTAGATATTAGGACACAGTCTGGAGCTTTGTCGAGATGCACCACAGAACTTGGCCTTGTACAGTCAACCAATTTGTGTTCTGTATATCATGCCCAATGTTTTCTCCGAATTTTATTTTTTTTATCGGGAAAAGACTCTCAAAGGTGGTTTGCATTTTTAAACACATTCAGCTGATTACTTGGACTAAAATGGAAGACCTAAAAATTACGACTTGTCGGGGCAGAATTTCTCAAAAGCAATTTGACCTTGACAACATAAAATGGATAAATGCTGAAGTATTCTTTTGTGTTTTCCTGATAACTGAAAGAACACTGTATTTAAATCCCACACTTCAGCACTTGGCCTCAGGTTTGATTCTGATCCAGTAAGTGTTTGTTCCTCGGCCAATCTGAAGTAGGCAGTAGCTTTACTGTAAACACAATTATGCTAACTGCGGCAAGATCCGTTGACCACATGAAGGGCGATGCACTCTCACGCAAAACACTCGCTCAGCCACTCTCACACAACTTATACTTACTCACTCACTTACACGCTCATAAAACAAAACAATGGCATGCATCCGCACCTGCAGTCTCACGATAGAGACCTACCGGCTGCTCACATGGACAAACACCTACGCACCATAAACAACTTCCTCTGTGGTGGATTTGATTAGAAAGCACCCTGAGATAGTATAACAAGGGGCCCGGCCCCCTCACTGGAGTCACACACACTGGAACCACAACAGACGATGGAGGGTTTGCAGACCAAACACTCTTAACGGAGGCCACATTGATGGTGTCCAGTGCTATCTGCACTAATTCATGAACACACACATAGCTGAAGAATTAAAATAGTATTTTTGCACGTGAGGTGATTCACACATGCATTCTCTTGCTGTCACACATGGACACACACACACACACACACACACACGATGCCCAGTGTCTCACCTCAGGCAAGCATCTGTTTGGTCAATAGTGTCATTTACAGAACAGCGCATCATTCTTTCCACTGTGGGAGTGGGTTGGGCTCTTTGGGTTTTAGAGTCACTGTATTCCATCCAGCCAATACACACACACACACACACACACACACACAGCACCATATTCAACCATACACACACACCCCTGTGCCACACAAATGCTATTCCTCCTAACTGTGAATTTAAAGGAATCCTCAGCTGGCACTCTGCAGTGACATTTACAGTCCCACCTCGCCTCGCTGACCACAGGCAGGCAACTGACAGATTTATCTCCATCTCAATTAGTTTAAACAACGAGTAGATTAATACTGCCAGCAGGGCAAAAGTTCACATATGCCGGTTATGGTGTGTGTCACTGCCATCGCTAAGCCTCCTCAACTTGGGCCTTTGACACTGACCAGATGCCCGTCCAGATCGGCTGGATGTTTATTGAACATCGTTTGCGGGCTTGACATTTCCCACAGCAGGGTACATTAGTTTTATTATTCACCGCAAAGTGAAAAGGCTGAATTCAATCAAAGAAACCACCGTGAGGACTCTTTGTTACGACAGCACCACTTGAGCTGGAATGTAGCTGCAGACGTAACTGACCTTTAAGGTGACTTCATTACTCTTGATACTGAAAAAGAAAAGTTGCATGCAATCCAGACTCCAGGAGCTTAACATCTTAACCCAGAAAATTGTTGGTGTGTAGTTTATCTGCAGTTTAGAATGCAGTGATAAAAATCTGTGTCAGAGATAAACAATGTGTGAAAGTGAAACCTCACATCTGCAGCTTAGAAAGGTCATAAACCACCCACGGATAACTAAGTAGTGTCCTAGCTTTTCCTCCTGTGCTTCCTGTGTCAAGATGTGGCTTTGACACTGAATGAAAGTGAGAGAAGAGCTACTGTGCATTTCCAGATGCATGAAATTACTGTGAATCTGAGTCTGACCTAAAAATGTCACAGAATTTAACCACAGTTGACAGATTGTTCTGCAACAGAGCTAACTCTTGATTTTTGGCCAAGATGCATGTAAAAAAAAAAAAAAATCCTTAAAAAAAAAACCAGCATCTTTCAGACTTGATCAAAAATTGGGTTAATTTCTCATCAGATTTTTTTTTTTTTTGATCTCTGTCATAAAATTTAGTCGCATTTGCCTTTTTCCTATTTGGATTATTGGCTTAGCATAAAAAGTAATGTCATTTTGAGATGCATCTAAAGGAGAGAAAATAGGAAATTATTTGCAGAGAACAATAGGAAAATTGTAGATGTGGTTTTGGTGTCCACTGCCACCATTATGCAAAAGCAATAATATTCACACAGGGAGGAATTCATTTTAAGAAGCAAATCTCTTACTGACAGTTGCCTCAGCAGACCAGAATGCAATGCAACCACAAAACATTTCAAAACCAAGAGACTGAATCTTTCTGTCAACACTGCTGCTACACTTTCAGAGGGTTACAAGTTTGTATCTGCAGTTTTAAACTTGTCAAAAGTCGCACTTGAAAACGCTGAAAAAGATGTGAAAATGGTCGCACCAAAAGAAAAAAGCAGAAGAGACTTGACAAGTTGATCTTTTAACATCCCAACTTATCCTACTTATTTTATCTAATCATCCATGGGTTGGTTCACTATTAAGATAAAATCAACAATTAGCTGAAAAAAAGATTTATCCTTAAAAAAAAGAGAAAAAAAAGGTTTTGAAATCTGTTTTGCACTAATCTTTTCTCCAAGCAATTTTCCTGCCCTCATCAACTGCCTCCGCTCGGGGCAGGCAACTGGATAATGACCCCAAAAACCCCAAATGCAAATCAACTGGCCAGAGTCAAAATCTATTTCTCAACTCAGGCCCTAATGAGCCTTGCGCAAGTGGTTGTCACAGCCTTGGTTGTCACAGCTAAACATGTCATCGGGCAGCAGACTGGTACCCACATATCTGGCTTTTCAGAAAGCGCTAACTCCTTGCGATTTGATTTGTCTTTCCAGTAATTGGGACAATTACATAGCATTAGTTTAGGCCGTCCACCCATCTCTGCTCATGTCTGACTTTTGGTGGGACTGCAGACAGTCGGGGGAGGACGAGGTTTTTATTGCTGGAATGATGGTGGAGTCGACCTAGGTGTTACGTCTCAGACCTCAGACAGATTTGGTGGATCTTGGATAGACACGCTTCTGGTAAGACTCCTTTACAGAGGAGCAAAAATCCAGGAAACACTCGCTCATACACTCGTCATTTGTCTGCGTCTGTGTATTTGTGTGTGTGTGTGTGTGTATGTTACAGGGTTTGGCAGTGTGGTTGTGGTATAGATCTCATTTCTGAGAACAACACTGGCCATTAATCTCAACTGATGGTGTCACATTTTTTTCCCATTTCTCTGCCTGTTGTTCTATATTCACGTACATGTGCAAAACAGACAAAGAGCGATATTAGGAGAAACGGTATAAAAACACCCCCAAGCATCGACTGCACATTCTTCAGCTTTACTTTTCCGAGGTGTGGCCTAAACAGAACGTCAGTATCTCTGATTCATCACCCACACAGACTTTTAATTAAAACGTGACAGAACTATGATGTATGTTGTACACAGTCCAGTGCTTACCCTGATGATCCTCACTCCGAAGTGGATCACAGAGCCTGTAGGAGCATGTCCTCTGTCTATTTTTGTTTTTCCCTCAGAGCATCCCCCCCCCCCCCAACACACTTTTTTTAAAGCAACTCTCTTTGCTTTAAATGTGCCTGATTGACATTTCCTCCTCCCTGACTTGGTGGAGTGAAGATGGTTCCCTATCAGGAGGAGCCCTTTTGTTGAAGTCAAACATCATCTTTACTGTTCTCTCCTCTTCATGCTGCCTTTATTTCTATTAAGGACACTGAATCATCAGTGTAAAGTGTTATAAAAATGAACCTGTCCAAATGCATCACATCACTTGTCATCGAGATAGAAATTCGCTTTCGTTTTGAAATGAAAAATTTATTTCACCCAGGCCTGATGCACTTTGGTGTGAATTGTAGGAGTCATAAATAAAGTGTTATATTTCATTTTTTGCAGAGTTAAAAGAACCCTAGCTAAGGTGTTACTGAGTCAAACTGAGATAGAGATCAGCAGTTTCTTCACAGAGAAGAAATTACAAATACTGCATAAGCAATGCACAGAGGGACCTGCAAAGGGCTTTCCCTGTGTTTTCGTTACACAGAAATGTTTGTGGAAAATTTAACTATCCTCGCTCGATGAGCATTTACAAATGTAGAAGAGATGCCCCGTGTGTAAGCAAACAGAACATGTTCCCACAAAGTGGATAAATCTGCTTCTCTGCAGGGGGAAGGCAAAAAAGGTAGAACATGACGGCCGTAACGTTTAACAGCACAGATTACATAATATTCCTTTTGGAAGAGAAGGTTCTAGGTTGTGTTATAAAAATTTCACCGGTAAATATTTGAAGACCATCCTGACACAGAACAGTCGTCTTAACCTGGCAGGATTTCTGGGGCAACGTGCTCGCAAACCAAAAACAAATCCTTAGGGAAGGGTTTGTTTGAAAGATTATGGAAAATATTCCGTGGCCGTACGCTCAAGAATCTGCACGAGTGTCTCCCCTTCTCTTTTCTTTTTCTTTCTTTTCTCCCCCCACTACACAAACAGCGAGACAACTGTCTGTTACCCTAAAATATTTGCTTTACAAAGACGACAACCACACTGTAAACACAACAAAGACACTGGGGAGGGCGGACAGTGAACACGATCTCAATGCTCATCAACATTCCTGACAGAAAGTATTTGCATAATGTATCCAATCTACTATGGTAAGATATGACCACAAGAAAATATACATCACAATTATAGTGTAACGTCCATGATTTATTGTATGAGATGGGTCCAGTGGAATAAAGCTCTTTGTGCAGAGCAGTTGGACGGACAAAGTCTTAGGAGACCTGTTTTGGTAGGAAGACCATAATTGCTTTGAATTGGCTCTTGCGCAAATGTAGCCTGCTAGAGTATGCTGAGAAAGCATTATAGTGTGCAAACGTGTGTGTATTTCTGCATTTGGGTGTTTCTGTACATGCATGCAACTGTGCCTGTGTGTGTATGTGTGCGAGCTTTGTCCTGCAATCCCTTGACTTGATGAAGCGGGTCCTCTGAGCCAGAGCGCCACTGAGAGTTCAGAGTCATCAGTGAGAATCCTAGTGAGACAGCGAGCGACCACAGGTTTGGTCAGGACATGGTCAAGCTTGGGTCAGGGCAGGGTCCGAAGGGAATGGCTATATTAAGTCACTGAGTTTGTTTCAGGGAATGTTTTTAAGGAAAGGAGCTGACCCGTGTTTTTGGGTTCATTGTACTGTAAGTTGTTTGTGTTATTCTTTCCCTTGTTCCTGAATTAAGCCTTTTCTGGACTCCCTGCAGTCTCTCACAAATCATTTTGATTTCAACGTGAGCAGCTATGGATTGTTTGGAAATGTTATCAGGCTTCTGTACAAAAGTGTTAGTGAAGTTCTAAATCTTTCTGAATCATTTCTGTTTTACCACAGAAACTGGGCAAATTGTTTTCCCACAGTTGTTTTTGTGCGTCCATTAATCCTCCTTAATGTGCAGCTCTATGTGGAACGTCTCTGCTGTGCCACACCACTGTTACAGAGAGAAATGTATCTTGTTTCAACACAGGAGATGATGGGAAAGGTATTTATTGTTTGCCTTGTTTTAACTGAGCTTTTTAGCTACATTTTGTAGTCACATTTAACTTGTATTACATCATTTCTACTAACAAATGTTGAGCATTGTTATCTCAGTAAATATACAATGGGTCTGTGCGACAACCAGCTGTATGCTTCATGTGCACATTTGCAGCCCCGTGGGATTTTCCCGAAGATCTTTCCCAGACTAAGGGACAGCTCGTGTGCATCACCGGCTTCACAGCACAGTAGGTAAAATGCCCATCCATTCATGAGGAGGACCTCCAGTGTTGTCCTAACCTCCCATTACACGCCATCAATCTGTCACCGTCACAGTCTTGTTACTGTAAGGTCTGTTCCACTTGAAACAAGCCTCTAATTATACTCCCAGTCAACTCCCACTGGACCACATACTGTACGCTGCGCTAACCAGCCACACTGCAGTGTAGGTCCACATCCACGGGCTAACTCCTCCTGTGTGTGTGTGTGTGTGTGCCTTCCCATGGCATCTAATGGCCAAACGTCCCCTCAAACAGCCACAACACAGATTAGCCCCTGCCTGATGATATGACTGTGGAAACAACATACAGAAACATTAATGTGAATGTGTTTGGGTCTGGGGGTCTGGGCTAAGGATATGAATCTGAAACTTAGTTAAACAGAACAAACAACTCTCCCTCTTTCTTTCTGTCTTTCCTTCTTTTTTTTTTTGTTCCGTCAGTGTAAAGACGAGTGGGAATGGACACAGTGGCCCTGAAATAATTAGTGGTTCCAGTCATTTTCATCCCACTTCATGTGTGTTTGTTTGTGCCCGAGTATAAGCAATAAAATGGAAACGGGGCACCGGGCAGACCATCCTGTGGGCGGGGGAAACTTAGAACCAATCCAAAGATGACATTGCCTTTGGTCGCGCTGTTGACAGTTGCTAAGCTGGAAACTGCTATTTTGGCTTTTTGCATGAGGGGTAAATTACCAGAACACGTGTTACTCCAATATCAGAACGTTTCAACCTGTGTGTGTTTTTGTCGCAACATGTTTCCGTGTGTGTGTGTGTGTGTGTGTGTGCTGTGCTGGTGTTTGCTCTGAACCCAGATGCCTTTCACCTCAGCCTCACCCTTGTATCTGCATCTTTTTAAGCGACTGAACTTGTGACCTGTCGTAATGCAAAAGAGAAGACTGGAGTCGACCATTATAAACACAGTGACTCATGTTCATTAGAGGTGGAAGGATGTACAGATCAGTCCGAGGTCGCGTCATCGCTGATTGGGGAAAAAAAAAAGAACTCACTGACAGGCTGATTGTTATTCTTGATGAACGGTTCGCCATCATCTACTGTTTGTGGGTATTTGGCTAAATTTGACTGATGTGCTTCTGGCTTTGATTACATTACAGCCAGAGCAGACATCCCTGTTTTATTTCCTTTGGTCACATTTTTATTTCCTGTGGATTTGTAGTGTGGGTGAAATGCAGTCAAGCTGTAAAACTGTGACATGGAGAGAGTGTGAGAGCTACATCTAAAAGCCAAAAGGGATTCAGCTTAAACAGACAAGTGTATATTATCTTACTGCTCTGCATTTTGTTGGATGTCACAGAGTTATGAATTAGCTCATAAATCATCATCATGGAGTAATGTCTGCTTGTCTGACCCCGGCTTTGTCTGTGTAATAGATGCTGGATGAAACAAGGCCTGTGTAACACAAGAGGCAAAGTGTGGACCACACAGGAAACTCTTCAGGATGAGGAGCCAAAAACTCTGCATACCTTTGCAGAAGGATTGCTCGTACAGTGTCTGTGCCGACTCCAAATATGACCTCTTTGTCTGCTACATGTGTGTTTACAGCCAATATATGTGCTTTTAAGTGTCTCATCAGCCGTGCTTTTGAATGTTTTCCAGGTTATGTTCCGCCCGCAGATGATTTATAGATTTCTTTTTTAATGAGTAGGAAGTGTGTGAATTTGTGCCAGCAGATCAGTGTGTGGGAACGCTCACGACATGTGCTGCTGTCTGCGCTCTCACCCAACAGGCAAGCAGCGCCTTCTCTGCTCTCCTTGTGGAGACAATTTTCCCCTCAGGAAGCAAAGTGACTCAGTTATGGTTTGACATTGTTTGTGAGTGCTTATGGTTGGTGTGTGTGTGTGTGTGTGTGCGCGCGGATAAAAGTAAGTGTGGCATCCAAAATGTGTGTTGGAGCATTTTTAGGTGATTACATGATTGAGTTCCAGGAGTGGCAATTTTTTCTCAGGTCTGGTGTCCCAAAATATACATCTTACTTCTCAGAGCAGGAAATGTTTTATGACAGTTTGGTGCCGACATCACGCCACAACGCCCCATATGTAAAGTCTAAGAGGAGCGTTCAGGGTGCTATCGAAACCAAGAGAAACGCACCCAGGCGACACAGTGTATGTCTTTTCTCCTGGTTTGCGGATATAGCCTGTATGTTGTACACGTGTCAGGCCAAAGTCAACCAGCAGCAACGGGAGTTTTCACATGTTAGAAATAATTGAAAAGGTCAGGACACTCAAATCACGGAAAAGCATTTTTCTCTTTAGCAGTGCAGATAGTTTTGGTTTCGCATGCTGAAGTTTTGAAATAACTGTCTTTGAGAATTCTGTCACCACCCCCTGCTGACACAATAGAAAGTGACTGGAATTGTGCTTGTGGTGTTCAAAGTGATAAAAAATTACAATTGACAAACTTCTATTTCTAGCAGGAATGCCTCGGCCTCTCTGGATAGTACACAGACTTCTCTGAACAGTTTTCATTGGAACTCTCCTGGAGAAATCGTCCCAGTGCAGGCTGCCCAGTGAGGTCTGTGGATTAACCAGTGGAGCTAGAAGATTTCTAGGAAGCCTTTTATACTGGGAAGGAGCATTGCTGATTCCTTCTCTTTTTTTTCTCCTCTTTTTTCTGTCAGGACCAAAAATAAATTATAATCATGCTTGTCATATCGGAGCAGAAGTGAATAAATTCTCAGCACTTAAAAATGTATCTGCATGGCCAGATTTGACAGCAGTAGATTGAACAATGAGCCTCCTCTGGGGTGAGACAACTGAAGATACTATTGTTCATACAGACTGCTATTATTTATTCATCTTAACGGCAAATTTATTTAAAATGAAGTAAATTAAAGGTTATTATTATGGCCCAGTATGTTTATTTATATCTTCTTATTGTTGTCTTATCTTCTTCTACTTCTTATTGACTTGTTTGAGATTCCTGCCTAATTTGTCCTCCATTGCCATCACAGCTTTGCTGCGGTTCACACAGGGCATTTCTCTGGCAGTAACACAAAGTGGTCATGTGACTTTAAACTTTTATATCGGTCACACATGAGCTCACATTGTAAGTTGAAGGGGATTTGCTTTTCAAGTAAGCAATCTCCAGAGCTATAAAAACAAATGGAGGTGATTTCCGACATATCAGGATGCTTTATGCTTTTCAAACCGATATTTAATATTCTCCAGAGCTTCGTGGCTGTGTGTGACTGTTGGGGTGTATCTGGAGTGGATATATTTTATTGTATTTTTTACCCATAAGTTTTGGGGTGTGTGTATGTAACACAACAGTATGAGGTGACCTCATTCTGACTACGAACCACCCTCGGGAATCCCCTAACTCATAACTGTTTGTAGGGCTCTGCATCCACACATGTGTATGTCAGTGTGTGCAGCTCTGCCATATGCTGAGGTAATGGCTGTCCTCAAGGGGACAGCTCATCCTCAGGAAAAAAGGCACTGGGTGGTCCTGTGACGTAAACGGTGACAACTGCTTGAATAAAGGGTACAAAAGAGCTAAGAAATAAAACCTGAACTTGCCCAAATGCTGCTGCAGTTAGAGAGCAATGCATGAAGTCATGGGTGGATTACAGAGACATCAGGGGTCCGTGGACCACTGCCTCAGCTCTTAGAGTCACAGGGCTCAGTTGAAAGACACACAATAGACATAAAACATTCACAAAAACACACAAAATGGCCAAAAAGAGACTTAAGACAATCACACATTCATACAAAAGACCCTAGAGATTAGGATGCAACGTTACTAATATTAATAATTAAACACAACATCCACAAGGAGACTATAGAAGAGATGAGGATGTCAGAAATGGGGAAAAAAAGGAATCATAAAAAAACACTGGAAAAACTCACCAAATGACCACAAAGACACACAAAACGACTGTACAAAATTACCACAATCAACACAGGTCCATCATTTGTAGTCATTTTGTATCGGGGGGAGGGGGGATCTGTAACCTGCCTGTGCTCATTTTCCCATAGTCTTTTCATCCATCAAACCAATTCCTCAAACAGACTAAATGTTTGTTTTCGCTCTTTGCTGCCCTGCCATGGTTTTCGCAGCTGTGTGACCTGGCGCTAATGCATGTGGGTAATGAACACGAGTTCAAGCCTTTGACTTTATTCAAATAAATTCCACTTTCATTTGATCTCACTGGAGTCCATTTATCACACACACACATGCTGCACACACCTAGTGGATATCAGAAGGAAACGGAAAGTCAGCATGTCTTTCCTGTACGGCGTGACTCATCTCTGTTCAAGAGTAACAGAAGACCAGCGCTGGTGACCAGACAGGAAAGGATCAGTATCCCTCGCTCTTCTGGTAGTCATGTGGGTGTTTGATGTGTTTACCCCAGCGTGTCAGTGCAGAACATGTGTGTCAAACATGTTTGTTTTATGCAGGTTGGGTGTTATGTGGGCAGAAAACTCCCTCCTTTGAAGCTCTGGGAAAAAATGTGGCTTCTTCTGCACCTGCCCTCGTCTTCCTCCCTCCAGCTGGACCAAACCGCCCCTGCTTTTCCCTCTCCTGATCCCTCGGCCTCCTGATTCTGTGTGCAAACCCCATTCTCTCCCATGTAGGGATCAGCAACATACACTCATACCTACAGGCTATAGTAAGTCATCTGTGAGGGCCTTCCAAAATGACTCATGAGCATTTTTTTTTCTGCCAGGCCTGTGGTTGTGAGGTACGGGTTGACTTAAACTCCCAAGTTTAAAGATCGCTCTCATGGTTGAAGGAAAGTTTGACTGATTGAAGGAGACGCAGTCATTTTTATTTAAGCTGCAGGAACCTGGTCAGAGCGCTACAATTAAGGACAGCTGTAGCTTAGATGGTAGAGCCAATCAGCCATTAAAGCCTTTGTTTGTTTGTTTGTTTAGTTGCCACAACATAATAATGGGGGAAACCAGTTTAGCATTTTATGACCATTATTTCGAAGAGACAGGATTGATTTTGAGCTGGTGTTTGTGAGTGTTGCTTGCTGCTGAGCAGGTAGCGGACAGTTGTGTTTCTAGAAGAGTTTCTCTGAAGACAGCTGCTGCTGCGATGATCTGAATGTGGAGTCGGCTCACAGCATCAGAATTCACTCCACTCAATCCACTCCTCAAACTTTTTGATACCGTTGTCATACATTGTTATTTTGAAAAAGGTAATTATAATTGCTTTAATTGTGGGGTTGGTTGTCCTTCTGTAGCCACACAGACAAAAACATAACGGGAAAAGAGTGCTCGCTGAGTTGCACAAGAGCCTCGTAGTTTTTTATTTCATGATCGGAGCATCTGTTTGTGAGAACGAAAAAGGTGTACAGGCGGTCACAGTGCCTGTTTCTGCCATTCATACAGACATGGACGTAAAGAATAGAATTGTAAATCTTCTATTACAAATAGCACGATGGCAACACACCTGAATGCAAACAGGCCTGTTGCTTATGGAGTCCTTGATGCTTCCCTCTGCCAGATTATAAACACTGCATGCAAAAAACATCTGGCAAGGAATGCTTTTGTTTCCTGTTGTGAAAATGACAGCAGGAAATCTGACTTCTCAGTCACCTGTTTTTCTAAATGGATCGATGGCCCAAACTCTGTGAGCTGATCAGCTCTCATACCGAGAACTGGTCATGACGAGAGCGTCGGTACAACCAGTAAGTTTGACAAATAAGTCTGCCGTTAAATATCTGACCTTTGAACACGATTTTAATTTCCTTTAATGATTTATTTTTTTCGTATTTTTCCCTCAGTCCGCAGCGCTGACTAACTCAGGAAACCAGGCAGATAAAACCCTTACATTGAGCAAGAACATGGAAATTCAGTGATGAACGGGTGAAGGCAGATTGATGGTCTCTGTAAGTCGTGTTCATGAACGAGAATATGACCCTGTGACTTAAAACAGATTTGATAGGATGTTACTGTCTGACTCATAGTAAGGTTTAATATATTTTAAAGCTGTTGTTATGAATATTTTCGTATTTAAAAGTGGATCAAAGAGCTTCATGTAATCATAAAGGAGGTGAGGTAGTTCTCTGTGGCCCCTGACTCTGGTTGGCGGTCTTACCTGCTAACGGTTGGTGAAGCTAGCCTGAACATTGCATCATGACTTTGGTTCTCTCTTGCTAAAAGATGTAGGAAACATTTGCCACTTATCACCCGGTTTGAGAAAGCCTGAGGTCCGAACAGCTGCGTGAAATTTTCCCCCTAATCACCATCTGTTGTGTGACGGCGTTGCTCTCGTGATGTTTGTGAAATCTGCGTTTTTTTAACGTAGTGCGTGTGGTCATGGATAATGTTGACCATTCATCCATTCTCGTCCCCTCCCTCATATAAAAGTCACGTTACCTTCTGCTTTGGCACTGATTGTAGCCATAGTTGTTTTCAGCTGTCTGAGAAAATGAGTAATACTGTTGTTTTTGTGGAGAGGATGATATTAAACACACACACCAGTTCACTGCAACAGATGAAGCTGTCCAATGTTCTTCTAAACTCCATGTACAGTATCAAACCTGCACATCCCTCACGCTCATACAGATCTGGGGCTTTTTCCAGGACTCATTTTTTACTTAGTCATGTGGTATTCTTCACAAATTAAAACAAGTATGTCGACATTGGTCCTTGTAACATATTCAAGGGGATCTCATGTTTAAATTCATATAAACCTTCTTCTTGGAACTGTCCAGAGATCAGGCCTCACTGGCTCTTAGAGCTGTTTCCATTCGAGCTGATTGAAGTCCCCAGTAAGAGATCCTCATGGCCCGAGGAGACATCATGTGATACCTTCCTACGCCCTCTCATCAGCTCACAGGCGCCCACCGAACTGTATTGATTAGGCGGTGGCGGCGGTGGCGCTGGCGCCTTCCCACCTATCAGAATTCTCGCTGTACAGTCACTCACCGAAATGCAGCCAGTTCATTTGGAGGTTTTTCCCTCTTCACCGGAGAGTGACACACACATTTTGCACACAACTCACACACTTCGACATCCAACTGACTGCCTATTATGACCCAACTTCATTGTTCCATGCCCAGTCTCAACCCTAACTCTAACTTGCTCCCAGTTTTAATTTTGACTCAGACACAGATAAATCTGTCCCTCTGAAAATACTGCACATTATAATAACATTTCATTATCACATTAAGTCAGAGCTTGTGAGGTTATACCACATAGCAGTGACAGAATATAATGTCATAATTTGATGTTATGTTGATTTAAGTTTTTTATTTGGACATATTATTGCAATTAAAGCAAAAAAATAATAATTAATCAGATATGCTTTTAAATGTACTCCCTGACAGTTGAAGATTTATATCTCTCATATCTCTGCCTGGAGCCAGAGCCAGGAGGTGATTAGCTTAGCATAAACACTGGCAGTGGAGGGGTCTCCAAATTTCAGCAGTGTGATCAGCAACTTCATTAATCCCTGATTATCACATCAGGAACAACAAATTGTGGGGGTTTTGTCCCTTTCGGCTCCGCTCTGGCTTAAGACACAGACATGGCAGTGCTGTCAAATCTGTATATCTGTATCTGCTGGGGAAAAATGAGAAAGTGGTTTCCACATATATAGTACATTATTCCTATTACCATAAATGCTGGATCATTGTTTTTCTATTAAACGTTAATGAAGAAAAGATGCTTCTCTTTACAGGTCAGTCTTTTTCTAATAATTTTCCTGGAGTTTCATAGAAATGTGATTTCTGTAATGTGGTGCTAATCATAGGGCGCACAGAGATTGTGGCACACCACACGAATATTCAATTTATACTATTTTACTACTTCACTATTATTTGCCGGCGAATGAGCACAGCAGACCAGCTGAATAATAAAATGATGGGAAACTCATCTGCAGAAAAAAATAAACTATTTAATATGAAGAATTACATTTCCAGTTTTGGTTTAAATGGAGAAGTTTATTAAAAGAAACGAACATTTTCCTGTCAGTACCTCATGACAGTTCTCTTCAGGAAACCACCCAGATCATTCTACCTTTTTTAGTATTTACAGTTCCTTTCTGAGCGCCATGGTGAAGACATTTGCTGGATGACATCAGCGGTGAAATGCTCCTGACAGAGGGGGATTTCTTTCAGTCCCCCATGTTGAGAGAACCACCCTTTGTTCTTTGTTGGCGCGGCCATCAGATAACCATCTCTGCCGTCCAGCTCACTGACATGATGAAGCTGCCGTTTCCAGCTCCAGCTGCAGTCCCGTGCCCTCTGCCCACCTGGAAACTTCGCCCAGTCTCTACGGCTGCAACACCCAAACTTAAAACAGTCCGGTGAACAAAAAGGTGCTTCTATTTAAATCCTCTAAAGCTACCGAGACCATCATAAAAGGCCTCTCCACAGAAAATCCTATTTGGATTTTGTATCTGATGACGTGCCAAAGAATCCAGCTATAGAAGCATCGCATGACTTTGATTTTGAAACAAACAAAAAGCATCATGTATTTGGGATGAGCTTTCTTCCATCTGCACACACTGATTGAATAATGATCCCCACAAATGATCTGAAGACTATGACCTTCGACTTGACTGGCAAAAAAACAAGCATCAATTCAATTCAACAGGGCAAAACCCCAACATGACTCACTGCTGCACGCAGGCAGTACCGGACTCCAAACACTCGACGATTAATAACATAATCAAAACCAAATTAAGAGCACATCCTGCTGCATACGTATACATGCAAAGAAGCTGCTTTCATCCTCCACCAAAGAATGTATCTGATTTATAACTATTCTTCATCATCTCAACGCTTTATTTGGCCCAACACAATGTTAAGACAAGGCAGTCCTGTTAAATTCAGCTGAGTGTGCAGATGAGTAGTGTGTAGGCCTGCTCGTAGTCGCTGTTGCATTGGTCCAGGATGTCCTCCAGGAAGACTTTGCTGCAGTCTGGGAAGTTGTTCATCAGTTTCATCAAGGACCAGTCAAGGTCAGGCTCTGAAAAACACACAGGAAACAAGAAATCCTCAGAGCTCACCAGGCTTCTTCTCATGCAGGTCTTACCAACGAATATTTAATCCTCCTGGCGCAGGTAGAGCTTTTTGTTTTCTGGTGAGGAAATGGGAAATCAGTGGAACTCATTTCTTCGAAGCGAGCTGAAAACCGTCTGACTCTCAGGCCTGCTTCCACCCACAAGGTTCCGGGGTCAGACCCGTGAGTGGGTCCAATTCTGGGGGCACTAAATCAAAAAAGCAGGCCCAAACAGCAGACAGGAGATCAGCTCAGAGAGGAGGTGATGAGAGAACAACAGACTGGGGCTCAAAACTTTTAGAAAAACATGGATTGAGGATGTTGAAGGATTCTGACAAGCAGAAATGTGCCCACATCAGCACCAGAACCCAAAGTTTGAAACGTTCTCTGGTATTTCAGCTTTAGCCTTCAACTTTTGAAATCGGCTGCTCTGGCTGCTGTTCAGATGGGCAGTTAGTCAAGAATGAAAAGCCTCAGAGAGGCCGGACCAGAGCTAGAGGATGGCTCGCTGACCGACACTCAGACTGCGCTGATATCTGTGTTCTTGTCCGTCAGAGTGGAGCTCTTTTCTTCCAGATGTAAAATGTTCACCTGAGTTTTGTTGGAGAGACTTTACAAACGTACTCAATTATGTGTTTTTGACATTAAATTACTCACTGTTAGCTCTAAAAAATCAAAATAAACTATGTTTTTTCACAGTTTTTTGATTTAAAAAAACAAAACAAAACAATAAATTGACCAATCAACAAAAGAAAAGAGATAATTTCATCATGAAATTAACTGTTATGTGCAGGTTAGCGCTGTTGCCCCACAACAACAAGGTTGTGGGTTCGGTTCCCGGCCTGGGGCCTTTCTGTGTGGAGTCTCCATGTTTCCTCCGTCCAAAGACATCATGTTTGGGTTAACTGGTGACTCTAAATTGTCTGTAGGTCTGAGTGTGAGTGTGAGTGGTTGTTGGTCTCTGTCTGTCTCTGTGATGGACTGGAGACCTGTCCAGGGTGACCCAGCCCCTCACCCAGAGTGATCGGGGATCACACTGGGCGACCCGGGAACGGAAGCTGAATGAATGAATGCAGTCCTGCAGGTTTTAATTTCCGTGATAATCGGAAGCCAAAACAGTTAAATGCCATTATGAGTTTGATGACTTGTAAGCTGCACAGATATTGCGCCTAATGAACGTTAAGTTTTCTGCTCTTGTTTTCTTTTTCTTGTTGTGAGTGGCAGGTGTTCAAAGGTACGCAGTAGCCTGTCACAAACTCGCTGTCAATGCCGGCCAATAATGATCGGGCGTGACTGTTCTTCTTGGCCCATGTACCTGGCTGCAGGCCGAGAGTCTGTCACTGGACCCTGGGTTCATCACTTCCAGAGAATTTTCCTCTCTGACTGACATACATGACGTGTGTGTGTGTCTGTGTATGTAAGTGTCTTTTATTATCTACTTCCAGTCTGCAAACTCGCACTTAGGTTGACTTAACGCTCACTTCGTAGGTTCGTTCCCACGAAGAAGGGAAAATACTTTCTTACTCGCACACATATTTCCAACAAACTACATATATCAGCAGGATTTAAATGCACTAAACAGACAATCACAGTCCTCTGAGAGACGATGAGGTGGGCAACTCCTGTCACATGTCTGATTTTAGGTTTGGTTAACCAGCATTGAGCCAGACTAAAAAAGGGCGTGAGAAACAGCGGACAGAGGAATATTCACGCGTCCAATGTCAGCTCACCGACTTCCTCCCTCCAGCCGGAGAAGCCCTGTTCTGGATCTGATTTCAGGTGTGTTGCTGTGGCCGATGGCTGGTGCTGTGAATCCTCAAAGGCTGGATGGGAACGCTCTGGCTCCTGAACGCCTCCTTCATTCTTCGTCGTCTCCTGGCCCCCCCCGTCTCGACCCTCCAGTTTGTCCAGGAAGGCTGAGTTCACCCTGTCCAAATATAATGAATCAGAGAAATGGTTCACATAAAAGCTGCTGATGTTCTATATAACATGTTGGACTTACAGGATCCAAATGGCAGCAGTATGTTTGACAGTTTTTTAAACTTCTATACCAACTAAACGATAGTCAGGTCAGTAAACTGCTTAACGTTCTGCAGCTCAGCTCTTGTGGTTTGATTCCAAAGGAAGTAAAAAACAGAATGAAATACTTCTCATTGATAACTATTTTTCCTTTGCAGCTTCTGTTTAGTTTTTTTTTGTTTGTTTGTTTTTTAAAATAAAACTGTTTTTATGCTGCAAAGTTGGATTCAGAACGAGATAAAAAAAAACCCCCATATATTTAAATGTAGATACCTCCTTCGATCCAGCTCCACGTCCCTCTCGCTTCTCTCCTGTTTAATCTCCGCCACCTCAGTCTGGTAAATATTAATCAAACAAAGGTTTGCTCACATAATGTACAAAAGAACAACACAAAGCTCACATTGTAATTCTACCTTGGGAAACAAAAGAGAGCCAAAAATAGTATGTTATCAGTATTAACTGTAAAGGTTGTTATCGTAGGCTATAATAAATACACAACTGCCCCACTGCATTCTGATAAAGACACTACTAGACCTATAGTTTGTAATAAATCTGTTTGATATTCACACCTGATGTCACTGAATGTTACTGTACTTATTTCCCAACGGTATGTCTGTATTGACATTAGTTTTACGTTGTGCAAATGATCACATGGATATTGCGCATGAAACCTGCTTGAATGTTTTTGTGCCTCTGCAGAGCGTGTTGTCTTTATTGTCTTCACTGTGGTGACACAACTGTCACGGCAGGTTTTAAAAGGAAAACCTTGTACCTCTCTTACAGCTGATGTCTGCTGATTGTGTTGACATTAAGCCTGCGAAGTGCCAGAGGGGAAAGATTGTCAGACCTCAGTTGTGTTTCTTCTCACTGGCTACATACACAACACAGCTCCTACAGCACTGTGTTTGCAGCCGTGGGAACCAGTTCATCATTTGGTCCGATGCTTTCCGGTACTCACGTTTCGTTCACGTTTTTTCCTGCTTTCCAAAGTTTTCCACTCACTTTGTGTTTCTCGTGATTTTTGTCGTATCAGCTGTATGAAACCAGGTACTTTCAAATCAGCTTTGAAAATCTTTCCTATGAAAACAAATGATGGAATGCAATGTTACGATGACTGCCTCGCTTGGTGTGCGGTATTTGGAGATGCTACATCGATATGATTTGTCACTTGGGCATTATAAATTCAAGTATGAACGCAGAGAAGTGATAGAACTTGCTCAAGGAGCCTCAGGGTGTGAGCTGCTGAAATAAAAAGCATAGAGTGCTGAGTGACACAAGGGAATCAACGAGGTAGAAGCTACTCTCTCTGTGATTTATTGGTCTTCCTGTCTAAGAGTTTTAATATTGGTAGACAAAAAACAGTTTTACAAGGTTTAACATAGACGATCAGCATGCAGCTGAGAACTAAACATACTTCTTCTGCTCTTAGAAGAAATATATCTGCATGCACCTTCCCCCTCCATCAGCCTCCACCCTCAGTGTTTTCCTGCCCCAGGAGAGCTAATGGGTCAGGGAGGTGGTTATTTAGAATGGCACCGGAGGAAGAAGGAACACAGCCCATCTGTACAGCTCTCTGCTCCCATCAAAGCTCTGCACAAAATCTCCCACTCGCACACACATCACACATGTAAACACACCGCACACACACGCCCACAAATAGAGGATATGAAGGAGAGATCAATCTGTCTTATGGAGCCACCGCTGAAAGAACAACAGATCCCAGGGTCCCGGTCAGAACCACATCAAGACGTCTGACTTTTGCTGCTTCGCAGCCGCAAACTTTTATCTGCTGATCTGTGACGTCCGTCTGAGAGAGCTGCAGTCTGGGAGAGGAGAAGAGGAGAGGAGATAGGACAGGAAGAATGGGAAGGGAGACAGAAGAGGAAAGGAGATGGGAGGACACTTGAGGAGAGAAAAGAGGAAAGGAGAGAGGGGAGGAGAGGAAAGATGAGAGAGGACAGAAAAACCGAAATGACTGGAGGGGAGAGGAGATAGAAAAGCAAAAGAGGAGTGTAGAGGAGAGGTGACACAATGCGAGGAAAGGAGATGAGGAAAAAGGAAATCATGAAAAAAGGAGAGAAAGTAAGGGGAAGGGAAGGAAAGAGGAGAGGAGGGAAACAATGAAGGAAAGGAGAAAACAGTGAGGCAGGAGGTGACGGAGGACAAGATGTAAGTGGTGAGGAGATGAGGAACCAGGAGGCGAGACAAAGTGAAATGAGAAGGCGGGAAAACATAAGGGGTGAATCTTTGTTCTGTCTGTCACCCTGGATCATCAGCTGACCTCCGACCTCTGACGTCCGTTTAGCCCGTCTGTGTTCCTGTGTGTCCCGCCATAAAACAGAGACTTCTTTATTACTGTAACCGCCTGCCTTCTCTCTCTCCCTGCACCACAGCTTGACCCAAGGTCTCCCCCCCCCCCCCCCCCCCCCCTCCACCACTGTGTTGCCTGCTGAGAGATTTGCATCAAGTCTTTGTGAGAGAACGAGAAAGAGAAGAACTGCAGGACAATGAGAAAAGCCCCGAAAGAAAACATTTCCTCTGTCCACCGAGAGAGCTGCGTGTGCATTTTTACCAGCGCTGTCAGTCACCACACACACTAAAACACAACACAACACAACACAACACCGAGGAATACGTAGCCACTCTCCTGCTCCGCTGTAACATCACTGACGTGTTGGGTGGAGGAGGGTAGATGCTGTCATCGTCAGCTCTGACTTGCTGACAGGAGCTGTCAGCGCTATCCAATAAATGTTTTCTGCACTGAGACGAGCTCTGATCTCTCTCCATTTAATACGTATTGATTTGGAAATTAATGGCAGCAATTACCCCCCCCCCCCAAAAAAAAAAAGAAAAAAAAAAAAAGATTATTTACACCAAGGGCAAGTGGACTGACAAGGGCATGAGGCTGCTTGATGAGGAGCTGGGTTTCCTCCAGGTACTTTTACTTGTACAGGTTATTCCACTGTTCTCTCTCTCTCTCTCCTCACAGTCATGTCATGTTGTCTCAGGGTGAACTCTGGGAAGTCCCTTGAACTCTGCTAGCCTTCCACTCAATCCCTCCCAGGAAAGCCAAACAGACAGAGGAAGAGAGGCTGAGGAGAGAGAAAAGGAAGCTGGGAAAACAAAGGAGAGTGAGAAGGAGCGGACAGACAGACGACAGAAAGAGGCAAGATGGAGGAAAAGGCAGCTGCCTACTCCTCTGTGGATTTGGACTTCCTTTTCTCTGTCACTGCTGTGTGCCCCAGCTCTGACCAGGAGATAATTGTAGGGGGGGGGGGGGTTGGACTCCTCAAACCCACCCAGCCGAATGGGGATACTGCCTAATACCACAGCTGATGAGAACTCCACACACCCAGAGTATTTACTGAAAAAACAGCTCACAAAGGCAGATGTATCAGTGTGAATTACCGCAGAGCTTCAGTCTCCGACCCCACAGCCACAGACAGGAGACTCAGTGCTGAACTCTGCGTTGTGCGTCTGCATGTGGACGCAGTGTGTACAAACAAAACATGTGACAGCACATACAAACGAACACACACACACACACACACTCAGGCGTGTGGTTGCTGGCTCACCCTGGATGACGTGTGTGTGGCACTGCTGGATGCCAGTGGACTCGGCGCTCTCCTCTCAAATCTCTGCAGAAAAGTCTCCATGACCCTGCAGAAATATTGAAACAACATAAAAACATACAGAATCGATGGGGAAGTATTTGTTTCCTCCACAGACACTGTACAGATCTTGGACGCTGACAGTCCTAAAAGGTTGACCAAGTTTATTTGTCTCCCCCCGTTCACAAGTATCTGATGTGCTGTGTTGTCCCGCTCCATTTCTATTGTCTTCATTGTTTCTTCAGGTTCAAAATCTGGTCTGCTGTCTCCTTCGTGTGTTGATCTTGACAGGAAGCCAGACATGCTACTTAACAAACAATCTGCCTCAGAGTCAGCCATGCAGAATATTCAGACAGAACATAATAATAAGTGTTCAGTGCAGAATTCAAAACTGTCCATTTGCATTAAGGGAAGTTTGGGATCCAAAGTTTTGCATCTGAACCCAGACTAGACGTTAAATGTGGGAATGCACTGCATCTTGGCCACAACCTGTGAGCTGCTCCACTGCCGCCATCTTGGCAACATCTGACTCCGCCCCCTTTATTTTGGGTAATCCCAGAATAGATAAAGAGGCGTGTCATGTCTGTTGATCTGTAGGAAACGGTCGCTCACCCACCTGTCGTTTGAAGAGGCAACACCTTCATTTTACATGGACTCACCTCATGAAGGAGGAAATCAGCTTTAGAGACCAACACTGTGTTTTGTGCCAGATTGTGAACACGTTTTTTCTGCTCTGGACGGACTCCAGTGGTCTGTACAGGAACTGCACTTCCTTGTTGACTTTATTGTCAAGCCCCTGAAGTTTTTCGATCATGGCTCATGTTGCATTGATTTCGACTTGAGTCCAGACTAAAATATCTCCACAACTGGTGGGTGAACTTCTGTAAAGCTTCCTCTGGACACTTTCCTTTCATGATGCCCTGTAATGACTTGGGATTATTCCTGTCTTGACTTTTCATGAAGACACTGTCATCTGTCCGACACTTTGGGTTACGAACAAAAATTAAGATGATCAACACGGTTAAAGGTTGCAGTGATTCCTTTCCTGTTAGCCTTGTTGTTGTGATCATGCTGACAGTGGCATTCATTGTCAGAGAGTTGTCCACATGATTTTCTCTTCATGTCTCAATCTTGCTTATTCAGTATCTTACAAATTGTCTGACTTAATAGAAATACACAACCTCCCTATAATGTCTTTCTAAGGAATCTTTTTTTTTTTTTTGTTGACAAAACACAAACCCAAAACAGACACTACAGCTGCTGAATAGGTAACCTAGAGGTGAACCTCACATTTATAACTAACACCCTGTTTATCATTTTCCTGCCAACATGAAATCTTGATGAAACTCCAGTGAATTACAGGTCAGCAAAGGATCAGACTTTGGGCGCTGCCTTTGTAAAAGTTTGGAGATCGTGTCATCTGATGCTACATCTAGAACTGAGATCTATTGCAGAACAAGAAAGAACACAACGCTGCACAAAAAAAAAAAAACCCAACAAAAAACCCAACAAAACAATGCCACACAGTGACAGTGATGAGATCGGAGAGAACCTGATCCAGGGCTGACCTGGGCTGATCCTGCATGAACTGCTCCTCCCTCCTCTGCTGCTCCCGGCGTTCTTTCTCCTCCAGGCGTTCAGTCTGCAAAGCATTACAGTTGGCAGTCACACCACAGTGTACATCGGATTCAGCTGCTGCACAAGCCCTGTTTCATTTCAGCAACATGCACGAGCGATATTTATCTTCACAGATCACTGGGAGTCCTGAAGTTGCAGCTCAGGATGGATAAAATAAAGTATAGCACATGGGCTGCAGGATCAGCAGGCCTATCTGTGTGCCACATCGGCCGAGGCAGACATAATGTCAATTAGGGACTCATAATAGGCTGAAGTGTTGTTTGTGTCTATATCACAGATGAAGGATAAAGGATATGGGCTGGAATATTTATCACAGTTTTTTGATGCATGTTGATGTCACTTGCACCTGCTTCTGCAAAAGATAATGCAGAACTCATGTTAACATCAGTCAAAGCAAATGACAGTATGAACAAGTTATTTTGAACATGGAGCCATGAGGACGGACTCACAGAGTCCAGATAAGACGAGGGAAACAATAAAGAAACCTTTACAGTAAATAGTTCCGCTGTTGAAGCAGCTCAGTTTGTAAAATGATATCTTTATTATTCACATGTTTATGTTTTGAAGCTGCAGGTTAAAGTCAAACTTCTAATCGTTATGAGGTCATATTGTTATGGTCCTACAGTGTGTATGTGCACGTGTCTTTCTGACAGGATGAAGGTGGCTGAGTTCAGGAGCATCTTATAATTCTCCAGCTGGTATTTAACTTCCCCAAACCAAAGTGGGTCAGGAAGGGCTGCTGTCTTTGCCAACCTCTAGTTAAATCACAAAGAGGCATGTTTCACATACATCTGTTTGTTTTTCTGGATTACCAAGACATTCCTCTGGCTTTGCAGAGGTCATGGCACAACAGGAAAAGGCCTGTGGAGTACCGCGCTGGTCTCAAGCCTCAGTCACCCCTTCACATCTACTGCAGCAGGCCATGAAGACCGTTAGACTGCAGAGCAGACCAGGAGGAGAACATGACTGAGGAGCCGTGAGGAGCTGAACATCAGTCAGGTAGCTGCTGCTGCTCTGGTGTTTTTGGGTGTTTGAGGGAAGATTCTGCAGCTCAGGTGGATTCCACTGACATCTAGAGGCCAAACACGGGACTGTTCATTACTGAAGTCAGTGATGACTGTCTATCTGCACACAGCAGCCTTCATTAGTCCATTTTTATTGTGTTAACTGTAATTGCAGTGTCCACACAATCTGAGCTGCCCCGAAGTTTTATGATGCCTGTAATGTTCAAATCTTAATTAAATGAATGTTCTTTTAGCATTGAGCTAATAATGAACAGGTATCTAACATCCTGTCCAACCACGGCCTCATGATTGAATTTAAACCTTTCTGACAAACATTAACTCTGATTGATGGATGCAGCAGGTGGTCTGTGGAAACTGGAACCACCCTCCCCGGACAGAGGAGCTGGTTTAAGACACGATCAAGACTCTACCCTTTAAAAACAACAACTCCTTATTGAGCACCAGTTCTGATTTACTGAGCTAAAAGATGAGGGGAGAAGGGAGGACATTTTTCCCATAGACTTCAATACAATCTGGCTTCAGGAGTGATGGTCAGTAACACAGAATGAAGGTTTAAAGCCCTTCGCTGTTCTATGGCGGACCTTGCAGCCCATAAAGCACTGCAGCCAACACACACGTCGATGCTCTGAGCAGCTGGCTCAACTCTTTCCTGGAAAACTCTCCTGCTTTTACTTCTGTGATTGCTGTTGCTCTTTCCCGCCTACACTCTCCGGCCGTGGCCGAGCGCAGTACATTCCTGACTTTGGACTCTGGGGTTTGTCAGAGAGCGCTCTGGCATACACAGGAAATCAATGTGCTGACTGAAATAGAAGCAGATTAGAAGAGGCGCCAAACCAGCCAATTATCACTTCATCGTAAAATAACCGCTCACCAGGAGAAACGTGAGTTTAATGGCCGACTTTCCTGAGATTTGGATTTTTTGTTTGCAAAGATAATTAAAGTGGAAACCTAAAGGGTGATGAGTGATATCATGGAATTTTTTTATGCTTAACTAAACACATAAAAAGAGGTTTTTGCTAAAAGGCCAAAATACATGTTCCTGTTGTTTTAATCTCACTCTCACCTTCTGCCTCTGCTTGGCCTTCATCCTCTGCAGCTCGGCCTCTTCCTCCTCTCTCCTCCTCCGGTCCAGCTCCTCCTGTTTCAGCTTCAAACAACAATTCACATCAAGTAAGTTCAAGTGCAAAGTACTGCTAAAATCTGAAGAGCACAACAGACAGAAGGAAGCAGTTAATGCAAATATATTCAAATCCACTCAAAGAGATTTGACCAAGTGTTGGAGTACCTTCTTCTGCAATTTGGAACAACGCGAGTCTCTGTACTGCCTCTGCCTGGCTTCAGCTAATGTTCCACTTCCACCTTCAACAACAGATGACGTCAGGACAGTGAAGTCAGAATAATAAAGACGGATGGTTGAAGATCATTTCAACTGTGTGTTACCGAGCCTCTCTGGATCGTGGCTCACGGAGGAAACTCTGTGTGTTTCCTTCCACCTCTGAAGCTTCTCCTCTCCTCTTTGAGCCACTGCAAACGACGACAACAAAAATCTTTCCTCCTCTTGGAAATGAAACAAATTTTAAACATCTATGAGGATAAACGATGAGCAGCGTCGGCATACCCGTTTGCATCTCGTTCCTCCGAGATTGAATTGGCGGGATCACGGTGAATCCACTTGAGCTGAGACAAAGACAAAGACAGACTCATCAGTGCATCATGAGAGCAGAAAGACTTGTTTTAAAATCCAATAATTTCTGATTTTTCAGTGTATTTAGACTGAGGCAGACTGAAGTGAAACAAGACGTTTATCAACTCCCCTGAAGTCTGCAAAAACCAGCTCTGTATCTACTTTGGGCTGCAAAATTCAATAAATGAATTAATAAAAAGATAAAGAAAATATATTAATATAAAATACAATATATAATGTGATTATGTCTATAAATAGCTAATAATAGTATTCATTTTACAAATGTCATTTTACATTTTGGTAAACAAAACTTAAGTAGACTAAATCTAACTCTTAATCATTTTTAAGGTAATTTGTTTGTTTGTAATTTGTGTTTGAGACCATTAGAGCTGGGATTTCCAGGAAACAGTGAAGGCATCATTTCTCTCTCTGATTCCAGGAAACGAAAGTGAAAGGAAACTGAGTTTATACAGAAAACACAACAAACAGCATGGAGACAAACAACAACAACAACAACAGTAACAATTTAAACACAATGAACGCGGAGTCTGATTCACGGGGACTCGGATAAAACAGTTTTGTACTTACTACCGGGGCTGTCTGTCCGGGGCTGGTGGGCTTCCTCTGCTCTGTGCCGGGTTGTTATTGTCTGGATGATTAGGAGCCTCTCCAGACCCGATTGTTGTATTTCTCCTGGGGCTAAACTGGTCTCTGGGGTGCTGATACGGATCCATGACAGACCCAGGTGATCCAGACTCAAGCCGGTCCTCCTAGTTACTGAATGGAGCTGCTGAAGTGACGACACCGAGCGACCTGTCAGTCCTGATCCATCACAGAGGGGTCTTCTAATCCAGCAGCACCATCTGCTGGAGGCACAGGGGGGACTGATATTCAAGGACCTCATGATGCCATAAACCTGATCCACCAGTCCAGACCACCTTCTCACGTGTCTCTCTGGTCCGGTTCTGATGCTCATGTGTCCCCTGCAGGAGGTCTTGGTGGTGGACTGGGTCCAGCACGGACTCCCTGACTTTGTGCAGCTGCACATCAAATTGATCTCTGTGTGTTCTGACGGCTTTCTATCAGAACCAGCATGAACCTCTACAGCAGTTTGAGCTGCAGCAGCTCTTCTGTTGGATCAGACCACACGGTCCATCAGTGACCTTTGACCCCTGGCCCTGTGGTCCAGTGGTCTACCTTCCCTTGACCATTTCTGGTCGGTCCTGATCTCTGTAGACCAGGATCATCCCTCAGAGCTGCAGAGCTGGACAACATCTGGGTCATCTCCACGTCAAACTAAATGTTCACCTGCTGCGTGATGGAATCCACCCACTGACCAGTATCCATGGTAACCAGGTAAGAAGTTATTCACCTCACCTATCATTGGTCATAATGTTATGGCTGATGGGTGTATATGTTCAATATTATGAATAATATTACACTTCATGGGGAACATCAGTAAATCAGACACCCGATTTTGTGATTAAAAAAAAGTGTTCATGTTGTGGATGTTATTATGGGATGTGTCATAACTAAACAACAGCTCTGCTGAAAGAACAACGCCCACATTTCTTCAAAAACTCATTTATTATGAGTTGTCACAGGAAGAATGAACATCAGCTGGAGAGTCTGACGAGGACGAGGTGATGACAAACTGGACGTTGACACACACACTTCTTTACAGAGTGCAGCTGCAGTCAGGTTAATACACAATCTAAGTTTTGTGTCTGCATGAGTTTAAAAACCAAACAAGAAGACTTTGAACTGTTTATAAATGAAAACATTGGTGCGTCTTTTAGGTGTTCAGAGTGAAGTTTGTCTACAACATGATTCTCGCCGAGCTATCAAAACGTTCCAGAGACAAAACGAACAAGGCAGTGAGAGTCTGGAGTCTCTCCCTCAGACCAAATCTGTCCCCCATCCAATACTGACAACACATCACGCTGACTTCGGGGGCTGAGGGCATCGAGGGTCAAAGGTCACCGGGCCGCCAGGCTGATGTTGCAGTGACGCTCCTGGACAACATAAATGTTTGAGTTGTCACCGTCACAGGCTTGGTGGTGCAACAACAGGCTGCGGGGCTCCAGTGTTGACGTCTGTGTGTGTGTGTGTGTGTGTGTGTGTGTGTGTTTGTGAGTCTGAGGCCTGTGTTTTGATTGTGTGTGTGTGTTTGTGTGTCTGTGTTGAGGTGTGAGGTCACACCTTGGGCTGTTTGGCTAGCTTGAGCTTCAGGTTCTCTGCCAGCTTGTCCAGGAACTCAAAGGTGTTCAGGTAGTCAGCACGAGTCACACTGTGGACAGAGAGAGGAGACAGACTGAGGACAAGAAGAAGACCTGAGAGAAAACAGGGAATTCTGGGTAAGTTTAATAAGCTAAAGGCTGCACCCTTTTTTTTTCTTTTTTTTTTTAACTATTCTTATAATTCACTACAGATTGACATTCAAATGTTGAGTGTGGGAACTGAACTGCGGTGCGTCTTTTATCAGTTAATATTTTTACTGCTGCTCTTCCACAGTGACTGTGCGCTGTAACTGCTGCTGACGCTGATGTTGAGCCACAGCTGGATCAGTGGAACTGAAGCTGTTTGTGTTTTTCACCAACACAGACCTATTTCATCTACTCCAGAACAAAGCTTGTGTCTGCTCTGTATCACAGAGGATAAAAGCACGGAAACATGATTACGCTCAGCCATTCACAGATAAATAACCTTCATTCTCTCTTCAAGTTCTTTGGGTTTTGGTTCATTAAAGCGTTTGTGTCATATGATCTGAAAAACTTGTTTTGCTGCAGGAAATGGACACATAAGGAGGAAGTGAGGAGACTAACTTTGGCATTCCTTTGATGCAGATGGCCAAGTCCTTGGTCATGAAACCGGCCTCGATGGTCTCGATGCAGACGGCCTCCAGCGCCTCAGAGAAGACTCGCAGCTCTGCGTTGTTGTCCAGCTTCGCCCGGTGCAGCAGGCCCCGAGTCCACGCAAAAATGGAGGCTGCAGCCAGCACAAGCAGAGTAAGGACCTGCTTCAGTGCACTAACCTTTATTAATGTCAGACATGTGGTAAACAAAAGAACTTTTGATGTTTGAAGAACCTGCACTGAGTTGATTGCAGAGAAGATTGCTTTGCTATACAAACTGTTCTCCTACCGATGGGGTTGGTGGATGTCTCTTTGCCCTGCTGGTGTTGTCTGAAGTGGCGGGTCACTGTGCCGTGGGCGGCCTCAGACTCCACGGTGCGTCCATCGGGGCAGATCAGCACACTGGTCATCATACCCAGGGAGCCGTAGCCTGATTGAAGAGCCACACAAAAATCACATTTGACATCAGGAAATCTACAGCTTGTAAAGGACCTGAGCTCTCAACATGTCCGACCTTGTGCTACAGAGTCGGACTGGACGTCTCCGTCGTAGTTCTTGCAGGCCCAAATGAAGCCGCCGTCAGACTTCATGGCCTGAGCCACCATGTCGTCGATCAGACGGTGCTCATACCAGATGCCTTTGGCCTCAAACTGAGCGCGGTACTCCCTGGAACACACAAGATGGTGGACAACAACTTGTCAAGTTGTGATCTACATTTGGCACAGTGCGTGCACGTACAGTTGTAGTAGTGTGTGTGTGTGTGATGGCGGGCGTTGGTCCTCACTTCTCGTAGATCTCCTGGAAGATGTCCTTGAAGCGGCCGTCGTACTTCTTCAGGATGGTGTTCTTGGTGCTGAGGTAGAGAGGCCAGGCTTTAGACAGAGCCATCTGGAACGAGCTGTGAGCAAAGTCCCTGATGGACTTATCTGTGTTGTACATCCCCAAGGCCACGCCCCCTGTGCCTGGACAGACAGACACACACACACATTAGTGTCATAAACAAAATGCCCATCCTTCTTTGTGTGAGTGCATTCCTAATTTTTTGTGTTGTACATTTCTGGGGAAGAAATCACAGTTGTTGCGTTTCTGGTTGTTATTACTCAACTTTTTAATGTGTGAGTCCCCTCAAATTAAAAACCACCTTCCAAACCTAATTGTGATTCAATCCAATATTATATCCATGTTGTTTGTGTAAACCACCCATTCCCCTGACCAGCGTGTCTTTGGAACCCAGATCCGTTTTGCTGAGAGTTCACAGTGTTAACCACTGCTCCACCGTGACGCCCCGTCCTTCACTTATTTTATTTACTCAATGTCTTTTCCTCATTATTGGTCCTCTGTGAAGCCAGACTGTGTTTAAACAGCTCGGGACTCTTTCACTTTGCTCATTGTTCAAAGATAAAACCAGATGTTACAACACAACTGATAAATTATATCTTTATATTCTCTCATTTGATATTTTTAATCTAATACCGATGTGCGTTTGTTTGCAGGTCGGAGAAATCAGTCAGCGTTTGTATTTGAAGCGTGACGGCACATCAGGCTGGTTCTTACCCTCGAACTCATGAACGACAAATTTAACGGGCTCTCCGCTGGTGGGTGTGTAGGTCATCTCCACCCTGCCGGGCCCGGGCACCACGAAGTCGGTGGCTTTGTACTGCAGGGAGCACAGGCGTGGAGACGAAGGGTTAATACCAGAAAACAAGTCAGCTGTTTGACCCCACCAGACACCATAACAGCTTTTAATGACACGACCCCAATCCTGCTAAACGCTGTTGGGCCACAGTTCAAATGACGATGGCCAGGACAGCCATTAACCCCGAGCCACCTCTGCAGGGTTTATACTGCCCTCAGCACCGACTCTCAGGGGGTGATATGTAACTAACAGCCTCCTCACACTTCACCTGGATTTCTCTGTGACATTGCTCCAACTGTCCAAAGTACGGCCGCTGGAACATAATTATTGACACAGTCTTTGCTGACAGAGAGGTTTGTTGAAATGACACCTCTCAGGCTGCTGAAGTCTCCACATAACGAAAGAGCTCTCATCATTTCTCTACTGTTGGAGTTGGTCCTTTTAGCCTCCCCCAGTTTATGTTCCACCTCATGTCAGGCTGACACTCAGAATAGGCAGTTTGAAGGGTAATTAAACTGCAGGTCCTGTTTTTTAGTTTCGGCATTTATACAACGACACATCCATTAGAAAGTCCTCAGCACTTCTAACACGATGCTATAACTAATGTGCTGCACTTTAGCTCAGCAGTCCATATAGTCTAAAGGTAATAAATAAATATATATATATAAAACAGGTCTAGGTTCTATAATAATGCAGCTGCTCTGTAAACCAGTACCTGGTCTCCGTGGGCGTGTCTGCCGATGATGATGGGTCTGACCCAGCCGGGCACCAGGCGGGGGATGTTCTTACAGATGATGGCCTCTCTGAACACTGTGCCTCCCAGGATGTTACGGATGGTCCCGTTGGGCGAGCGCCACATCTGCTTTAGCTTGAACTCCTCCACTCTCTTCTCATCCGGCGTGATGGTGGCGCACTTGATGCCTACGTTGTAGCGCCGCACCGCCTCCGCCGCCTCAACCGTCACCTGGTCGTCCGTGGCGTCTCTGTTCTCCATGCCCAGGTCATAGCTTTCCAGGAGAGAGGAAGGAGAGTTTGGATGAGTTGGACCAACTCAAGTCAGAGAAATATATATACGCACACAAGTATACTGCATAAATAGCTAAAATTTTGTATACTGAGGATTCATTGGTTCTCTGTGGTATCATGTCAGAAGTTTCTCTTTTTTAAATACATGTTTAAATAGATAAAAAAATTTTATTTTAAATTATTGTGGCAAAAAAAGAAGAACAAAGCTATAATTTATACAGAAAAAAGTGGTCTTGTCCTCTCATGACCTTCAGTACCAAACCAAACCAAACCAGAGTTAATAATTACATTTAAACTAGTAAAATACCGTTAAAGGTTAAAAAGTGTCCTAATTTTAATTTGGAAATATGAAATAATCAAAATGCACAGCTGTGTGTGTTTGTGTGGTGTGTAGGACAGAGAACAGAGATAAAGGTGGAAGAAATGAAGCAGCAACAACAGACATTTGAAATCTGGACAGCGGAGGAACGAGGCACCATAAACAACTGCTCTCTGTTTCAGGGGGAGATCTGATTATTTGCGCTTCAGTGTTCATCAGCTCAGCAGCTCCAAAAGACAAACTAACGACACATTTACGTGTTTTTCTAAATTGGCCTGCAGCAGGACGGCGAAGGGCCGTGATGTGAACCATAATCGATCCGTCAAAGGACACCAACAACAACGAGTCTTCAGAGAGGATTAATTAATTCCCTACAAGACCTGAAACTGTTTTTGCACGAAGAGTTCCCATTAACCTCTTCCCCACTTTATTCGCAGCGCTGAAACTTTGAACACTCTGGATAAGCAACACAAAGGAAACAAGGAAGGAGTTGTGTAACGACGGGCTGCCTGCCAGTGACGGCTTAAACCAGCTTCAACATGAACCCATTTGCTCTGTTTCAAGGCAGCCATGACCTTTCACCCAGTTTCCAAATAACCACCCACTTCAACAAAAAACACAGAAAATGGAGCTGAGAACAAACCTTTAATTCTTCTTCTCTGACTGACTGAGATCATCTGTATCACACCTTCAATACTTTCATAAATAAACAAACACGTCTTATTACTCTTTAAGCTGCAAGTAACCTCCAAGTGTTTTCAAGGTAAAACTGGAGCATCTGAATGGCTTTGATTTCCAAGTGACCTGATCTGTGACCCCCACTCCCCTTTACTGAGAATCTGTTGCTTCCACAGACGGATTATTACACCATATGTCATCAAACATGCTCCTCAGAGACCTGTTGCACAATAAATAATTAACTTTTACGATGGGATGCATGAAATGATGACGAAAGCACACAAAATATCGATGTGGGAAAAAGGAAGATGGAGCTTTAGTGTTTTGAAGTGTGTCTCTGTCTCCCGACTTCAGAGGAAAGGTGTGATTTATAATTTAAGACAGGACACATCACAGATCTGAAGGAGGCTTGGTGGAAATGAAAGACAACCACAAACAAAGTCCATGTGAGAGATGAGTCTCCTTTGAGGCTGTAAACGTTCCATAGTTATTAGATATTTCTGCTCTAAAAAAACAAACAACGACAGACAGTCAATTATGAGGGAGTTTAAGTCCATAATCAGAATAAAATGACAGAAAAGTGACAATAGTTTGATAATCGATTCATCATTTAAGTATTTTTTTAAGTAAACTGGAAAATCTTCTGATTCCAGCTTCTCTGTCTGCTTCATGTCATTATAAACTGAATATCTTTGGTCAAAACTCTGACGGACATTTTCCTGTCTTTTTATACACCACACAATGAATCAACCAAAAATATCGGCATGTTAACTGATCCCAACGTCGGTGTTGCTGAAAGTGAGTCATCACAAGGTGCTTTGACTATTTACAGACTTTTGGGATGTTGGATGGATCAAAACTAAAGCTGAAAAAAATAAAAAAAATCAGCTGATGAATCAAACTGTTTTTCTGTGTTTTGTATCTTTATAAAATTAACATCTTTAAACCGTTGGACAAACTGAAATGGATGCAAACAATTCAAACAAAAAAAATGATAGGAGATAATATGGGAGTCCTTAGTTACACCACCTACACAGATGACGACACCTTTAGAGGAGCCTGTCTGTCAGAGACCAGACCTAAGTTGGAGTTAACCTGTAATTTAAACTAAACCCATCCAACGTCAGCCTTTTCACTATCAGACTGTCTCATCAGTGTCTTGTCTTTTCAGGGAAAGCCAGTGGGAACAAGACAAACCAGAAATTCCAGCACCGCAGAGACTCTCCACCCAACACACAGTATTCATGCTCCTCTGGCTGCAACAGCCGGTGTCTGAAAGTCTGCACTTTTCAAAGAGACACGAAGGCTTCGCTCCGCGAGAGCTCGGAGCTCCTCACCTGTGCAGGTCGAGCTCCAGGTAGGGGAAGATGAGCTTCTCCTTAATGAGCTCCCAGATGACCCGAGTCATCTCGTCTCCCTGCATCTCCACCACAGAGCCGGCATTGATCTTCTGAGACATCTTAGAGCCTGATGGTAAAAACACACAGGGGCCAAACAATGAGAGGAATAAATCAGAGACACACACAGAGAGAGATGTGGAATAGAGGGAACAGTAAAAAGAAGAAGTGTTAGATTTCAGAACCTGGATCTACTAAATATTTGTTTTGTTTGTTGTTTTTTTTATTACTTAAAAATTATGAATTTTCTCATGGTGCAGATTTCTCACTCATTTGCAACGAGTAAATGGTAAAAATGAGAATAATGAACCATATTAACTGTAACCCTTCTCCCCATCAGAGATTCAAATGAGAGACTATCAGTATAAATTGACTAGCAATCAAATCTGACTATTTCTGGGACCAGATGATTATTTCTTCTGGGCCAGTTTTGGTGCACACACCAGAGGAAAGCAGCAGATACAAGCATAACAGAACACGTGACTGCCGGCTCTAATAATGTTTCACTGTGTTTTAACATTTTAGAAATAAAACAGCTGAACGATTGAGAAAATGTCAGGCAGAATAATCATCAGCTGCAGCTTTAACTCTGAAACCACAGAGTTAAAAACAAACTGCAGCTTCTTTAGTGAATCCATTCATTCTAAAGCAGACCAGTGACTCAGCATTAAATACACAATCCTCCTCACAACCAGCCCCCCCCTCCTTTTTTTTTGGTGTTTAAATATATTCATAGAGTGACACTGAATTTGATGCATCGGTTGCAATATTACACAACAGCTGTGAGAGTTTCACAGCTTGGAGGTTTCTGCCCTTCTGACGATCTGAAGTTATGCAATTCTGCAAATCAGAGCGCTGATCGTACGATGGGGAGGAGACCGTCCACCTGGAGTCCAGGTCCTGGACTCACGACCGTGAAAACAGAAAGCGATGACGTCAGAACAGCCGTTAGGGGAAAAAAAAAAAAAAAAGACCAACAACAAGAACAATGGCATAAAAAAAAAAACAACAACAACAACAACAACAACAAAACAAAAAAACGGGAGCTTTAATTTGAGGATTAGCTCGATGACAGCCGGGAACTGTGAAGCTAACACTTCCAGATTCGTCGCCGCTGCAGTCGCGACACAAGTTAAGAGTCCTACCTGTTAAATTCAACCGTCCACGTTCAAAAACAAACAAAAAAACAGCGACGGCAGGACGAACGAGATCACCGAGGAGGAGCGCCGACAGACAGGCTGGGCGAGCCGGGACTGTCGGAGGAGGAGGACCGGCCGGCGTCCACCTCCAGGGGCCGCTCCGCGACACAGCGGCCAATCAGAGGACAGAGGACGCCCCCGGACAGCCAATAGGAGGCGCCCACACGGCGTGAGGGGGGCGGGGCTAGGATGCGTGTCGCCTACAAGAACGCCCCTTTGTCCGGAAGTGTTTCAACAGACGCCGCGGGAAAAATGAAGTTAAAATTAAATTTACCAAGTGAAATCTGCCGTTTATGTTTTTAAAAGAGAGACAGACGGCTGTCGGTCAAAGCATCAGACCGTTTCTGCTAATCTCCCTCATTTAATTCACTTAAAACACTGATATTTGTATGCATTTATTAGTTTGTTTGTTTTTTTTCCTCAATATGGACGCACACCGTGATTAGCAACAGAAAAAGTCACCGTTCAAAACTGAAGAGAGAAACTCAACAAGAAGGAGAAGACAGCAGCTTTGTCTGATCCAAATACAGCTGGGAGCATTGACCTTAGATTGGCCTCCTGTGGCGCTAACTGCAAAACAGGTGAGTCCACCTGTGTGTGTGTGTGTGTGTGCTCAGGTCAAAGGTCTCTCCAGCCTGGTCCAGGCCCTGCAGACCCTGAACACAACACGGCTCATGGTTGTTGTAGTTAAAAAGGTGCTTCTTCACTACACAACAGAACACAAGTCAGACAAGAGCAGTGTCACACACAGACAACACTTGATGGGGGTTTAATTTGTGTTGAGATTTGCCGGTTTTGTTGTGTTTTCAGCACAGAGTTGAGAGCCGCCTGCATTATACTCTTGTGTGTAATCCGTTGTGAAGCCACAACTGTCTGATACAGAATGTGTTTTGTTTTAATCTGTCGTTGAAATGGAATGTCAAAAATCCCACTTTAGTGCCACGAGAGGCAATTTAAAGTCTTCCAGTATTAACTTTATTGAAGTTGAAGCACATTTTGTTTTTACACAATCAAAGCATAATCATTGATATGGATACAAAATCCCTCCCTGAGCTCATCTCTATTATTCATTCCTGTTTTCAGTCCATTCTCTTCCCTGAAGTTTATTTCCACATAACCCTTTTTATATAAGTTTAATTTTATATTGTGGGTAGAAAGAAATTTAACTTTTCCTGTATGTCCTGCCCGCTCTATATGTGCCATTTCATCTCCAAGCTCCCATCAGTGTAGTGCAGCCTCATTATCCGTCGACCATCCGGAGCCGTTTCACTGGAATAACAGCCAACTGGCTGACCTCAGGTCCTCTGAGTGTCCATTAAGAAAAGGAACTATGTGAGCACCCACTTCAAAAGAGGTCTTAAGCAGAATTAAAGGCCTGTAAAGCCTTTCACTTACTGAACTGCAGTAAAGTTACAGTTTTGCCCTGAATGGAAAGAAGACGTCCAGGATCACAGAACATCCTCGGCTCTTCTCTTTTCAGAGGGGGGCCATTAAATCCAGCACATGGTTAACAATGAGAGCATTGAGCAACATGTCTGAGTTAAACATTCCTGAGGGGGAGATGGTGGCGTTTATGCTCATGTTGGTTATATATTTATTCTTTAAAAACATTCTCTACATTGTGAATTCGATCATCTTTAATAAGCAGCTGATGCCATCAAGCATTTTGAAATTGTAAACAAAATATTGAAATATCCCAAATTAAACTAAATGTCTAACTTTAAAACTGTTTTAAATGCTCCCTGATTCGTTGAATAAAATAATGCAACTCTTATTGCAAGTTTTTGACCATAAGAAAAGTTCAGACGAAGAATAAAAATAGTTTTTCTTCAGATACAGTTTTCCAGATTCATCAACAGAACCAGTTTGTTGAGGATTGATGACGTCCAGACACTTGAATTAAGAGTTTTTTTGTCGTCCAGGTGTGATGAATCTGGTGTTGTAGTTTACATCTTTTATCATATTTCTATAATCTAAGATAAAAAAAAAAAAAACAAACAAAAACCAAACGCATTAGCAGAAACATTTAAATGATAGATGTGGAGGATATAAAGTCACCCTGTGGAACCAGAAGATGGCGGACTGTCCCTGTGTAAAGATTGAGCTGCTCAGGTCCAGCCAGTAACGGCGCCAGAAATTCTTCATTGGGGGGGGGGGGGGGGCTGCATTTTTCATTTTCATTTTAACTGTCTGATTGTGGATGCTGCTTACAGTATTTTTATTTTTGCTTGGGGGGGGCTAAGACTTTTTGAGGGGGGGCTTAAGCCCCCCCTCCCGCCGTCAGTGGGTCCAGCCTGTATTTAAGGGCTTGTTCTAAAGTTAAAACTCCTCAGGTCGTTCCTTACATTTAATTTTGAACATTTTAACAGAACTAATGAGTGTGAGACAAAGACAGTTTGAGTTAAAGCTGCAATTTAACAACTACCAGCTGCTGAAGACGACTCTGTGTTCACACAGCACGATCCGGATCAGACCAGGGACCGGGAGGAAGACCACCGGCTCCTGGAACAGCCAGATGGGACTCCACATCTGGTCCCAGCTGTGGAAAGAAAACCACGGAGAGAGAGAGAGAGAGAGAGAGAGGATGAAGATGAAGATGAAGATGGAGGAGGAGGGGGAGGAGAGATAGGATGAAGATGAAGAGGGGAGAGAGAGAGGATGAGGAGGAGAGAGAGAGAGAGAGGATGAGGAGGAGCCTCCCGCTATAAGACTCAGTGCGTCGTCAGCACCAAAACTTGCCGCCTCTCCATCCCCATCTCTCTCTCTCTCTTCCTCCTGCTGCGCTCTTGCTCTTTGCCAACACACACACCTCGGGTTTCATCTTTTGCCCTCCCACCCCCACCCCCCACCCTCCTCCTCCTCCCCCTGCCCCCCTCCTCCCGTTGGAAGGTGCACAGGTGATTATGGTCAGAACCCCCGCGGTGCCAAGGTGGAGCCACCGCGCGTCTCTCGGATCGGTGCGCTCCTCCAGGGGCTGGGATGCGCACCGGGCACCTCCCGCTTCCTGCCTAGTTTCGGGTCCGAGCAGGAGTCCGGATCCGCCGCGGGCCGCCGAGGCAGGAGGAGCCAGTCGACCCGGAGCAGGATGCCGGTGATGAGAGGGCTGCTGGCCCCCCAGAACACCTTCCTGGACACCATCGCCACCCGCTTCGATGGCACCCGTGAGTACCGACCAGGAGCAGACACAGAGCAGGGCCGGGGGGGGGGGGGCTCCTTTAATAACCAAATCCATAAAGTTATTTCCATATTGAATCCGTTCAGTAACTGTGAACCTGCAGATGCTTAATGCAACACACACAAAGCTGATTAAGGGCCAAACACAAAGAACCTCAAATGGAGCCAGTGTCCCAGTCTGAATGGGAAAACTGGAATTTAAATTCATGGAAAAAAAGAAGCCAAAGGTTCCCAGAGCTCTGTCTCTAAATGTTCATGCACATTTATTTCTAATAATTTCTCAGGAAGTTTTAAAGTTTAAAGGGAGCAGTCTGCTCTCTGTTATTTTTGTTGTTTGAAATGTGCTGTTGTCGTACATGGAGGACCTGCAGTGGTTTTTGTTGTGTTGTTGTGCTTTATTGTGCGTCCCTCTTCTTCGGAGAAGAGGTTGTGGTTCCTGCTGAGATACAGATCCAGTTTTTATTCGGTTCAGAGTAAAAACTGGCTGTTCAGGCAGCAGCAGCTGAGATGATGCTGGAGAGAGATGGAGAGAACAGATGCACTGAGCAGCCCGTGTGTGTGTGTGTGTGTGTGTGTGTGTGTGTGTGGTGTCATGCTGGGGGGGTGGGCGGCTCAGAGATGATGATCTGGTGTTCGGGTTGTTTGTCTCTCTTTCTGTGCTGACAGTTCAGGGAGGTGGGAGTCCCCCCCCCCCCCTCCCCAAAACCCCTTAAGTGTGACGGCATCAGAGACAAGATATGACCACCAAGCATGTCGCTCAAAGGCAGATCCTGATTTCACTCAAGGTCTCTCTGAATCCTCTCCTTTCCCCTCTTTTCCTTTCCTTCCTCTCTTTTCCTTTCCTTCCTCTTCTTTCCTTTCCTCTCCCCTCCTTCCCCTCTTTTCCTTTCCTTCCTCTCCTTCCCTTTCCTCTCCTTTCCTTTCCTCTCCTTTCCTTCCACTCTTCCCTTTCCTTTCCTTCCTCTCCTTCCCTTTCCTCTCCTTTCCTTCCACTCTTCCCTTTCCTTTCCTTTCTCTCCTTCCCTTCCCTTTCCTTATTTTCCTTTTGCTCCTCTCCCTCCATCACAGAACATTTAAATGCTCTTACTTTGAAAGGCAAAGTGAGTGGTTAGTTTAGCTCTTTATCTGCTCTGCTGTTATTCTGCATTATTCAGAGGAAATGAGCACTAAATCAAGCAAAGGAGTGGAGATGATCCCGCTCTCTCTCTCTCTCTCTCTCTCTCTCTCTCTCTCTCTCTCTCTCTGACGTCCTGCAGATCGGCCCCCCCACCATGTGAAGCTCTGGGAAGGGGGGGGGGCTGAAACAGAGGTGCTGATAATTACACGTCTTCAGCAGCACATGTGCAGTCATTGTAATTAAACTGCATGGATGTCAAGAACTCATTGTGGCCTTTCTGCCTGTCAGAGGAGGGGGGAGGGGGGTGAGACGAGAGGCTGTGGGGGTGGGGACGGCCGGAGTGTGTGAAGGATGGGATGGAGAGTGTGCCCCCCCCCCTTCGGTGGGAGGAGGGGGTGGGCGTCTAAATATAAATGGAATACGGGGCTGGATGTGTCAAACATGCTGCTTTTTAGATGTGTGACATTCAGTCAGACACCTGGAGGACAGTTGTGTGACGTTTTGTGTCCTGATACGTGTGTGAGTTTCTGTGAAAAGGCTTTTTGTTCTGCTGTGAGTCCAAAGGCCGCTCATCGGAGCCACAGCAGAACTGATCAGCTGCTCCTCCGTTGTTTCACACGTTTCAGTCATCACACTTTAAAATGCCTCTGAAGGTCCAAGTCTGAGAGCAGAAGAAACTGGATTGAAAACAACTGCTGAGGCTCTTAAACTTAATGAAACATGTTATTAGATGTATTTTACTTTTTGTTGTTTAATTGGAAAAGGGTCGTTTTGTGTTTCGTGTGCTATTTAAAGTCCATTACGAATAAAAATGAAAGGTCCATCCGGTCTACAGGTAGACCTCCATGTGGTCTTTGATTCTAAACCAGCTCTAGGTTCTATATTAATACAGCGAAAGCATCAGAGGTCTCAGTCCACAGACTTCACTGGATCTGGCTTCTTTAAGGCGTTTACGTGCTGTGTTTTTATTGGAGCACTCAGGAAACAATCAGCCAATCAGAGGAAAGGGTCAGCTCTGATCCAGGACCACAGCTGGACTCCTTTTTATTGTATTTGTGTGGATGAGATGCGTCAGCACAGGCGAGCTGGTTGATCTCAGGTAACTGCAGGTGAACTGTGACTGTTCTCTCTCTCTCTCTCTCTCTCTCTCTCTCTCTCTCTCTCTCTCTCTCACTCACACACACACACACACACACACACCCCTTAGTATGGACCTGCTGCATCACACTGCAGGCAGACATCGCAGCTTCTGAATCATACAGTTGGAGGAAGGTTATTATTTATAGAGCCTTCTCATTATGAAGACATTGCCAACACCTCCCAGAGCAGCCTCAGAAGGAGAACATGAACACAGACACACACATGCACGCACACTTGTCAAATGACTGGGCACCCTGTGAATTTGTGTTTATTTCTTTTCATTTTGTAATCAGTGGCGTCGTGCAGAGTGCTCATTAAAATCACTATAAAGAATTACATTTATTTTTTTTTTTAATATATGGACAAATTGCAGTGAGGAGGAAGCTGCGGAGTGAGATCATGAAAGCAGCAGACTGAAGTCGTCTGAAGGCTCATCGTAAACCTTGTGTGTCGTTCAATCAATACTCATCTGCAGCCGTGCTCTCTACAAAAGGCAGCAGCTGTGTGGGACTCAATTGGTCCTATTAATTGAGTGGGTCTTGGCTCGGTCCTAATCAGGTTAGAAGGCCTGAGCCCTGCTCCTCACGTGGACCGGCTGTCGGCATAAGCTGCCACCAGCCTGTTAGCTCCCAGGATGAAAGGATGCTGGAGGTTTAACTGTGTAACAAAAAACTCGCGTGTTCCCATTTTATTCTTGTTGCAAAAGTTCGTTCACTCTAAACTTTAAAACGTTCCGTCAGACCTGTCTATGATCCTGGACCTGGACTCTGGGTCTGAGGCTCTCTCTAAACCTTCAGTCTGTCTAATGACCGTGAAGTTGTTAAAAGAAGTCAGATTGTGTTGAAGTCTATGGGAAAATGTCCCTCCTCCCCCTGATGAGTTTATGGTCTCAGTCTCTAGTTTACAGTCTTCAACACAACATGATGTTCATTTTTTTAAATGATGCTCCATTTGGAGGAAAACAGTCCATGTTCTTATGGATTAGGGGGCGGGGCTACTGTGTGATTGACAGACTACACCACCCAATCAGGATAGAGGACAGAGCAGGTCTGATCCACCTTCCCCTCCAGATGTGGTTTCTGCTGGTTTCAAAAAGTGAAGGCGCATTTTTCAACAGTTTCTCATCTTTACATGTTCGACTCTTGTTGTGGAACATCATGGACGATGTCGAGAACATAGTCAGTGGAGAGTGTCGTAGAGATATCACAGACGTGTGGAGGATTATCTGGCCTTGGCCGAGGCAGACGCTCCATCAAGAGCCTTTCTGTTTCCAAAAAAAGAATCACAGCTCATCTTCTTTTTCTATGAATTCAGCCTCTAGAGCACGAAACTCAGAGATTTTATTGAAGAATCCTTGAACAGCAGTCAGTAGATTGGTGGCTTTGTCTGCGTCGTCTTTCAGTCGGTTCACACGTGTTGCTCACTTTGTCACAGAGAAATAAGTTGTATGACAGTTTCTCTAACAGCTGCAATAACTGTCAAATTACGCAACATCCCTGTTCTCCACCCTTCATCCCTCTTTGCTGTTTCCTCCGCTCTGTCATTAGCTGGCTCCCACCCTCTATTCTCGTTATTCATATCATATTGTGTGTGTGTGTGTGTTTGTGTTTGTGCATATGGGTAAATGAGAAAATGAGTGCACAGAGCTGCTGTCTCCACTTCCCTGGGCCCTGTGTTTGTGTATCTGTGTGTGTCTGCCCGTGTGTATGTTTGACAGCACAGATTAGCAGCGGAGCGTTGTCGTGTCTCAGGTGTGTGTTTCCCTCGTGGCGCTTTGTGTTTAAAGCTGCTGCTGGCTGCTGGAACAGATATAATGATAAGATTAATAATGGCTCTGTCTCGGCCTTTATGTTTTACACCACAGAAGAACACCAGCGATTTAAACACAATCCTAATGTCGCTACGGCAACATCCTCAAAATATTAACCTACTCATGATCTGCAGGTGTAATTTTAAGGCGGATATCTGCTGATGCTGAAGTCATCAAGATCTTCTTCTTCTGGCTCCTTGTTCTGAAACCAAAACCAAATTTTATTGAAATTTTAACAAATTGGTTGAATCTGTTTGGAAAAACAAGACAAACATCGACTCGACGCCAACAGAAACTCGCTCTGACTCATTTATGAGCTGCTCCTAAATAATTGATGGGAGTCTCGCAGTCAGTAGTTACACCAACAGAGATCAATAGGGAGCGTTTAGCAGGTGGTTCGGTGTGATGGACCAAAGGGATCCGGCTCGGACACCTGGATCCACCTGTGGGGACGAGGTGGTTCATGTGGAGGCTGCGTCCTGATTGGCTTAGAGCCATCATTGGTCAGCAGGGAGCTCGGGTGGCGTCGTGGAAGTGAAGAAAAGATAAAGATGTGAATTCACGACAATAACAAGAGGTAGAATGGGGCGGGAAAAGATTATTGAACGTCTGCCCAAAGCCTCATAATGTGAAGATGAACATGGTGATAAATCTCTTAGCGGCAGCTTCGTCTCGGTCATCATGTGGAAAGATAATGTCTTTTATTGCTGGACGAGTGAAATGATTATGATCAGAGTGACCACATGTCACTTATGTAAGTGTATGTCCATTGACAGAGATAATGACTCTCGTATCGACGTTTCCTGACCAGTCACAACGTGGAAGTGGAAAAACAGAGAAAAAACATAAAAGATGTTTTATTTCTGATAGATGATTAAAATTATGAGATTCTCCATTAACCCAGATGACATCAGCATTCATGAGAAGTGAAGGATGATCCAAAGACTGAATTACTACGGCTAATGTAGTTCCTAATGTTGTGCGTTTATGTTTGTGTTTGTGTTGCAGCTCAGCCTCGTGTTGTGGGACAGATAGAGAAAGAGCTGGGGGAGGAAAAGGAAGAGAGGAATAAATTGGGATGGGCGGATGATTGTTCAAAGTAATGAGAGGGTGGTGACCGAAATGCAGCGTGAAGGCAAGACGAGTCAAGAAAAAAGGAAATTTGTTAAAACCCCCCCCCCCCCCCCCCCCCTTTTTTCTTTTTAAACTTCTCTACTTTTTTTTTTTTTTGTTTTTCTTTTGAGTGGTTGATATCCATCAGAAGATACATCTGATCCAAAAACATTCTGTGTGGGTCAGATCAGTCAGCCAATCAGGAGAGAGGATCTGAGCCTTTAATTTTTATTCATATTGAACTTTGGATGGCACATCAAACAAAACAAAAAACAAAAAATAAATAAAAATACAGCTTTTCATGGATATGCCGAAAAATGAGTGAAATTCAGACACGTCTTTGTTGTTTTTATAGAAATCCCAGATTGTTTAATTAATTGGTTTCTGGATTTGGAAGTTGGAAAGTCGAAGCTGACATTGAAAACTCGAGTAAATATGACGTTAATGATAATAGTGAACATTTAAGAGGAGGCAAAAATAAAGAAGTTTGGAGGACGGATTATAAAACAGGGTGCAGACTTTGGCTGCTTTGACTTCTCAGCTGGGGGCGGGTCACCTTCAGTGATGTCGACGCAGTAAAGGAGAGATGGAAGCTGACGCTGAGCGACCTCCGACACAGTCTCACCTGCAGGAGGCCACTTCAGACCTGCTGCCTGTTTGATAAATCTCTCCAAGAATTCTGGTCTATTAGATACACAGACTGTAACTGAAGAGGAGAATTAATGAAACCTTCAATTAGACTCTCTGTTTAGCTCATTTATAATCAAGAGCTCGTCTTCGCTGAGCGCTCACTTCATTACTTCTGAATTTAGCAGCCGCTGATTTACGCCTGCACTGTGCCTGCAGTCACATTATGAAGTTGATAAACAATGATGAGGGAACTCTGCTCTCTCACTGAATTAGGTCTTTAACGAATGGATCATTTCAGCCGTTCTGGCAACGAAAACCTCAAGGCGCCGTAAAGGGCCCGTAGTGCTAACGGACACATCGACTCTATCACACCACACACTGTAGGCAGCATTTCTGCACTCAGTGGGCCTGTTTCAATCAATGGCTACCCAAACAGTCATTTATTATTAACAGCTGCTGTGTTTAAAATAATCAGCGTGGTTGTGTTCACCTCCCACCTGCCTGTGACGCTGCAGGTGGCTTATGGATTATGGATTATGTTGGTGGCAAGTAGTTTTCATGTTGTGTCTGTTCTCCTGGTGTGTGTAGGTCAAGCTGCAGCCCGCTGTGATGTCATTCATTGTTTTGTTAACTGCCATTTTGAAGCCGCAAATAAGTTTGTTTTTTTTTTAAATGTATTTGAAAAAAATGAACTTCATGTTTTTTGTTTTTGTTTTTTGTTTTTTTTTAAGACTGTAAACTAGAGACCATAAACTCTTCAGGAAAACGTTTACTGAGCTGGTAAATCAGGTAGAAGGAGGGACACTTTCCCATAGACTTCAACACAATATTTTTAGAAGCAGTGGAGTTGCTCCCCTGATGGTCAGCAGCTAGAAGAAGAGTTGATTTAATTTACTTCTTCAGAGAGATGGCAGAAGCTGACAGAAGAGGAATAGACGGCAGGCAGTCAGCGTGTGCGTTAGAAAAAGATGAGAAGGCCGAGCCTGCAGCTTTAATCGCCGTAAATGAAAGTGACATGTACATTAGCAGTTCTGAAGTAATATGTTCAAATAGGAGTCAGCCAAATCTGTGCTCCTGCCTATTAAACCGCGGACTCACCACGACAGAGCGGCTCTTAGATTGTTCTCCTAAAACTTTTTCATTTTTCTCATATTACCAATTTCAGTGGCGGCTCAATTATGCGTACTAGTTCCTGAGTGTTCCTGCCTAAAAGACTAATGAAACAAATAAGTCCATCATTAAAACAGTCGGTTTACTATCTGTGGTCAGTCAAAGACAGCTGAACGTCGTCAGTCCAGCTGCGGAGGCACTTTATTACTGCTAATTTCTAATAAAGTCCCACCAAACCATCAACTGAGCAGACAGCAGAGAAGGACTGAATGTTGTTCTGAGAATAACGATCGCAGTTCAAAATAAATGGAAAAAAGATGCACACAGACTGAGTGCAAATAGTTGTGCAAAATTGGGTGTTCCAGTCTGTCAATCAGACAGCAGCCCCGCCCCCTAACCCCTCCCTTCCTTCCTCTAAATGGAGCTTCATTTAAAAAATGAACATCATGTTGTGTTGAAGACTGTAAACTAGAGACTGAGACCATAAACTCATCAGGAAAACGTTTACTGAGCTGATAAATCAGGGAGAAGTTTTGAATGAAAAGTTTGTAGATAAATCTGAGCTTCCTGCTTCTCATTTCCAAATCTGCAAAACCAGCCAGAGTTTTGAAGCACCGACCTCTCTGCGCTCTCTTTATCCGACCTGACAGCTTTAAGGCTCTTTGGGTCAGGTATGCATTAAACTGGTTCACATCCATATTGTGATCATTCAGCCTCTGAGTCGGAGGAGTAGATGCACTCGGTTGCTTTGAATTCGATGCCAAAAGCTGAACCGACATGAGTCACTGCGCCACCGGCCACGACAGATCAGAGGGCGTATTATCCTGTTGAGGCCTGCACTTCATGTAACCGGCTCCATCTCGACACTTTTAGCTCTGGAAACAGGGAAGCGGATCCTTGATGTGATCGTTTTGCCGCCTCCTGCTGGAGTTGACGCTGACGGTTACAGCCATCAGAGACATACAGGACTGACGTGGGATGCTCAGCAGGAGCGTGATTTCCCCGGGGGCTCCCTGTCCCCATTGGTTTAAAAAAAAAAAAAAAAAAAAACAGTCCAGGAGGCAAATGAAGTCTACATATAGATGTACAGCTGTTCTTTAGCCAAATGATGCTCTTCTGTCAAAGATGCAAATATGGGCAGAATAGACACACAAGGACACAAAGTCCTGGAGGCCTTTGAATTTAGAAAGAGGACGGCCGGAGAACGGATGTCTCATTTAAAACCTGCAGTATTAATCAAATATTTCTTTACCAGCTAGTTAAATCTAAATCCGAAGTCTATCAACGCAAATTCATGGTTCCTGAAAATAAAGGTCGACTGCAACGTGATGCCGCGATGCTCAGAACAGGCCATCAAGTGAGAGGAGGTCACTGCTGAAGAGGAGTGACGGGCGGGAAAGCAGTCAAACCTCCGATGTCCCTAATTATCGTCTTCTTCCCAAACAAACAGCCTCCTCTCATCCTGGCTAACTGAGGACCTGTTTGAAGCCGCCGTGACGTTGTTGGGGAGGAAATGTGACATATGGCTGTATGAAGAGGCGAAGGTGGCGCAGGGCAGCTGGAGTCCCTTCAGTCAGTCAGACAATCACCCAAAGTGATCCAAACAGGAGTCGGCAGCGAGCGCCCGCGGGCCGCCGCTCTACCGCCAACCTGCTCGCCGAGGACGGTGGAGCTGAAACCTCCAGCTTCCAGTCCGACTGTCTCTGCGTGTGTTTGACTGAGTGTGTCTTCGTGTCCACTTGTTTGTCTTTGGATTGGTAGATGACCATTATATGGCATCATTAGCTCGGCCACTCCTCGCTAGTTTGTCATCGCTTACTGCTTTTGTGTTATTGGAGCAAATATTGACTTTGTAGACGGTGACAGGCCCTCTCTCTCTCTCTCTCTCTCTCTCTCTCTCTCTCTCTCTCTCTCTCTCTCTCTCTCTCTCTCTCTCTCTCTCTCTCTCTCTCTCTCTCTCTCTCTCTATCAAAAGGCCATTGACTAAGCAATATTCCAATACACAAAGGCGATGCTGTTTTTCATGCTTCTGGGAGTGGACTGTGAATAAAACACTGGACACACCGGTTACTGGACAAGACGGAGCAGCTTTAGATCCCAAAGACCAGATCATACATTCTCAGATGGCGTTTAGTGTTTCTGAGCTCAGTTATCTTCTACTTTCAGTCTCTCTGAGCCGTTTGTAGTTTTGCAGCAAACGCAGTTCAACATGTTGCTATGAGATTTCAGTATGAACAAAGATTTGCTTGATTGATTGACCAAAACGTTGGGTGATGTGGTGAAAGAGCATGGAATCATGGGATTTGTAGTGGTCGGCGTCTTCCGGTCTGATAGCTTTGGTGTCTGTGCTCCAGGAGGATTTCACCTGGAGCTGGATTCTCCGCAGAGGTTCCTCCTCTCCAACAGAAACAGAGCAGTAGAAACACAATGAGTCGTGTTTTCACACACAGAATCCAGAAAAGCTCCTGAACTCAGATTTTAATGTGGAAAAGTTAAAGATTAAAACTGTATGCAGGTAGACTTTACTGGTCCAATGCAATTAATCCCTCAGCTTTGACTTGTAGGAGTCCAATTTAGTGTTAGAGGAGGACGGGATTCACTCAAGTGTTTCCGTGGAAGTGAATTCACGTCCTGTTTAAACAGAACATGCAGATGTGTGTGTTTTGGTAATTCTGCTGCAGTTTGAGGTTTCACCTTTATTCTCCTACTCCGACCTGCCGGCTCCTCAGAGCAGCAAACAACAGTCACTGACTCCAACTCTCAAATCTGCAGCTCTCTGCTGTCGAGCTAATTGGCTGTACGTGTGAATCCAACCTGTGTGTGTGTGTGTGTGTGTGTGTGTGTGTGTGTGTGTGTGTGTGTGTGTGTGTGTGTGTGTGTGTGTGTGTGTGTGTGTGTGTGTGTGTGTGTCTGTGGTGATTTTCATCCGTTGCCTTTGTGGCCCTGAGCTGTTTGCATTATTACCACCTTTCACAAGTCATAAGATTATGCAGTAATGGCGGTGTGTCCGACGGATGAGGCAGACTGTTGACTGACCCTCGGCCTCCAGCGTCTGTTTGATGGCGTTTCAGAGTTACATGAGCACTGAAGGTGGTTTGTGTAAAGTGTTTAGATTGTTGTCCCATTGTTCACTTTCAGCACCAAATTTGTGCCATAAAATTCAGTTCAACCGAGCTTTGAAGGCTCTGGGGGAGACACAGAGGGACTGACATTTAATTCTGCAGATGTCTTCGTAATTGCACAACAAAGTGATGTTTGCAGTTGAGGAGGAGATTCGCTGCTCGGCTGCGTTGGTGGATGATGATGGTGGTGGTGTCTGTTTAAAAAGCTGTATGATCTGATTTACAACCTGTTGGCTCAGCAGCTGTTTGAGCTCCTAAACTGTAAAACCTTCATCTCAGCCCACTCCGTCTCCTTTTTGTCTCATCGTGTGAGTATTTTCTTTTCCTGACTCATCTTCTGAATTTTTCTGCCTCCATTTCAGATCTGAGCTTGAGAATATTCACCGAGCGTCTTGTTGCTTATCTCCCTCCAACAGGCCTTAACACCCTGCTGGTGTCGTTGTGGTTTCTTTTGTTCACCGGGTCATGTGAAGGCCTCGTCGCTTTAGACACCATGTGCACCACACGTTGTACAACATGTCAGTATCGTCCAGTCCAAATGAGTTTTTGCTTCATAGGATAGTCTCAGAATTGTTTTATTGTCTTTTTAACTTCATTTAATTTTCTGTTTGTTCAATGTACAATCAAATTATTGCATTTCTTTTTGTCGGGTATGTTTTTTTTCATAAATTTCCAATTTCATTATTTCCATTACGTTATATTCAGATTAGATGATCTGAACCTCTCTTCTGATTGGCTGATTCTTTTTTCCTTTGTTTTGTTTGAACCTTTAATCTGTGTGGGAATAAATCCATCCACCGTGCTGTAAATGTCTAAATGTCCTCCTGGATGTTTTAGACTTTTATTAGCAGTGTTTCTCCATGATGCCGGTGTTTGTAACATGTTCGCTGCTGCTCCTCCAAACTCATCAACAATTCTAAGCACAGACATCAGATTGTGTGTGTGTGTGTGTGTGTGTGTGTGTGTGTGTTTGCTGACCTTGCTGATTCTAGTGTGAAGGCTACACTGAGAGCTCACTGAATTTGGTTTGTTTTGAGCAGCACGTTTTTTGTTTGTGCCGTTCTGACACTGAATGAATCAAAAAAAAATCATTTGGCTGGCGTTTCCATCGACTCAGAGGAAATGCTGCACTTAAATGTTGTGCATTAAACATGTATAATGTACAAGAAGGCTACACAAGGTTGCTGCTGCCCCCCCCCCCCGCATCCATCAGGTGTGTGTTTGTGTATGCAGGCATATCGGTGTGCATTAAGGACAGATTCAGCTCTTCATTTTGTGAATGTGAATGATTCTGCATTGTGTTTGTGCATCAAGGTGAAAAATGAACTTCTCTTCTCAAACGTATCTGCCGTTCATCAGAGACTGAGCCGTAAAACCAGACTTCTGTGACTTTGTGATGTCACAACAGAGCAGTCGCAGCCCCGCCCCCAAGGATTTGGTCTCTCTCAAAACTTTCTAATTAAACTCTAATTAAAAAATGAGGAATGGGCTCGTCTGAAGCCAAAGTTTTGTTTTGACATCTTGGCAGATTGTCGACAGGTTGTGGTACTGAATAATAAATTATGTAGTTCTGCACCGTTGCAGCCAATTCACACATTGATTTCATCTATTTCAGTACTCGAGACAATCAAACGGTCACTTGAATATGCAACGAAGTGAAACGTGCAGTATTTCAGAGCCAAAACGTGGATGGACGTTAAGATTCTTTAGAACAGAACTAATCCTGCATTGCTCATATAGTCGTAGTTTGGAGAAGGAACGAGACCAAACTGGAACTTCTTTTCTTTGAGGACAGTCGGAAACAGTGTTGTCCTTTAGTTTAGGGAAAAACTGGGATTCTAAGGAGAAATGGGTGAAGCAGAGCAGACAGATGGCCCAGACAAACCGGTGCGCACAGAGATGACTGAGAGGTCTGGATGGGAACGTGAAATATTTAGCAGCAGTAAATGGAGGAGGAGGCAGCAGGTAGCATTCTGTCAGGCCTGGACTGTCTTTCACTGTTTTCATTTGCATTCATTAATATTAAGTGTCGCTCGCTCGCTCGTTCTGTTGCCACAACACTCGTCCGTTTCTTCCTCTACGTCTCAGAAATGCGGCCCTCCCCTCCTCTGCGGGTGTTCACTCCTTCGTCTTGTGACGGACGTCCACGTCCTGCACCGTGAAGCCGACGTGGTCATCCGTCATGAGTTTAATATGTGCAAACGGTGAAAGGCCAGTGAAGTGGGTCAGTGTTTGAGGAGACCAAGGTCACTTTCTGCCCCGTGTGATGGACTGGGGGGGTAAAAGAAGAATGTTTAATTACGATGTGTGTGTGAAAATCATCATCATTTGACACAGACGTCATTGGTCCTCGTGTTGTGCCTCCAGTGTTTGTTTGTTTGTTTGTTTTTTTTAGGTAATCGTCCTCTGGTTGACATCCAACAGCAATAATACTCAACTTTAGTCCTTCATATGATAGAAATTGTGGAGCTATGTACAGATTCAGCCACATACAGTAACAATAGCAGACTGTTCGTTTCTGCTCTGAAGTCGGACATTTTAACTTGAGTCTATTTGGACTGACTCACTGCTGGAGCCAGACTCTAATGGTCTGTGGAGGAAACTTCAGGGAGGAAGAGTCGTGGCTGGATCTTTGAATAATTACATGCAAATTACTTACAAATATCTTTGTCCTGCTGACTGTAGAAACTCTGCGAGTGGCAGAACTGAAGCTCACAAATAAAACGCATCATCAGATAAGAATTTCTGCCAACTGTCATATGGTGGCTGTTCCCTTAACCCCCCCCCCCCCCCCCCCGTTGGCAGCAGACCCTCAGTTCAGTCAGGGTAAAAGCAATCAACCTCACTGCTTCACTTCAAAAGAACTACAAATGTTAAATAAGGAGGAATACAAATATTAATAAGGCAAAACAATGCAGTGCAGCGACCGCCGGGTTCCACACCTCCTCCTGAAAGGGAATCAGTTCGTCAGGGTCAGCCCCCCCCCCCCCAAAAAAAAAGGTGACGCTACAAACACCCAGATTACCTTCAGACAGAGCCAACAGCAGCAGCAGCACAGAGGCTGAGGCATCTGGATGTAACACACCCAGCCCCCCCAGGCACACACACCTTCTGCTGCTACTAAATCTGGTCCTCAACTCTGAAAGGGGGGGGGGGGGGGTCAACAAGGAAACCAAGTGATCGCACACACACAGGAAGCAGAAGGTTTTTATTTAGTCACACAAGTCTGAACCTTCAACATCTGCAGCACTTTGTGTTTGTGTGTCGGTTGTTGTCGTTGGAGATTCGAAGCTCATTTCAGACTTAATAAACCATTTGAGTTTCAGCAGCCTTCAGATACATCATCTACAATTACACAAACAACACACACACACACACACACACACAGAGTCTGTGTGTCTATTTATATGTCTGTCTGTCCACGTCTCTCCCCGTCCATCTGTTAATCTGTTCATCCTCCAGTCTGTCCATCCACCTGCCTGTCTCCGTCTCATTGTTGTGTGTGGCACAGCCGTAATAACTCCTTGTGTGTGTCCATTTTTGACATCATTCTATTTTAATTGTTCAGTCGATTCATCAGCTGAAAACTAACCTGAATGAGTTTTTTCTTTTTTTTTTTTAATCAAACACCAAACGTTTCCTCATGATGCTTTTCTTTGTCACACAGCCGTTGTGCATGGTTGTCATGGTGACAGTAATTATCACAGGCACTTTGGCGACGCTGGTCACCATGGTTACTATAATAACAATCACAGCTGTGTTAGGTTTAGGAAAAGACGGCGATTTTGGTTAAAGGAAGTCCTTCGTCAACATCAGATGATCTTTGTTGTCATGGTTACGAACACAGCTGACCGGTGTGTCACATCCGTCCGTTCCGGTTCGACCTCCCTCTGAGGTGGAGTCTATAAACTACGTTCCCTGTCACTCACTCGCCATCGCTACGGCCGCTAGATGTCGCCTAGCAACAAAACCTAACGATGAGGTCTGGACAGGTTCACAGCTGCTGTGTAGTTGTGTTTGTGTTTGTGTGTGTGTGTGTTTGTGTGTGTTTGTGTGTACACGCCAGATTTATTGAAAAGTAGCAGCAGATCGATAAACACGGTGCCGCCTCCTCTCATGGCAACACTTTTTACCCCACAATTACACCGTACCCTCAACAACACACACAGACACACACAGACACACACGCCGAGCTTTGAGCAGAGCACCATTGGAAAGCTGTCGGCTGCTACCTTCTCCCACTCAGAGCTGGAAACTTAAAGGAATTTTCTAGATCAATGGTGAGAGTAATGAAGAAGCCGTATGGACAGCTAATGATCCGCTGGGTCAGTACGACAATACAGACCTTTTAACAGATGACGGTACACACAAAAACACGTGCACGAAGGAAACTCAAATGTATTTTATTAAGAACGTGACCCTCATTGATTTCTCTGCAGTGAAGAGCTTCTTTTTTCCCCATTGAAGGTGATTCATACCGTCAAAGGTTTAAAAAAAACTCTGGCTGGTTGTCTTTGCAGTTTTTTGTTTGGTTTTTTTTTGTGAAAGTTTGTGTTTGTATTTTATTTGTTTTTTTTTAAAACCATCCCTCTGCTTCAACAACAGCACCGTCCACAATTGGCTCAAAGAACTTCAAACAAGCCACAATAATTTTCTTGTCCTCTCCAGCAGGATGATGAAAGCTTCATCCGGACTGTTCTCCAGCTCTGGCACTTTGCTGCTTTTCTTTCATTCTGTTGAAAAATTGTCAGGTGTGATAATATTTGGTGTCGGATGATGATGAGGAGCAGGGCGGGCCGGCAGGTTTCAGCTTCTGTGGCCGAGAGAAGAACTGCAGCTTTTATTTGTTTAATGCGTTAAAAAATAAGAGCTCATCCGTTCTCTGAGCCAAGAAACGGGTCTGCAGCGCTGCTGGCTCAGCGTACGGGAGCAGAAATAAAGCAGATGTAAATCAAAAGAGATGGAAGTGGGCAGACATTGGGAGGTAGAGAATGGAGGATAATGGTGCGAAAGCCGGGCTGCTGAGGCGAATGCAAGTTGTATTTCATGCTGTAAAACCTGCGAGAGATAGAAGTCACTTTTTTAGATTCTGCTGCTCATTTTCACCTCCAGGACGGCAGATTTGTCCTGTCAGGGAGCTTAATTTAGCCGCCGCACAACGAGATTTGGGATTTTGACTTTAGTCATCATTCACGTTTTTTTTTTTAACCGCGCTGTGTTAAAATGGATTCACTGATGGGGACAAAGGCGGGGCCAGAGGAGATTATTAAAAACCCTTCAGCAGACTGAATGACTGAAACTGTGAAACTTGTTGGTGATTAATATTTACATGTTTTCGTGATGCGTTTGAGGTCAATCAGGAGTTTTTTGCGTAGTCAGTTGCAGCCAGTGTTTTTGGTACTCGCCTGGTTGATCCCAACTCATGAAGCCTTTGTCCGGAGCAGAGCCGCCCAGGTCTGGAGCTGGTCCATGCTGTGTTTTAGCTTTAATTTAACTACATTGCTAATAAAATTTGTTGCGTCTGGATCGGTCTGATTGACCTCACCGGGTCGTTGTGCGTTTGTTTTGCAGTAATTAATTGGTGTCCAGTGTCGCTGCTCTGTGCAAAGATTAATGTGCTGAAAAGTCGGAGGCTTGGCTGCCATTAACACAACACAAACAGATCGGGGCCAAACTGTGCGCCAGAAGTCTTCATGTTTTATTTGCAGCATAAAAACGCTCTCAGTGGCAACTTAAATTATGAACAAACAAACTCTATATTCTCATTTAAAACAGTCAAGCAGCAGCTCTGCAGCTGCAGTGGTGGAGGAAGACACAGTTTTAATATTTGTAAAGCTGATCAGGAGTTCTTCTTTGTAGGCCAGGCCGGCCTCATTAAAGGCCCGGTGTCAGTGGTGACTTTGACATTATTGAGGCTGGAGGCTCCAGCGGGAGGAGGAGGAGGAGGAGGAGGAGGAGGAGGAGGGATGAAGGATGAAGAAAAACCAGGATCATAGAATGATAAATCACCGAAACGGACATTTTAAAGCTGACCTCTGTTCGGTATCTGAGACACACACAAACAGAAGCTCGGGCTCACACACAATGCACAAAGACACAAGACGACACTCGTGCACATTCACTAACTGAGTCCAAATTTATCAGAGCGGCACACACACACACACACACACACACACACGTGACGTGGGCTGAAGATAAGGAAACAAAGGGCCACCTGACCGGCGTCTGTCCGAACGGGAACAGGCGACATTTCCTCAGAGAGGTTTGGTTGGAATATGGTATAACGTCCAAAAGTTGTGTTCGGTGTCATCACTAAGAGATTTGGATCATCAACATGTGTGAGAAGAATCTGCAATCATAACATCAACATTTTCTTTTGACCTCAGCAGTTTTAAAGTTGGAGAAAGCATCAGTGGGAGATGTGAAGACGTTTGTGCGTCAGTATGTGCTGCTGATGTTTAAGACGGACTGAGATCTTCTCCACAATCTGTAATCACGTCCTGCAGTTTCTTTAAACAGCTGTCAGTCGGCCTGCAGCGGTAGAACAGTACGTACAGATTTCATTCTAATCCCGACAAATACATGTAAGCGTAAATGGGATAATTCTCCGAGAGACGGGGGGGGTGATGTAAGGATGTAAATGTTAAATATGATGTGTTTACCTCGGAGCAACAGGACTGTGCTCATGTACGAGCTGAGATAGTGGACGCTTTGAAGCTGATCCAAAGTGAAAATTGTGTGTTGTAGAATGGAGGTGACGTTCCCGCCACACGCCGCCCACACATGATGGGAATGTAGCGCTTCCTGCCACCTTCTCCTTTGTTTTTTCCCACCGTTGGTCACCAAATTTCCTTTCTTCTGCACTTACAGCACCTCCCCGTGTTATTATCCCTCCTCGGCCACCTCGCTCCTCTGTTTGGAGACGGGTAGTCGTCATTTAACGGCGGTGCTGCTTGACGGCGCCATCAGGGGACGAACACAGCAGGGACGCTCATGAATCATGCTGTGTGTGAACTCGTGTGGCCTTCCAACTCTTTGAACACGTTTTAAATTCACACGTGAATCTAATTGTCAGGGAGGTTTTGAGCCAAATCTGGATTTTCTTTTTCTTTTGTCAGTTTTGGAGGAGTTGATGTATCAGATGATGAGACGTCACCTGAGCTGCCATTTTGAGGCCTTCAGTTTGTGGTTTGTCTTTTTGTTATCTTTGTTTTTTTTTTTTTTTTAGGGTATAAAACGTTCATCAGTCCAGAATCTGAACTCCTTCTAACTGCAGAGTCGAGGAGAAACAAACAACAATTCACTCTCACTTTCACACTTATGAGCAATTTAATCACTAATCATCCTGTGTGTGTTTTCGGAGCACCCAGGAGAGCGTGCAGGTCCCAGGCCGGGGTTCGAACCTCCAAACTACACAGCTGAAACATTTACAATTCTCACTACCACAATAAATATTTCACTTTAAATTTAGATTCATGTAAGTTTTGAAGTTCAGATTTGGATTACACAGAAATGGAAATTCATCGAGCTTCAAACTGCAACTGATTTCCAATATCCTCAAACACTTCATCCTCCAATCAACCTCCGAAGCTCCACAGTCCGTTTCACATGTAGTGTGTGTCTGTTGTGTCACGGATAACTCATCCCTGTGGTGGTTTGTTGTCATGGAGACAGTATTGTTTGCGCTGCCCCTCCTCCTGTCACACACGGTCCTCAGGTCTGTGAGGAAACACCGGTAAACATGAAGGAAACGCTCGTCCATCTCAGCTGTTGCACCGATCCTTAAATCACCGAAACAAATCAAAACGCTGACTGTCATAATCACACATCGACGGGTCACATGAGCGCCGACGACCAATCAGCATCAGTCCGGGGTGTCGCTGCGTCTTTAAATCAAAGCTTCTCGTGGGGAGAACTAAGACTTGGTTTTTGAGGTCAGGGTCACCTCAGTGTGATGGTTTAAATTTGTTAAGTTTTATTTCTCTGTTTGCTGTTTTCACACTGAGAAAAGTTCAGTTGAACCAAGTTAAGCTATGTTAAGCTAAGATAAACGAAGGGATGATAAGATGTCTAATTTAAATTTATCGAAAATAGAAACATGAGGTCCGTTTCAGTCGGTGTGTGTGAAATCATCGCACAAATCACCAACTGCTGTCCTGGAAATTAAACTGTTCACGCACAGTTCTACTTCTTATTATTTAAGTCAGACTGCATCAGCTTGATTTTTGTGGATTTTCGTCGTTACCTGACGGACGCTGTGGAGGAATTTCTCTCCCACTTGTGTCCTGTTTTTCATCTCGTACGCTCACAGTCACGCTCTGACAGTTGAGGTCATAATGGCCTAATGGAGCGGTCAGCTAATGTTCTGCTTAACGCCAATTATGGCTGGTGTCCTCTGTTGCCACGGTAACCAAGGTCTCCAAGATGAGGATGCTTTCAGAAGGATAAGTGCCCCGGTGAAGAGGAAAGAAGTGGGAAGACGATAGGTGATGCTGTTCAGGTGTAATCGACCGATCAGATGAGCCTTATTTTGGTGAGATATCAAAAGTGTCCAGTCCAGCTAGTTCCTAGGACCACATGGTCTGGATAAGACCTGCTGGTCTTCCAGCGAATCCCTCTGGCTTTCTGTTGTGGATTAATCATCGTGTTGTAGTTCCAAGTAGGACTCTGCTGGTTCACACTAATCCATTTCTGCAGCACCTTCAATCAAACTCATCCTGTAATCTCCCTCATTATGTTAATTGTCCAGTAACTGTTCATAGATACCAACAAACAACAACCAAACGTTTATCCACTTTAGTGGGATCTCTTTCTTTTTTCCGTCCTTGCTGCTGTCTCAGTCAGCATCAGCAGCCTCCCTGCTGGCAGCAGAAGATGCTTGTTGTTTGCAGCGGCGTCTCACAGCACATAAGGCTGTGAGACCCACCACCACCAAACACAATTACACTGCTGCTTTATAGTTCGCTCTTATCCCGCCTCTCTCCCTTTGATTGAATTTTTCACCTTTGTTCTTCAGGTCAGAAGAAGAAAAGTTTGATCGCAAAACAAACAGGAAGTCAAACATCACTGAGGGTGAAGAAGAATGATGAGTTGTGGATGTGCAAAAAAAGGAAGCCCAGATAATCTTCTCAATACAAACCGGAGTTTGGGGCTTTTGAATTGTAATTAAAGGTCCATGTTTAATTTCTAAAGGATTTTATTTTGAAGAGTCGATGTCCATAAGAAGATATATTTGTGATTTGACAGCTAAAAACTCAAATCTCCTTTGGGGGGGGGGGGCGTGGCTGCTTTGTTGTGACATCACAAAGTCCCAGAAGTCCTGATGGCTGTTTTTAAAGCTCAGTGTGAGCTTTTCTCTGAGGACTGAGACCTCTGAGACTTTTACTGGATTAATATAAAACCTGGACCTGATTTAAAATTAAAGACCACATGGAGGTCTACCTTTGGACCGCATGGACCTTTAATTTGGTCCGTTTTAAGGTTTTGTATTTGCTGCTGTCTCCAGAATCAGACAGAGTTTTGCCCGATGATGATGACGATAAAATCTGTGATTTGCTTCCTCTGTTGTGAGATGAATAAGTGATATGTGAAGCTCGTAATGTGTGTGTAATTGTCGGGTGCTGTTGTGGTGCAGTGTAAACAACTTTCAGAATGAGAAATGGTGCGTGTTGGGTTTAATCTGATGTGAGCTGTTTGGTGTTTCAATGTGATGAGACATATGGAGCCTGATTCTACCTGTTTCTGCTCATTCTCTCTGCTCCGCTCTAACGTTACAGATTGTTGTGGGCGGATGGTGTGAGAGCACAATCAGTCGGTGTGTGTCTTTGTGTGTCTGTGTGTGTGTTTGCAGGGTTTGTGTGGATTGGTGTGGAGACGACCTCCATTGGGAGCAGATATATGATTTAAACTCTGACATTTTTGAGCAAAAAGTAATTAAAAACCTAATTCTAATCATGATGTATTGGTATTAGTGTAATTGATGAAATTAGCATTATTAACTAATCACTCATAAACTAAGTGGCCTAAAATTAAAGGAACATGTTTTCTGTGCTACACTAATGTTACACAGCTACAGAGTCAAACTGCACTCACAAACAAACAGGTTTTATTAAAACCAAATAAAAACAACTTACATTTAACAATTACATGAAAATGTTGTCAAGAGGAAGAAGTCGTACAGTTTGTGTGATCTGCACTCGATCTGTCTGATCTGATCATGAACGAACACACACAACTTTATTTTTGGGTTTTATTGGATCAAATGTTTCTTCTTTTTGCGCCTGTAGACAGATTTCATTGCGTAATATGTGATATGTTTATTTTATTGTTGTTCTTCTATCTCCTTCTCTTTTATCTGGCTTTATTTTTCTGTGAAAATTTTTAGGACTTTGTTAAGAAATGAGCTACAAAGAAGGATTCCACTAATGGTAAAGAGCACAGATTCATGTTAATTAATGCCAAAATGAAAGATACATATAAATATATATTATAGGTTGCTAAATCAGTTTCTCGTAACCTTTTGGATCGATCAGTTTATTGACGGACTGTAATTGAAAAAGCCCCTGGTGGTGGGTCTGACACGCTCCGGTAATCTGAAATATTACCCCGACACTTCCTCTGGGATTGGCGGAGGACGGAGACGAGGGCACAGATCGCTTTGAAGCGTTTTGACTGATGTGTCGGCTGAAACTGAGCCTCTTTTCACGGTTGGACTTCAGAAACGCTTCTTAACGTCAGGAAGGAGGGAGAGGTTTTCTGAGGCCGGACTCTCAGGAGGAAGAGCAGACTGGGATCAGTAACAGACCATTAGAATTAATTTATTCAAGCTGTCACAGCCACTTTAAAGTGGAGAATGAATTAGTGAAAGCAAGTTATTTATTTATATTTCGGACTGAGCTATAGTTAAAACGGACCAAAGAGTAGATCCACACTGTTCTTCCTCTGTTGGCCTCTTCATGCTCAGCCTGGATATGGATCCAATGTTTTAAATCTATAACGTAGCAGCACAAATGCCTTCAGACCTTTTCATCTCCTCCCAGACGTGACCAGATCTCTCAGTGTGAGATGAGAGAGGTTACGTGAGACTAACGAGGTCAGCTTCAGACATACTCAGGAGAACATAAACAGCACGAATCCTTCGAAAGATGGATTCCACTACTTTATGAATCGATATCGGTTTATTTAAATGGCCATCGACTTAAAGCCAACCGTGTGTGTACAGTATCTCTGATATGAGAAGGATTATTCTCTGTTCACAGCTGCTGTTTGTTCGGCTACAGTAAAAATATCCATCATCCCTCCTCTGCAGAGGTCGTACCTGTGAATCCCTTCAGTTGTTTCTCATCTTCCTTTTTATCCCCGTCACTCCCTCCTTCAATCAGGGTTGTGATGGATTTGAGCAAAGGATGATGGGAGTTCCTTTACTCTTCACAGGTTTAACTCTTTCTCCTAAAAAAGATCACCAAACCTTCAGCATGAAATGAAGAAATATTCCTTTTAGTTTTACATGTTTTACATGTAAAACCTCATCAGGTTTTTGTCTTCGGCTGTGTGTGAACTCATCGAGCTTCTTTTCCAAACATTCCTGCTCCTCTGTGTTTGTTAGGAAGGCTCATATCCAGCCCTCCCTCCGGAGTTTCAGCCGTACAGTAACTATTGATCAATGCTTTTGCTTCCACTGAGCTTCACTTCGTGGCATTTTGAAGAGAATTAAAGTTGGCACATGTCGCACTGCCGGCACTCATTCAGTCAACTCAATCGATTTAACGTCTGATTTTAGGGGCTGCTCGTCTCGGAATATGGAGACAAATGGGAATCTTCTTCGTCTCAGTTCAGACTTTATTGTTCAGTAAAAAACAGAAACGGGAATTAGGCCAAAACAGCAAGCCAAGAATGAAAACCACAATCTGGAAATGATGAGTTAAATAAAGAAATAAACAGATTAAGGCCAATACTGTGATATGAAAAAAAGCTGAATTGTTTCCGTTCACCTGCTTTTCTTTTTGCAGATCAGCCTTACAGCATTAGCAGTGACTCCCTGAAGCAGGTCCTTCGGTTCAGGAGCTTTACATCTTGTGGTTGATGCCGTTTTCACCTTTTTCAGCCGACAGGGTTGTAAAGCAGCGCTGCGTTTTCCGCTCGGCTTGGTGTCGCTGACGCAGCAGCAGAAGTGTCTTTGTTCACTTCCTCCTGCCTGGAGCATGTTACACGGGTAATGGTTTCTTACATCAATACCATTTTAGCCGCCGTGTTTTCAGCGGCCCTGACTTTAAACCGAGGCGATCGGAGCTCCCTGTTGAACTTCTGTCAGCGGGACAAATGGAGGGGTCTGTCCGAGCAACGGTACGTTTGATTTCCTCCTGGGGCATTCTGGGAGCTGTGGATAACACTCAGAAATGTAGGTGCTAAAAGAAATTACTATTGATCTATGACTTTAAGCGGGTGTGGGGGTCACACACAAGGACAAGCAGCATTTGGACTCACTGTATTTGGTTGTATGCATCCAGATAGGCCTGTGTGAAGGGAGGGGGGGTCACTCATTGATTTGGTTTTTGTCATAACCAGGAAGTCATGGAAAGAAACGGAGGGATGTCAGATGACGTGAAAGAGGAAAAAGCTGAAATCTCTGAATCTCTTTTATATCCTGCGTGTGAGAGTATTCTACCTGATGTTTGCTTGATATTGATACTTGAATGTGCAGAACTGCAAAGCGGCACGTTCAGGTTTTCCATAATCTGCAATTAAGGCTGCAAAATCTTTGTCTGAAAACTTTAATGGATTTTAACTTCACCTGAAGTGAGTAGGTGGAGTGAAGGAGCTGTAGCTGCGTTCAAAGTTTTTCTTCACAGTATCTGACTCGTGTTTTAGAGAGAAACCGGCTGTCCTCAGACACAAAGACGTGCTCGTGTTTCTGAAGATGAAGAGAGAAAAGCTGCTTCCTTCATTGAGCCTAACGAGGCAATTAATGCCTGAACCTCTAACAGACTGTCTCCTTTCGTCCTGTTTAGTTTAAAAACAGCACTGTTACCTCGAAGGTTGGACGATCAGCTGCACACTTACTTAGTTTCTCACTTCAGTATAAATAACGAGTTTCCTGCTCCCTTCAGCAAAAAGTGCAGCAATAAAACAAGTTTTAAGAGGAGGCGCTGCTGCCTTCCTCTGCAGCACACGCCAAACTGAAATTTAAAGCCAGGCTCCATTGACCGAGCATCCCAACAAAAAGTGCCCAATCATTCATTAAAATATAATACTTGAACTTGACTTGTTCTAGCCGGCTGCTGAGGGTCTCTCATGAGCCACGAAGAAGCTGTTCAGTCTGCTGAAGCTGAATTTGATGGTCAGGCTGTTAAAAACATTCCTGTCTTGTTTTTGTGTTTCTCCTCAGCATCTGTTCAGGGACTGAAATGTTGAATAAATAAACAGGAGCCGCGATGCTGACCTGGAGCAGCGTGCCGGATTTTCTTTCTTTGGAGGTGTGACGGAGAAAATGCTTCATTTTCTTCCAATTTCACCGGCTCACTCAGACACGAGCGGTAATCTCGGTCACGGCGGAGCCGTCGAATAAGATTTTAGAGATTTGGATGATTGTGAGCGAGACCTTCTCAATTGGGGTCAATCGTGGCCTCGTGCATATCGAGCCGACAACAGAGCCGAGATTCCTTCTTCTGTTTAGTTTTTGCTTTCAAACTGACAGTTCCAACTAACTCTGGGAAACTTTTAAGAGCTCCAGTTTCCCCGGGGGTTCCTATTATTTACTCCATTTACACTGGATTTGCCATTTAGCTTAAGTCTTTCATTTAAACTAAGGACTCGAAACCCTTGAATTTAATCAGCACCCCTCTGCTGCAATCACAGCCAAAGAGAACATTAGGAGTCGCAGAAGGCGCAGCGTTTACTGCAGGGACGCCGAACCGGATGGTAAAATAATGTATGTAAATGTCAGGTTTCAACAATCATCCATGAAACAAAGGCAGGAGGGTGTGTGTTTTCATTTGTCAGCGATAGCTTTTGTTTCGGAGCATCATGTTCAGCAGCCATGAGCAGAAGTTTAATGAGCTGCAGCACAGTCTTCTCCTTCATGTGATCCAACTGGACCGTGTGGACCTTGTCCAAATCTAGTGTTCCACTCTGGGCTCTCCATCTTTAGTTTTTTCCTGCACTGCTGCAGTCGCACAAAAGGACAAGCAGCATCTGGACTCATTGTGTTGGACTGTGTGCTTCCATCAAGGTCAGCAGGGTGGGTTGTTAACCAGGAAGTGATGTAACAGCACGATGAGCCGTCCTTCATTTCTGAGCGTTTAACTCCTGTAACTTTCCAGGATCTGGTTTCTCTGAGAAATCTAAAATCAAACACAACAAAAGCGCTCCAGAACCTTTAATGGTTTTTGTTCATATTTGGGTCGAACAATTCAAAATAAATGTCGATTTGTGGACTCAAAGTGGCTCAAAGTCTTTGGTAGTTATAGCGAGAGTTTAGTTGGAGCAGTTTTTTTGTTTTTTTTTTCTCTGAAGTCGAACTTGACAGGAAATCTTTTGTCCTCTGACTGAGGCGTTTTCAATCCTAATGAATTTCGTCAGGTCGTCAGCCCACCTGTTCTCATAATGAACCGGGCTTCTGCACTGCGGCCTCCTGGGAATTCACTTTGGCATCGATGAGCAACAACTGCTCAACTTCTGCCTGCTCTGCTGAGCTTCACGCGTCCTCCAGCGTCCGATTGTTTGTCGTTTAGCTCAGTTCAACGAATAAATCTTTTTACTCTCCTTCCTTCTCAACATTCATCCTCTTTTGTCCATCCGGATTCTCCCTAATTGGCCTGATTATGATCCTCCTCCATTCTATCTCCTTTCCTTTCCTCAGTCTTTTTCAGCTGTCTCCCCTCCTGGTGTCTCTTCCTTTCTCCGTCTCTCTCTCTCTCTCTCTCTCTCTCTCTTGGAAAGCTGTACCTCGTGCCGATGCTTTTGTTAAATTCCGATTAGCAGCCTGCAGTTACACTCGTACGTTCAGGGGCCGCTCATCAACATTCATCTCCATGACCGCTGCTTTTGTTCGTCGGGACTCTGCATCCGCCCCACCAATTACTCTGAAGGTGCTGCAATTTGCAAATGGTGCTAAATAGTGAAACTGATGTGGTTAAAGCATCAGGGAGGATGTTCACGGTTTTGGTTTTGATAGTGAAGCAACGAGGACCAGGACCAATCAGACCCTGGATTGTTTTTAAAGCTCCTTTTTCTTAGCTCAGTCTGTTTCCTCTCCCTTCACCTCCTGGCTGTACAGTCACACTTTGAGTCTGTGCTCATTATAAGCAAAACAAAACTCCTCTCACAGAAACACTGACACAGTGAGACGTTACTGCAGCATCAAAGTCGGGTGGATGTCCCTTTAATAAAACTGGAGTCCTGGTTCTTCTGCTCAGCTCTGAAACCTCCGACGCCTCATAAAAAAAACAAAACAAAAAAACACTCATCTAAATGTGTTTACGGTGAAAACAGACTTGATTAAATCATGACGAGACTTCGGCGTCTCCTCGAGCTTCGTGTATCCAACAGTTTCTTTCTTCTTCTAACTGTGTTTTCTTGCGTCGGCTTCATGGAACTGATTCTATCAACGAACCGACTCCCAACCTTTATATAACGGGAGATGTGTGCGGTAATTCGCTTTTCTTGAGATTCAGTAAAAATATTCAGTTTAATTTGTAGAAAAGCTTGTTAGTGGTCGGACACAGAAGGAGATGTGTCTTTCTGATCTCTTGGTGGTCTTTAAATGGCTTGTCGTCCAGGTTTATAGACCGTCGATGGTCTGGGCTGGAGAAAGACATACTGGACTCTCTGATCCGGTTTTAGTTGGCTGAACCAGGTGGATGCTGGATGGTCCCTGGTCCTGAATATCCCGTCCTGACTGGGACTGTCAGTTTGGTTTTATTCAATTTGCTTCCATCTCGTTTTTGGATTGTAATTTTCAGGTCGCTTTGTGTGTTAAATAAAAGTAAAAATGACATTTTGAGCTACATTTGTTTTCCTCCATGCTGGAGTCTTTAAATTTTTTTTTGCCTGGGGCCTCTTTGATTGAATCTCTGTGCGGCTGCTGGATGTTGATATATTGATTATTGGGAGTCCCTTTGGGAGACAGAGGACCTTCACAGAAGAGATTGAATTCCCCAGAGAAGATACGTCCAACACACTTCTTATCTAGCGACTGTGACCACAGCAGGGATCTCTTCAAGTGCAATCTTCAGCTGCTTCCCCGCTTAACACCGTCCTCACTCTCATTATATTCAGTAAATATGGTGTCTGGCACTGATACAACACAGAGTGAATGCTTTTACACTGTTTTGTGTAACAAAGAGGTGTTTAATTTGTACTATTGTTATTGTCACCAAAGAGAAGCCAGAGACGGGATGGAAAACTCCACAGAGATGATTTTTTTTCTTCTTAAAATTTACAAAAATCTAAATCCTACAGTTAAAATACGGGACGTGAAACTGGTCGTCTCCGGACTTCAAGCTCAACAGGACGTCTCAGTAATAATAATATCAATATATCAGCTGGAGTGACAGATGGGCTGAGCTGTCTGTGCTTCTCCTTTTAAGAGCCAGCTTTGCCGATTCTTTGCGTTTTTGTTGTGTTGGTACAACAAAAACACAAACTGATGGATCCACAGCATCAATATCACAAAAAAGACATCCTTTGTAAAGAACCCAATCAGTGATCATTTTAGTGAACAAATGTGTTCACAGAAAATACAACACACATGTTTAAGGAAAATATTGTTTGTTTCATTTTTTATGTTTATATAAAAACATGTGATGTTAAATTCTTATTCAGCACCTTGTTGTCTGAGACACGTCTCTGTATGGATGTCTTATTATGTGATATCACTGTGTGTACAGTGGCTGTGGTGATAATTATCTCATGTTCTCCTGTAACTTCGATCGGACTGCTGTTCATGTATTTGGGCTCAACTTCAGTCCGATCCTCTCACAGGAAGAAGAAGAAGAAGAAAAAAAAAAAAAAGCTTAATCGTGATTAGAGATGAACACAAAGGGCTCAGTGTCCAGTCGCCACACGGGGATTGATGGAGCTTGGCGTGACGGTTATTGAACCCTCTGATTCCCAGCAAATTCCGCCAGAGTTTGTGAATAAGTGCGAGAGAGAGTAGATGAATTAATAAGCGATGTGGGAGATGTGTTTCTGAGCAGCCGGTGGAGTAACGGCCGTATGTCAGCCGTGCCTGGCTTCCCGCCACGCTCCGCCATGATGAATCTTCTAGGAGTGATGAGTGGGGTGATTCACATAATGAGCTGCAGGGTGTTTTATCACCTGGTCCGGCACGGAGGCTGGCAGGGCAGACGGGGAGGCTTTCTATCACCTGATGGAGCTTCGTGGCGCAGCGGCTCCTGTGTGGTCAAGTCTGTTGGAGACATCTCGTCTCCAAATACCGAAGATATAAACAGGATGTTGATGTTTTTCTTCCTGCACGTCACAAACGAAAGACCTGAGCCTCTGTCCAAACCCAACAGACATCAACTGTTTGTATGTGTGACTGTAGACCCCCCCCCCCCCCCACCGGCAGAGACTGAGCCCCAGAGAGAGTGAGACATGGAGTGTTTCTGTTCATGATTCAAACACGTCTGTTTTCTCAAAGTTGTCTTTCTTCCTTCAAAATGGAGGGTTCCCTCTTTGCACACTTCCTGTTTTTTGATTCTTCCCCCTTTTGCACTTTTCCTCCTTAATCTTGTTTTGTTCCGCTTCCTCCACCTTCCCCCTCCGTCCTTCCCCCGGTACTTTTGTTCCTGTCGTCTCTTTCTTCTCAGAACTCTCTTTCCTCCAACTCTCCCTCCTCTCCTGCTCTGTAATTGAATTACTCGTCGTGCAGGGATCATGCTGATCCGTTCACGGCAGCATGAAAACCTAAAACCTTCCCTTCCTCCGTCTCCCTCCTCTGCCCAGTGCACTTCTGGCCTTTATCTTTTCATTCCTCTTGTTAGAAACGGTAAGCCTGAGTTTAGGGGATGTGCAGACTTGGTTTTCTTCTCCCTTTTGACCCCCACATCCACAACAAGCAGGAGCACTTTGGCTGCATCAGTTGTGCAGAAAACTATTTTTGAATTAGCTGTTCAAATGCGGATGTGGTCTGAGTACAACTCTGGAGCCACACAAATTGCTTTTAGTGCATTTAAAACGACATGTTTTGGGCATATGAGCAGAATATATAAAATGAAGTAGATGGACTAAAGCCGTAAACCTTTGGACAGAATGTACTGAGCTGTTCCACGTTACAAAGTGAACATTTTGTCCTCCGTGTTTTACCGTTATATTCTTCTTTCTGTTTCCTGGATGACTGAATTGAGATTTTTTTTTTTTTTTTTTTCCCCCCCACTCACGCTTTATGTCTGTGGGGACATTTTGGTTGGACACCAGTTTCACCCGCAGCTTCATTCAGCAGCTACAGCGCAGAAGTTCAGGAAAGATTCAGACGGACGAGCAGCAAAATATGCAGGCAAGGAAATAATACGTCTGCACGATTCCCTTTTCACAGTCTGAATAAAACAAGATAAAAATTCTACGAACTGTCTCTTTACCTGCGGACGCCTCACCACAGTTGTTTCAATCAGAGCTTTATGTCCATCTCTGTCATATTTTATTATAATTCCTGTGGTGCGCTCATGTCTACATGAAGATAAGGCCTGTCTCTTTTAGCTCTGCTTTTGGTCTCCACCTCCACCATTGTTAAAACATAAAACATCTGTTAGACTGAACTTAGTTTTATAGTTTTGGTAAAAGGTTGTTCATTGTTGTTAACAGACTCCCCCCCCCCCCCCCCCCCGAGCTGAGCAGAGACCCTGCTCTGGGACTCCTCAGCTCGGGTTCTCAGACCGGGATCAGCTGGCAGGTCAAGAATCCAATTCACCTTCAGACAGAGTCCTTCAACTCCGTCCTTTTCAATATCTCCCCTCCTTTCTTTTCCTCTCCTCTCCTCTTCATGCTAAAATATCAAATTGTAATTGTGGAAGAAAAAACAAACACACTGAACCTCCGAATTGATCCCAATGAGCAGCAGGCCCTTAGTACGGCAGCTGTGTGAGTGTGTTTGGGTGAACGAGGCTAAGTGGAGAGCTTTGTCCTTGTCGGGCTGAACATTATAATAAAATATATAAATACAGTCCGTTTAGTGCTGGAGGCCTTCCTGTGTGCTGATACTTTCTCAGTTTATGAGCGACAGCTTCTGTCTGGATGTCGAACGGCTTCATGATGGAAATTTAAGGTTCACACATCCAGCCGTCGTTGTTGCTTTTAACCACGATGGCGATCGTTCTCTAACTTTGATTGTTCCGTCAACCTAACAGAGTCAACCAAAGTGTCATAAAAGGGTTCATTTTTTATTTTAACAATGATTATTATGATTATTTTATTTTTTATTTTTTTGCATCAATCTTACCAATTCACTGATTCAGGAAACAATCCTGCGGCTGGCTGGTTAGGATGGCTGTTGAATTCTGGTGTTAAATGGAGCTTGGGCCAAACGATAGACATATTTAGTATTTCTAAAGATGTGTCTTTGGACAAAGAGCTGTCAGCTTCAGTTAAAGAGGTGACCTGATATGTCTATTAGAGCTGTATTATATTAAACTGGGTGTTGAATGATTGAAACTTAAGGTTCTTTGTCCAGAAAAGTGTTTCTGCTGCTGCTTTTACAAACAGCTCGATGAAATACGTTTTGGATCAAACCTGAACATCCACATAAAACTTCCAACACCAAGAGTGGAAAGGTTGTAGAAGCATCCGTGAACACATGGTTTAAACCAGCTCCTCTTTTTTAATCTCTGTCCTTTTATTCATCTGGCAGGCGGCGAGCAGAAATTATTCTGAGGTCAGTGAAGGTAGATGAGAGCCACAGGAGAACATCATGGAGAAGGCTCAGCACGGCTCAGCAGAGGTGCTCTAACCTTAACAAAGCCCCAGTTCTGACCCAGACCTGGACTGGTCCCTGGACTGGACCCCGCAGTTCTGTGTCCTTTCTGTCTTTCTGTCCTCTTTGCTGCATCTCTTCGTGGGTGCAGTCCAAAGACAGGCATGTCCCCCCCTCCATTCAACGTCCCCTCGGTTCCAGCCGGTCATACATTTTTATTCCTGACCTGTCAACATCACGTCACCGATAATCACGATATAAATGTGTATGTCTTCATACGTCTCCACTCAGGATGAGATATAAAGTGTTTCTGGAACACAGCGTGTCCGTCAGGTTTATCTCTGCCTCGGTGGATCACAACCATCCACACACACAGACACAAAGGTCAGAGGTTTTTTTTTCCTTCCTCTGTCATAGTGCGACCTTTCTTTGAACGTGCACCATCAAAGCTGAAGGCTTTATAGTTCTCCATCTTTAACACACACCTCCCCACAGTCACCGGGGTACAAAAAAATAAAAATAAAAGTTCAAGGTTGGCACAGAGTGTCTGAGAATCGTACGTCTGAAATTTCCTTTAGCTAAGCTGAAATACACAATCAGGAGGCGATCAGTCATGTAAATACTGTTTGTCCACATATTTAAATACTCTGGTGACCTGCGGTTGTGTCTCTTTTGTGCGGTCATAATGGTTTTGGGTTTCTTTAAAGGTCTTGCACGATTGAAGTTTGCGAGATCCAACTTTATACATCAGACTTTTGAATTTTTGGGTGCCTCGGCTAAATTTCAGTCCTGTAACGGTGATGTCAGAGCAGCCTGTATAGTTCCTGTTCCCTGAGCCGAGCAGGGAGCACAAAGGTCCTTTCAACGCTCAAAAAGGCTCACGATGATGTACGAAAAGGCAGAAATAAGAGAGATGCATTCCAGGCAGGCCGTCTGATTGCTTAGTTTGTTGTTCAGTTGTGTGTGTTTTAGCACATTAGTCTCCTCTCTCCCAGTCGGGTGTATGAACAGGTGGGTTGTGTTGAACCTTTGTCTGCTGCACTGAGCGGCGGCTCCGTACGAACAAGATAGTTTGTCGCCGAATATTTGTTAGCGGAATCTGTAATATATTTGACGTTTGTCTCAAGTTGAATGGTGTAAATGACAGATTTGTGTATGAAGTCATTATGATTTATGAACCAGATGATGATGTGTGTGTGTGTGTGTGTGTGTGTGTGTGTGTGTGTGTGTGTGTGTCAGAAGTGGCTCTTAGAAAAGTTTAGCTCTAACCACATTTGAGTGAACTGAGATCAAATTCTGTGTTTCACCTTTGCCACCACTCAGGCTCCGTAGTCAGGTTACTATGGCAATGGCAAAATGTATTCAGGTGGCGATGATGGTGGCAGTGGTGGCGTTGGCGGTCGAGGGTTAATGATCAACTTCCTTTTACAGCTCAACTATTTCCTAATGATCCATTAATGCTGCGGCCGGGTCAAAGCCGAGACACGTGGAGGGAGAAGTGTTCTTATCGCACCGCGACTGCCATGTATCTGAGCGAGCATGTGTTTGTATAGACACACACACACACACACACACACACACACACACACAGAGTAAACACCCAGTCACTAATAGCCAGTGTCTTGGCCATCTGAGGGAAGAGAGCTCAATTTTTAGTTCTATTCCAAGATTCATGATTAAACATTTTGGCAAGACTGGTGTGTGTCTGTGTGTGTCTGTGTGTGTCTGTGTGTGTGTGTGTGTGTGTTAAGGAGGCAGTCACTTTAATCAGCTGCTGCAGGTCTTGAGGTGAATTTGGAAACCAGAATCTCTCTTTGCTGCAGGACTTCAGTGCCAGACTGAAGTCATTAGCAGCATTTTCTGATGTATCTCCTTCTTCTAATTGTCGCTCGTGGCGGCTTCCTCGCCAAACAGAGAAGGCGGGCGGCGGTTACAGAGGTGTTGTATGGATCTGAGCTTCGAGTAAAGCTGAACTATCACCACTGACCAGAGCGGTCACAAATGATTTTATTCGTTAACTTTATTGTTCTTAAAAAAAAAAAAAAAAACCCCATAAAGAAGAAAGGTTACTTGTTGAATTTTAAAGGACTGTACACTCTAAAGGTTTAAGGTAGACCTCCATGTGGTCTTTGATTATAAATCCAGTTTAAGCCAGTTTATATTAATACGGTGAAACCAGCTCAGGACTTTTTCAACATTGTGAAAACTGCTTTTCTGTGGTTTTCTCTATCTGAAGGAGATCAGAGGACTAAGATGATCCACCTTCTCATTTTGTTGTGGTTGGAGCTGAAAAGCTTTGCGTCGAGGACTTCTTGTCCTGCGTCATCCGCGGCGGATTTAGTTTTAATCTCGCCGCATGACACCCGGTGACATTTCAACGTAGAGGTGGACTTCAGATCACATCTGTTCCACATTAACATGCAGCCGCTGACGGGAAGTTTAAATTCATGCATGACCAGAGGAGGCTGCGCTGACCTGGCTGCACCTTTTGTGTAAGTCTGCCCGTGAATGTACTCATGAAGAATATGTTCCTAATGAGGTCGAGTTAAAGAACATCCCACAGAGGGTCAGACCTGGACCAGGACCTGAGCTCCATTAGTGCAGGAGGGAAAAAGATGAGAGGGGAGCTTTGTGAGGCTGAATTTTGTGTTCAGCTGTGGAGAAGGAAGGAGGGACTGGAACACAAAGCAGACGGACGCTGTGCTTCTGTGTGTGTGATCACTAACATGTTCCTCTATCTGCGGCTTTTAGTCCTTCGTCCGTAAGCCGCGGAAATGTCTGGAAAAACAACAAGATCTCTGTTTAATCCTGCACTGTGTTCTCTGTTCGACCGGCACGGAGCTGGTTTGAAATTATCCCATTTTTGCGTCACCATGCTTGCGTCTTTACTGATGACGAGGCAGATTTCATTGCTGGAATGAACTCCAGAAGAAGAAGCTCAAAGTGACCTCAGACTCGTCCTCTGCAGCCGATGAGCTGCCAAAACATCCACAAAATAACACAAACAGCACGTCCGTGTAGTTTATCAGTTTAAATTAGTCAATGAATGGGTGAAATTCAATTTTGATATCAGTTCTAATCTTTAACGTTTTTAGTCCTACATCGTCACCATGGCAACAGCAAACCCGTTGAGCAGTACAACTGTGATTCATCTTTTTACAGCGCTGAAATATTTTGTTCAGGAGCTGCATGAAGGAAACTTAATTTCTAGCTCTGCATTTGGTCTCCTCCAGCTCCTCAGGGGACTAAACCGCTCTGACTCTTATTGATCCAGGTTAATTTCAGTTTGTTTTGAAACTTGTTTCTCTCCATCGAGAAGTTGTGAACGCACAGAATTTATTGCGTCAGATCCAAATCACCTTTGCCGTGTGTGAGTGTGTGTGTGTGTGTGTGTGTGTGTGTGTGTGTGTGTGTGTGTGTGTCTGTGTGTGTATGTTTGTGTGTGTCCCTCCCCATCTTAAAGCAGCAGTCAGCACTCACGTGGGCAGCCTGTACAATATCAGAAGATACTGGCCAACATTCAGCTCCACGACTTCAAACACCGTAATGTAGTTCTCTGTGTGTGTGTGTGTGTGTGTGTGTGTGTGTGTGTGTGTGTGTGTGTGTGGGAGTTAGAAACACTGTGTTCTTCTCATCAGAGCCCCACCCTCCCTACTGTCTCCATGGAAACGGAACACAATTGGTACCTGTCGCCTGGCAACATTGCCTGGTGTCTTTGGGACACTGAGCTGCTGGCAGAGAACGTGTGCACACACACACACAAACTGTGTGTTTGCTGCCTTCTGAACCGCAGGGATCTCTCACGTGGGTTGACGATGCGTTGACAAAACTGATGTGTTTCTCATCAGTGCTGTCGGTTTGTGTGTTTTCGTGCCGGACGCTCAGATGAACCTCAGAACATTAAACGCCACTTCAAGGGGCCGAGCTGACAGCCGGGAGCCGGAGAATTCCCACAACCGTTCCCAGCGCTCCGTTTCTCCTCACGGAGCTATCTGATCATGAAGGCCTAAAAATAATACAGTGTAGATAATATTCAGGCTCCTTCACTTCGGCTCGGCGTTGTTGGGCTGTACGTTTATTTCAAAGTTAGATTCTCTGCTGGAGAAAACCAGAGGATGAGGGGAGCATTTAAAGTTTTCCAGCTTTAAACGGAACATAAACACACATAACAACTAAAAGAGCCAGTTTTCAGATGAACTGAACAGAATATAACCATCAGCTGGAGACGGAGGGCTCAACACAAAAACAAAAAGCCAGCACTGTCCATCACAGAAACACAGATTTAGGGCTGCTGAACACAAACTGACCGTCTTTTATAACACAAAGGATGAAAAGTCATTTTACTTTTTTGTACTTCCTGGTTGCTTACAGCTCCGAGCCGCCTTGTGTCCCAGCTCGCAGCCTTTTTCATCACTTTTTCCAGCGACCATTTAAAAAGACTAGAAGTTTGTGTGTTTGGTTGTGTTGTTTTCTGAACTTGTCGGTGTTTTGCCTGTTTGCATGTGTCTTCTTAAGTCGCTGTGTGTTGTCGCCTCAGTGTGAGTTTAAGTTCTGCGCACAAAGAGGCTGCTGATGAGACGCCCTGAAGGTCCACACTGATTGGACGATTATCGCTGAAGCGACTCTCTCAGCTTTGTGTCACGTTCTGTTAGATGAACAGAATAATAACTTTCTGCAGCTGGTCAGTGCGCCGACACACACACACACACACACAAACACACACACGTTGTGCTGGAGGGAGACGGCTCCGACAGCAGCATATTCAGGTTTCTATTTTAGCTCCTGTGACAGGAGGAGGGTGACGGCCTCTCGCCTCAGAGCCTCAGAGGACCGTGTCCTCATGCATGTGTGTCTCTGTGGACTGTGGATGAATATTGTGTTCATGTGGACTCGTATCCACGAGGTCGTGTGCAGCTTTACACAAAAAAGGAATTCTCAGTTTCAGCTAATTTCTTGGAAAGTTTCCTTCTAATTTTCTAAAACTGATCCGGTATTCAGCTGATAAGTGCTGGGATTCTTCCCAGAAGGCTTTGCTGCTCATTATAAAGGAAATTGGTTTAACTGGTTTAGTTATGAAGATCCTACTTCTATTATCACATTTTTAGACGATCTAAAGGTCCATATGGTCTGAAGGTAGACCTCCATTTGGTTGTTGATTTATAAATCAGATCTAGGTTTACATTAATATAGTTATAGTATCAGTCAGTAGTCAGCTGTAGGCCCAAGCAAAACATTAAGACCTGATTGTCTATTATTAGATGAAACTAAACTTTACGACATCGATTCTTTGGCACTTTGAGCTGAATTCTTTCCTGTAATAGAATCAGTCATCTGTTGAAAGCTTTCATGGATGTTGATGTCGGTTTGTGAGCTACATGATCTCCTGTTTATTTCTAAATAAATAAATCTAACGACTGCAGCAATTAAAACTCCACTTATCCACTTCCATATAACGAGCACCACAGTGCTTTTGCCTCTAATGGAAATATGCTTGTAATTCAGAGCAAAACACCAGCTAATAATCAGGAAATGATGACCCACAAATACGAAGACGAGACATCAAATGATGATTTTTAAATTAGAAAGTGTCATTTAAACGTGAATGTGGGTGAATATGATTCAGTGTGTTAAAGCTCTGAGGACAAACTCCCTGGAGCCCTCAGAGCTTTAACATATAATGTGCGTGCACATGATTCATGATTTTCACACACACACACACACAGGAAGAGTTCAGCTGGAGGTCAAAGAGTTCATTTTGGTGTCAGCCTTCAACACCACGTCAACACAGATCATCCCAGCTACACTCAGTGACACACACACACAGATGCAGAACGTTGATCTGTCGACCCCTCAATCACACAGCTGGGTGAAGCTGCAGCAGAGCAAATGATGGAGTAATTTATCGTTCATCACCTGATCTTATCTGATAAAATCGCTCTCTTTTTTTTTTTTTTTTTTTTTTTTAACACTTCTCGTTTTCATATCCAAGCTGATATTCAGACAGCCAGAGGGGGAATAAAGGCTCTAACACACAGCGAGGCTCCTAACAACAAGATGTCAGCGGTTCTTGTGATGGAATGATTAAAGTACGAGGATGTAAACTTTTGTGACTACTGACGAGGATTGCGTGCTGCAGTTGGATTATTTCTCCCACTTAGATCATCTATCAGTCAGATTAAAGGATGGCAGTGGAACAATGTTGACCAAGTCGCCTGTTAAAGCGTCCTGACATCCATATTATTCGGAGGCAGTTTGAGAAAGGCCGTCTCATTCAGATTTATTTTGGTGATTTTTATAGCTTTATTTTGGAAATCGTCACTCAGGTGGCAGGAAACAGTCGTGCTGCTGTTGCAGTCATGTGATTTAACGTCAGACACACAGTCAGCAACTTCCTGCAATTTGTAAATTGCAGTGCTTTTATTGCAGACTGTCAGTCAAACCCTCATCATCATTTCCTGTCACTCTAAACTGCACCTTCAAATATTCTGTCTATCTTTATATTCACTTTCATTTCTTTCCTTCTCATCATTTCCTATAAAGAAGTGAAAACTACAATCAGCAATAATTTGTCCCTTCAAACACGAATCACTGGTGTGTTAATCCGCTGCTGAAAATAACCCCCAACAAACGTACATGAATGGGATTCAGACTGCGACTGTTGAGGGAAATTGAGTTTTGTTTTTCTTCAATAGGACCAGCAGAGTCCCGTCCTTCAGCTCAGGGATCAGAAAAAAGGAAAATGTAATAAGACAGACTTTTTAAAATTATTATTAATAATTATACTTTCAGTGAATTACAATTGTGCCGCCTTCTACCTCAGATATATATGATGTATAGAAGATTTTTGAAACAGACTGGAGGAGTCGGGGATCAAACCTCTGACTCTCTGTAACACATTCTCTCCAAGCTAAGCCAGATTCTCCTTCACTTCTTTTTGTGTTGTTTGAAAGTTGTGCAGTGATGACACCGACAACAATAAGTGTGTGTGTCCGGCAGAAAGCCAAAGCCGACTGCTCTGTCCCCAAACTCTGCTCCCTTTTATCTGGAGAAAGATGAGAAAGAGATGAAAACAAATCAGTGTCTCCGTGGACCAGAGTGGCCTGCTTTCCTTTCTCAGTTCCTTCTCCGCCCCGTCTCTGTTTTATTCTCCTGCCATCAGCTTTACTTCAGTGTGTGTTTCGTCACCACCTCCTCTTTATCCATCACTTCCTGTCTCATCTTTCTCCCAGCATGCACGGCCCCTCTCTCCTTTCTGACTTTTCTTCCTCGTGCACTGATATTCTCCCTCCTCCTGTTACAGTTACAACACCTGCTATTAACCCCCCGTGCTTGATGTGTGACTCTTTAAAAACAGCGGAGAGGCGCTCGTCATTATTTCTCTTTAATCTGCGGCGATGGCAAACAAAAGTGCATGAGATTAACATCAAAGGGTGCAAAAGTACGTGCACACCCACACAAACACCGTCCGACCCTTCCCACCTTCTCAAAGCTGCTGCCCAGGGTCCCTTCAAAGGCGCTTTGAAAGAGCCCTGATTACCTGGCAGACTGTGACCGGCTTACAGGCCTCTCCTCTGATTCACAGCTTTTTCTAAGGAAGTCAGAGAACGTATGACTCTGCATTCACTCATTCTGCAGGATTTTTAATGTGCGGGGGAGTTTTTCTAACACACGAGTGTCGGCACTTGTTGGAGCATGAAGGTCTGATCTGCACTGGGAACATTTAAAGGACTGAGCCTCTCACACCTTCAGATCATCTTCAGTCCTGATGACTGCGGATGAGACGGCTGTGGTGCAGGTTAGACAGAGCGGGGGTGAAGCTGCATTGTGATGGTGATGGATGTTTTAATGAGAGGGCTCCACTCCTGCTGCTGGTCTGGTCTGAACTGGATCACTTGTTGAATGTGCAGCACTGGTCCATTTAAACTGAGCGTAGGTGAGCAGGGCGGACTGTAGATACATTACTGAGCCCAGACAGACCCTTCCTGCTCACCCTTGCAGCAGTTCAAAGAAACTCCTGGGAGACGGATTTAAATCCATTTTTAATAGAGGATGAGTTTATCAGATTTAGTGGCGACCTCCAACAAAAGCTTCCATTAAATATCGGGTGTGTGATGTCGGCTCAGTAAAGACCTCAGTAAAGTCTGGGCAGCTCTGAAGGAACTGCAGTTGAGCAGGTAAACCCAGCAGGGCGATCTGAAGGACTGGACCTCAGAGCCCCCGAGGATTTCAGTATCTGACGACGTGAGACGGGCTCAGGTCGCATCACTTGTTGGTTTAACGTTCGTTGTGTTTACCTTCGTCCTTTTTCCTGTTCACTGAGCTCAGTGAACAGTCTTTGCTTTTAATGCTATTAAAGCTATTTATTTTAATACTTTAAGACTTGAAGGACGGAAAAAGATCTTCTCGTTGGTTTGTGACAAAAAATGAGACCGAGAGAGGAATCAAACCGCCGTGACCACAAGACTAATTTCAGCCCCTTTAAAGGTCCTTTGTCGAGATTTGTCGACCTGCTTGCGATACCTTTGTGGTCCAGCGGCACGTCATGATGGAAGAGAAACGGCCAAACAAGTCCATGTTACAAACGATTCACGTTTTCCTCCACGACTCTTTCTGCTACTTTTAAAATTTGGACAGAAGGCTTTTGAGGTTAAGTTCACTTTGAATCCCTTTCTCAGTTTTGTGAAGTGTTACCGTGTGGATCAGACGGATCATCTACAGTGAAAAACGGCCGCAGCCTTTATGTTTGTTCTAACAGCTGAACGCTAACTGCCCCCATTATCCATGCAGTTTGAGCCTTCTGCCCCATGTGGGGTCATTTATCGTTGACTGGTTTCCTGGTCTGATATTCATCTGGACGTCTCCTCTGGTGTTGTCTCTGTGTCTTCCTGTCTGTCTCTCTCCTGTTGTGTTGCCTGAACACATCACAAACTGCCAAACACTAATTTTGTCATTCCGCACACATACACACAACTTTTGATGGCTGGAGATTTATTTTTTTAAAGCTTCAGTAGAGCCAGTTTTTTTTTTTTTTTCCCCCTCAGATGCTGAGAAGAATAAATAAAAAGAATTCTTCTTTCTCTGATAACTCGGCAGACTCTCTATTTAGTGAAGTGCTTCCAGCTCAGCTCAGATTATTTTTCCCTGAAGTCTTTGAAAAAGATACTTCGTCTTCGTTCACACTCCTGCTTTTTTTTTATGTTTTAAAATGCATCTGTTTTCCTCCATTTCCTCCACATTGTGTCGACTTCAGGGTTGTGTTACAGAAGAGTCGACCCTCAGTGACATCGCCCGTCAGTTTCTGACCTGGAGCGTTTTGTCCTTCGGCCATCTTGTTGTTGTTGTTGTTGTTGTTGTTGTTGTTGTTGTGTTTTTTCTTTTTAATGATATGATTGGACGATCGGGCCGCGGTGGCCGTGTCAATGAAATGATTTGAAGGCCTTCCAGTTTGAACACAGCCTTTATGATCCACTCACATCTTGGCTGGTAAAGTCTGATAATCCAATAACAGAGCAGCTCAATACAAATAGCCCCCCCCCCCCCGACATACACACAAACACACACTGTCCAATCCGATGCCCGTCTGGTGTGTTGGATTATTCATCAAGGCCGTGGAGCTGCTGTGGCCTCAGGCAGGGTGGATCTGTCTGCTTCTGCTTCAGCACAAACACACACCATCCATCACAATCTAACACGCCGAGGAAATGAATCATCGGCTTTGCAAAAAACAGCGTGTGCATAATTAACAGAGGCCACTCTCCTCTGCTAAATGCCCCATAAAGTAAAACAGAGAGATGTTTCGTGCTCCGTTTTTCTTTTTGGTCCTCGTGCAGTTTTTTTTCCAAACCGACGACGTGTCAGTCCAGAGCTTCTCACAGGAATTACGTTCCTCTACAACTCGACTGCAGCAAAGAGGTTGTTTGTCTCTGTGATGGAGGGGTGACCTGTCCCCTCCCGTATCAGCTGGGATCAGCTCCCTGTGATAGTTCTGCTTTAATGTGGCCACAGCCGATTGGATGTCCCAGACTTTTTATTTCTGCGTCCTGAAGTTGTTACCGTTGTTGGGGTGATGTTTCCCGTTGGCTGCGAGTCTTCTGCTTCTGTGAACAGGCCACCAAATGAGAGGGCTGAAGTTTCAGAAGTGCTGCAGGAGGATCGTCACCTCTGAAGACTTAGTAAAGTGTAGTTGGTTAATTCAATAATGACATTTTTCTCTTGCGGTGCACAGACATTGAGGCATTTGACAGCAGAAAGAGCATTTACCCGATCATTCGCTGTGACAGTTCAGGCAGTCGAGGAACGAGGAGTTTTTTGTGATCTTGTCCCAGATGAGGATGAAGCTGTCATAAACTGGGACACCACCTGACTTCGGGGACACTGCTGCTGTTCATTTGTCACTGAGTTTAGAAGAGCAGACCACTGAGGAAGTATTAGCTCGTCTTTCTTAACGCTTCAGCAACAGCGCTCTCCTTTTTGTCATCACTTTTCTGGGGAAAAAACATTGAAAGTAACAGATGCTCCGATGTCAACAATGTCTGATGACACGGAAAGCTTATGAACATACAGATAGTAACAGTTCTGACTCCAGAGGAGGCCGGATACCTGGGCTGGATTTTAACAGCTAACAGAGCACACCAGGTCTGCCGGAGGGTCACGTGATGTGGCAGAAAGAGGAAGTTAAAGGTCAGAATGTCCTCCCTCTTTTTCAACATCTGTAGGAGTTATTCACCTCGACTTCAAGTCCAAAACCAAAGTGAAGTGTCACGGCAACGTAAAATCACTCAGAACGTTTCCTTATACGTGATGAGTTTTAGACTGGTGACGTGTTACAGATAATGTCTTCACTGAAATAATGATGCACAGATGTTTTCTTAACTGGCATTAATGCAGCACCGTTTTCCGGAACAGTTGACAATCAACTAATGGATTTAAGTGCAAATGTAAAACTACACTGAGCTGTTGTTTTTTTTTTGCTTCTTAATTTATCTTCTTGTGGATAGCAACACTTCAAAATAAAAGTCAAATGTTCTATACCTTCAATTAGAAAGAAAGTTCCTTCTCATGTGCGAATATTGTATAAAGTTATATGAATGTTAAATTCAGCTTTCTTGATCTTTGCTGTCGTTCTGACTTGCTGCTGCTGTAGATGTGAAGAGGATGTTGGATTGGTGGGAGTGTTGTCCTGCAGGCACACAAACCAAACACCATCCTGATGTAGGTTTTGTTGCTGACCATGTGTGTGTGTGTGTGTGTGTGTGTGAGGGCAGTAAAATATACTCTGCTCCCAGTTTGTGGTCCAGAATCCAGATCTTTGCTCTGAGTGAGTTTCCCCTGAACTCGATTTGAGCTCCAGAGAAGCTGAGGAGGAAAAATGTGTCTTCAGGGTTCCTACCAGCACACAGTTGAAGACGTTCTGTCCAAAGCACTCAACCTCAGGACGAACCACTTCCTGTGCACATGACGCCGTCGGCACGGTGACGTGCTGTTCGGACAACACGCTGGACAAACGGCCAGAGAAGGAAAAGGAGCTGATGAGACGTTAATGTCCCTGCACGGCTGCAGCTTCCTCGTCTGTCTGAGAGCGGCGGAGCCTCGGGCTGCACTTCGGTCGGTACCTTTATCAGGTTATATTACAGTAGCTACACATGCTGCTCAGGATAAAGGGATTTTATTTCACCAACCAGATGAAAATATTGAGTTTTAAAGGTGTGAAATGTGTAATTCATACATATATAGCCCATAAATCTTTTCTTTATAACCGCTGTTATGAGTCTGACTGATGATGGAGGAGTGTCGCTTCAGTGATGAAAGTCAGATTGTTGAGGACAGCAGTGCTTTAGCTCGTAGCCCAGCAGCTAACTCCTGTTCAGTATTGAGCCAATGAAGCAAAGAACAGGACTTTTTGTCTTTGTTATTGTTGGAAAATACAACCTGAGTTCAAGTCTTTAACTTCCGCGGTGCAGAAATGTACCTGTTTCTTTTTTTTTCCCTCCTTCTGCAGCTGGACTCTTCATGCTTTTATACTTTCTTTATATTTCTCAACTTTAATCCCATCTGGAGGCCACGAAGCGGCCAGCAACCAGAGAGATCCGCCTCAGTCAGTGCACTTTGATTTCTTTGTGTGTCTTATATTTGCTGGTGTGCAGCGCTTTGTATTACTTGTATTCAAAAGTCCTCTACAAATACAGAAATCCTTAAATACCGATTTATTCTGTCTTGTTGTGTTGTTTCTTTTCAACACAACAACCCGACGCTGCCTGACAGCAAAAGCTAAAGAGGCTGTCACAAAGGAAGAGCGAGCTCTGCTGAAATTGTTCAACACACTGTCACACAACTGTGGCTATAAAATACTAATTTACCAGGAAGGGGGGGGCATGGAGGGGAAACAATGAATCATGCAATGTTTTAACCATTTGCAGATCATCATGCAGACTCATCAATTCATTTGATTTCCCAACATGTCGAACCCAAATGAAGCAGAACTGAGGATCAAACCTGCAGCTCCTCAGTGACAGGCAGTAACACATCCAGCCTCAGACAGAAAAGTATCATCTATAAATGATTTATGCTGTTTAATAATCGGTAATAAAATCACTGTAGAGGTCGGTTGTAAAACCTTTAATAGAAGCGATCATCCTACAGGACACTTTGTGGAAAACAGCTGCAGGACATCTGGATTTATAAAATACATATTAACATAAAAAAAAACTGCAGCCTTAATGGATTCAAATAACGATTTATTAATATTTATAACTGCAGGCAACCTTCTAACATTTGTAAATGTCTCATTGGAAATCAAGAAAGACTCTTTACATTAAATCTGCAAAACCCGGATATTTATTGGACGTAATTAAAAATCCCCAAATGATGTTTAGATGAGTGAAAAGTGAAATAAATAAAGACACACAGAATCAAATAAAAATGGAAAATCAAATGAAACAGCAGCCAGATGTTTTAGGAAATCACTGAGACTTGTGAAAAGTGAATCAGTAGAAAAAGCAGCGGGGGTCTTACAGTGACTGCCGTCACACCGACTCTGGGTCAGAACCGGGATCAACGCAGGATACGGGCTGCTTTTAAATATTCCCATCCTCAGTAGGAATAAAGAGTCTGGGGAAAGTCAGGAAGCTCTGAGGCTGATTATTGTATTCTTTATTTGTTGACAGTTGACAGAAAAATAATGCATCCTGCCAGAAACGTAAAAAAAAACAACAACAACAACAATGAAAGTTAGATGAAGCTGTTTGGAAAAAGAAGTGGGCTGATTCCCACAGGACGGGGGGGGGGCAGCAGGTAAACAAGGAAGTAAACAGCTAACATCGGACTCTCTTCGTGCTCCTCTCTCATCAATCTGAAACGTTCTTCGTCTCAACGCTTCATTTTGAAAATGTCACAGCTGAAAGCAACAGACGCAGTGAAACAACAACAACAACACGCACAAACACACACACACACACATCTTAGTTAGAACATAGAGGGTTTAATGCCGTGGTCTCCAGGGCTCTGGGAACTGATGAATCAATGAGAACGCCAAAGAACAGAATAATAAATAGTCCATTTTAGACTGCTCACCCATCAGCAGGCCCGGGCCATTAACTGAGTATGTGCTGGCAACATTTTCCACTTTGTACCTACACGTGCACAAACACACAAACACACACACAGAGACACACACACACACAGACAGATATAACCATATTTGTCTTCTGCTGATCGCTGATCAAATGCCTGAGAGCTGTGTTTACAAAGCAGGAACATCAGGATCATTCTGGGCTTGTTCCAGCCTCTGCAGGTTGTTATTGGCTGGGGGGGGGCGGATGTGCTCTTGGCTGCATCAATTAACGAAACCTCACAAGGTTTTTTTTTTTTACCGTGTTTACTTCACACGATCAGTTCTTTGTCTGTGAGCTGCTTTTGTGTGCGTCAGAAACCTCTGAAGTCTTGTGTAGTTTTTGATTCAGTCTCGGCTGGACTGCAAGAGTCTCTGCAGCATTTGAACATGAACATCAGGGTAAAAAAAAAAAAACAGAAGAAGTTAACGTGTAGAATGTGTCCATAAAATGATTTCTAAGTCACCAAACTCTCGTCTCTCTTTCTTTCCAGACAGTAACTTTGTTCTGGGGAACGCCCAGGTCCAGTCGCTCTACCCCATCGTCTACTGCTCCGACGGCTTCTGCGAGCTCACCGGCTACGCGCGCGCCGAGCTCATGCAGAAGAGCTGCGCGTGTCACTTCCTGTACGGGCCGGACACGAGCGACCGGCTGACGGCTCAGATCCAAGGAGCCCTGGATGAGAGGAGGGAGTTCAAGACCGAGCTGGTCTTTTACAAGAAGGAAGGTGAGAAACCACATTTTCTTCTGTAAGAGAGGAAATAAACGCAAAAACACAAGAGAACCGTCACTGAAAGGTTCTTTATTACGTTGTTGTCAGTTTATTATCTGCAGTAATCTAAAAAAAGACCCAGCTGACTCTTTGTGGAGGGCTGCAGGACTCTGCAGATCTGGATCAGTGTGCTCCTGGTTTAAAGAAGCGAGACTTTCGCTGCTTTATCTCTCAGACATCCAGTGTTGTGAAAAGGCAACAGATTCAATTCGGCTTTATTTGTTGTGTATTCATAAAACAAAAACAAATCGGACAGAGTGAAGTGGAGCAACGAATGTGTGGACACTTCAACAAAACTTCACTTCTGAATCCACCACAGATTTCAAAAAGTGCAGTAAAAAGTTGTAATTTAAAGTTTTTCAAAACCTGCCCGAATAAATAAAGCGTCGAAAGGGGCCAAATATCCAGATTGACTTTTTATTTTTACAGAACAAACGAAGAGCGTACTTCAGGTCGAATGTACATGTTGAACTAATGTCATAAACCAAACAGCCACCAGTGTTTAACTTCACCGCAGGCCGTTTATGTGCAAACACGAAGGCTTTCCTTTAACGACGTCTGCTTCACCAAAGTCAACACTAATTTCAAAATCCACATTGTTTCATATGAACAGCTTCAGACGATGTGACAGTCCACTCTTGGTTTAGTTGGTGAGACAGAAACAGGAAAATGAAAACTGTTCACGAAGGACCGCGGAAAGAAAAGAAATCACAGCTTCGATAATTATCAATAATAATTAGCGATGAAAGCGAAAAGGAGGAGTGAGGAGGTGAAGGTTCAGTCCGCACACACGGAATGAGAGACGTCTGCTGTAAACTCAAACAAAGACCTACAACACGACAAAAAAAACTATACAAGTTACAACTGTTTCAATTGAATTTAACAGTTCTCTGCGGGAGCCGAGAAAAGAATGAACACATTCATATCTCGTCCTCCCAGCACTCACATTATAGAGCCGTTCAGCTGCATGCTCATATTAATGCACAAATCAAGAGTTTTCCTGCCGATAAATACACAAGGATGAGAGAAAAGGCACAAAAATCCGAAGCTCTGACTGATGTTTGGACATTAAAGTGAGAAAAGGCATTTTTACATTCACCTTTATGTGTTGTGTAACAACGTTTTCGTAGTGTGTGAATGTACAAAGTCATTTTCAGGGCAAATATAAAACATGAATACTTAAAAAAAAAAAAATAAAAATAACACCAACATTTCTTCACCTTCACCTCCAAACCGGGCCTTTCATTTCTTAAGTAAATAAATAACTTTAATTGCATTGTATGCTGCTTCAGCAGAATAAAGATCTGAGTAATAACTCAGTTTGTATTCATGAGCTTTTCATCCTGACTCAGAGGAAAAAAAACAACACACGCTGCTATCGTTTACCGTCGTGTTCCAGTCAAACGGGGACAAATCCAGCCACAATATGGCTGATGCTTTCATTCATTCACAGATAATCCTCCGCAACATGATTAGTTGCAACGCGGCGCACGAGTCAGAGATTACAGGTGAGTAAGAGAAAACCAAAAGAGTTCATTTCAGTCTGATTTCGTGCATCAATGGAGCAGCCAGCTTGTTTTGTTTTAATAACCCGATTTAAAGGATACCAACAGTTTGGCATTTCTCCTGTTCCAAACTAATGTAAAAAAAAAAAAGCCCAACAAAAAAACATCAGCTTTATTAGATAGTGTTTCTCTCCTCAAGGTTCAACGTGTCGTTTAAAAACCTTCAGGATCCGTCACTGCTGTATTTTACTTTGGTCCCCAAATCAATTCTGGAGCTAAAAATAATCCCTGGCCAAAGTTAAAGTTTGTCCCGGTCTACTGAAGTTTTCTAAAATACAGACACGATGAGTGAAACAATCAATATTCGACGACAGTTTGGGATTCATACGTCACAAACCTCAGCAGCCAATCCTGTCAATGTTTGTAAAAGGGGGCGGGGCTTAATAAACCTGAAGGGTTAGCATTGAATTAGAATGAATGAGCTGCCAGTGCACAAAGTAAGAAACAACACAAATAAAAAAAAAAAATGGAATTTCACTCAAACAGGAAACTGAGTCTCTGATGTTTCCTCTTCAAACCAGCTTAATACACAGAAACCTTAGTTAGCATTGCCGCTAACACAGTTTCAGCCAGTGATGAGCCAACAAACAACAACAAACAACAACAACAACAACCAATGAGCTGAAGTTAGTGAGTTTAAAATGACACCAGGATGGTGGCGGCTGTTCACTGACGATCCATGCTGGCTCATGTTTGTTCTCTGCAGGGACTCAGTTCTGGTGTCTTTTGGACATCGTACCCATCAAGAATGAAAAGGGGGAAGTGGTTCTGTTCCTCGTGTCCCATAAAGACATCACGGACAAGAAGAAGGACCAGGATCCTGAGCAGGGACCTGACACAGGTGAGTGTACCTCAAACATCTTCAGATGAGTCCAGACAGATTTACAGAGTCAACATGCGTCCAAATACACAAAGCAGCCGCACTTCCAGAAATTACCCAGAAGTCATAGCAGTGGGTGTGACAGCTGCTGATGTAAGATCATAAATACAGAATGTAAAGTGAATCTTTTGGATTGTTAATCATCAGCAGAGCTACATGTGGGAAAAGAAAATGTTGGTCCTGTGAGCGTGGCATCCATTATGACCCATACCCAATCAGAAGCACTGATTGACAGGTGTCATGTGACTTTACATCAGCTTTCTGATGTGAGCTGACAGAAATCTTTAAGTTCAGATGTTCAGCCTTTAACTTAACAACTCTGGGTGGTGATGCCTCGACTCGACAGAAGAGTGGAAAGCTGAAGGAGCGCCATAAATCCTCCTCGCAGTAAAGAAGTCATCGTGTCATCTTATCTGTTGTTGTCGTTACAGGAGAGGCCTCAGCTGTTATTTTAACGCCAAACAACAACAGTTATGCATCAGTTAATCATTTTAATTGCTTTTTTTTCCATCCCGTGTCGCTTCACATGATGTAAATCTCACGCTGATTAAGTAAGTGTCTGTCAATTTGAATATTAGTTTGATCTTAATGAGGGGGGGCGTTATTGTGCTGTATTTGTGAGTTAATTAGAGGCAGACAGGAATTACTTGCTGGCAGGAAATATTCAAACTTAACACTGACATGTTATTTATACACAATATCTGACACTCAGACTAAAAATCCATCTAAAAAAATCTAAGTTATATTTTATGTTTAAGCAAAATGCTAATTAGCTGCCATAGGAATGTGAATGAAAGGAGAGAAACGGAGCCATTCTTTATTTTATTTGTGCTTTTGTCTTCTTTTATTTATTCTGAAAAGTGCAGTCTGGTCAGCGTGATGTCACAGAGAAGCTAATATTTTTTAAAACACTAAACTTTGTGCAACAGATTTGTGTCAACTGCAGACTGACATCAGATTTCAGTGCTGCTGGTTGTTTCCCATTTTATATCAATAGGTAGAAGCTCCTGAATTACTTTTTTTTTTTTTTTTTTACTTTCTGATCATATCTTGGTGATTGTTGCTTGCCAAGAGCTGCAGCCATCTTTTCCTACATCAATTTTGCTTTCCACCTCTGGAGACAGATGTTGGTGAGAAAAAGGAATGAAGTTTGATGTCGAACTGACTGAATCACGAGCAGCTGATAAAGCAAACAACACCATTTTAACATGAACAAATTGTTTCTTCCCCAATTACACAACCACAGTGTTGTTACATGAAGAGAGAAATAAGTGAATCAGCAGGAGAAGCCATGGTCTCAAACACACGGCAGAAATAATAGAACCTTTTCTGTTAGCTGCTCGTCCTCCATCAGCAGAATAAAATCTTTCATTAGAAATAAGAATTCCAAGAACTGAATCTCATGAATGCAGATTCTTCTTCTTTCTCCTGCAGCGTATTCTTCAACACAAAGCTTTTCGTCTCAGTCTAAGTAGTCAGATGTTTCTGTTTCAGGCCTCCCGCTTCTAAAAATAACTGATTAATATTTCAGTCACATCCAAGATTTTTTACCTTCAGACCTGAATATGTTATATTTTCTCTCTTGGACATTATTGATCGATCCTAAAGTTCCTGCCCACAGCTGTTTGTATCTCTCAAAACTCCCAGCATGCAAAGCTGATTTATGTGCTGATGGGAACCAGCAGTCAATATTTTATAATGCTGCAAACGCAGCAATGTTGAAAACGCAGGTTTTGGAAACATTCAAATCTTTTATCACCTGCTTGAAACCACTTGGACAATTTTCTCCCACTTGCCCGGCCTCAGTCATTTTATTGCTTTGCTGCTGAAATGATTGGAGCCTGTTTTCATACACTCCAGCTGTTTTACACGCCAAATGAGTTATTATGTTTTAAATTCAAGCTCCTGAATTTGGAGCGCCGGCCACACGACCGGAGACCAACGATGAAACGGACGGAAAAGAAAGAGGGGCAAAAGAGGATTTTAATGGTTTCCATTTTCTGATCCTTCACTGTGAGACGACCGCAGCTTATCTGACTGCAGCTGAGTTAGCATGAGCACCTGATGGAAAGATGGAAAAACCTGACGAATAAGTACAAAACCAAAGAAAAGTTTGACATTAGCAGCGTGATGACTTTTGCCCGCTGAGCTGCCCACTTTGGGCTTTTAGCTCAGTGTGACGTGACGTACGGGATGAAAAGCGAGCGAGGGCGAGGCCGGGAACGCTCTCAAATCAAAGAGGGAGTCTTTGACTGATTAATTGCACTCAATATACAAAGATCTGCGCTGATGTGCATTGCAGCACATTCACACACATTGTGTTAATTAACTGGGTGAATAATTTAACATGTACAGTCAGGCCTCTCTCCCAGCAGCACACAGAATTCCCCAGAGAACTCATTGTATGTTCAGAAAACTATCAGCAGTCACAGCATGAGCGGAGGAATCCAGCCTGAGGCACCAACTCCATCTCTGTATATCACCCTCCGCCCCCCAAGTCTGCAACAGCAAGGGCAGGTCCGCAGGTAAAAAAGCAAAATGGTCGAGCTGCGCCGACGACCCAGAAGCCCCAGCGGCTTCCTGTGATGTTGGATCAGCGTGTGTTAATATTCATCCACAGCTCATTTATCTCGGAAACGACACACTCGTTTGTCATGATGTTGTTGCTACGTTCGTTTCCACCTCAGTCCAACATATAAATCATTCCTGCGACGTCTGCATGATCTGATGATGTAATTTCAGACAGAAAAGGAGTTAAAATGCTGAAATAACAGCGACGGTGACTTTTCATGCAGCTGGTGTGCATCTCCTGACAAAAAGAACTAACTGAATTTGCTGAAAGTGAAAACAACTTGATTGTAGAGAGTCGGTCGAGCACGTTATGTTGTCCTGGATGGAGGTGGGAACATCTTCAGCCGCCCTGATCTGATCATTTCTTACTGGATAATAAAAAGCATCGCACAAAGGAGATGGCATGAGAGATTAACTGAAGTAGCTCATCGACTTCTACCTTAGGAACGGTTTTAGTCAATAAAGAGCCAGAAAGGCAGACAGAAAGTCAATATCAAATCAAATATTTACACTAAGCAGCTGCAACAACAGAGTTTGGCTCTAAAAGCTGCCAACAAAGAGACTTTTACTCATCTGATGCTATCAGTTCCTTCACTGAGACCTGAACTTGGTCAGACTTGATTTTAATGAGGTAAAAGATCCCTGTCTGAGCTACATCTGCAAATTAAACACATATATCAACACAATGACGGTTTAAGAACAATTGGACCTTTAAAAGAAACTTGTTTGAGTCAAGAAAAAACTTGTTTTAACGGCTGACCCTGACTGGATCGTGTCCGTCTCCTCCACAGACGAGGACACCGGTCTGGAGGTGCATCAGGTGACCCGCCCTCCCGGTTTCAACGCCAACCGTCGCCGCAGCAGAGCTGTGCTCTATCACCTGTCTGGACATCTGCAGAAACAGGACAAGAGCAAGCTCAAGATCAACAATGTGAGTCTCTCTCGTTTTCTTTTAAAACTTTGTGCATCTGTTTGCAGCAGAAAGTTGTTTGGTTTCCAGCCAGAACAGCCCCAGTTGGTGCATTACATTATTTTTTTTTTTACTTTGGAGACTTTTGCAGTGATGATTAGATTCAAAGCACAAAGGTGGGGATGATTTATGAAGGATAAATATAGCACAAATCCCCCCCGCAAAAAAAAAAAAAAAAAAACAACTTTGAGGTAGTTTACCAACAAACAATCTGTTCTGAAGACATTTTGTAGATTCTTCAGAGACCTTTTCATCCAGATGAAATGAATATTTATTCCAGAATTTTTTTTTATTGTTTCCCAAGTTGCGTCCAAGTTTTCGTCATCGTTTGAAACAACCGATTCCCTCGAACGCACCACAGAGCCCTGAAGGGTCGTGATGGGGCGACGGCCACTGCAGCCCGCCGTTGTGGCGTTTGTGTCATCACTCTGTCGGTTTGCTGCGGTTCAGTGGGCAGCACATCCCGACAGATGGTGTGAAGGTCGACTCACTTCTCTCTGACTTTGGCTAAAAGAACAGCCTGATCTCTGATCAGGTTTACTGTGTGTTTGGAGATGCTCAATTTATTTTTGTTGTTTCTGTTTTTAAATGCAAAAATGGGGAAAAAATTTTTATTCTGAATCTTCTAATTGGGTGAAAAATCCCAGAACGCAGTGCAGTTTAACCTGCCGGCCTTAACCTCTAACAAGCAGCTCGTTTGTCCTCATTCTCTGTTAAATTTAGTTTTTTTTGGGCGAACACTGCACAAGTAGACCTCTGTGATAACTCAGTGTCCTCCAACAGGGAACACAATAACCTCATGATTACTGAGGCACATCGAATCTGGACTCTTTTAATACAGAAACGGGTAAAAACAAGTGAATATCAGTTTAAATGTGAGCTGGCTGGCTGTTCTCCAGAGAGGTGACGTCAGACTACACTGACAAACATGTCTCCTTATGGAAGCTCTAACATGGACCTGTAAATGTCTTCGAAAGCAACCTCATAGTTCATAGTTTGTCAAAACTCTGCAGTGAAACACATTATTTGTGGATGAGACAGATTTTATGTCTGCACGGGAAAACTCTCCAAATGGCCTGTGAATTTTATACACACTGTAAATTCAGCTGAGTGTGAAAAGGTTGGAATATAAAATAAAAGTAAACACTAAGAATCTCTCTCTCTCTCTCTCTCTCTCTCTGTGTGAACACAGAACATGTTCGGGGAGAAGCCTCCGATTCCAGAGTACAAAGTAGCGGCCATACAGAAATCTCGCTTCATCCTCCTCCACTACGGCACCTTCAAGGCCGGCTGGGATTGGCTGATCCTGCTGGCGACCTTCTACGTGGCCGTCACCGTGCCCTATAACGTTTGTTTCACGGTGGTGGGAGGGCGGGACGAAGGCAGCAGCAGCAGCAGCGGCTCGGCCCCTCGAAGCCCGCCCAGCGTCAGCGACATCCTCGTAGAGATCCTGTTTATTTTAGGTGAGGGGAGAAACTCTTTATTCCCAGCAGCATGAGAAAAAGAATCAGCGGCCGGTCACGGTGATTCCTCCATCGCTCAGCGGCCCTGATGGAAGTCTGTGAAACAGCCTTCAGCTCGTCAGCTGCAGGAGAAGTTTAGTTGAACTTTTTAATGAGCACATCAGCAGCAGTGGAAGGATATGAGCCATTCACTGCTCAGCATTATGTCCCATTGCTAACTCATTTCCTCGGGAACGCTCCTGTCCATTTAGCCGTAGGAAACTTGCACGAGCACATCTGGGAGGACAATTTGCCTTAATGGAAACGAGCCGACCGTCGATAAACTTCTGCAATGAAATTATATGACAAACACGCAGTGAAGCAGGCGACTGCTGTCAGTCGATATCTCATTTGTTAGAACTTATAGGCCCGGCCTTTATCAATATGTTCTCTCATTTAACTTTCAGTGGATCCTAATGTGCTCTCAGGCTTCAGGTCTGCTCTCCACAAGTTCACTTCACTCGTTAAGACTCTTTTTAAGACCCCAAACATCCCGTAGTGGATTAACTTGGAGGGTTGAGCTGGTTTTAACGAGCAAACTGGAGTCTCCGTCGTCATTTTCTAAGACGGATGTGAACCATTTTTGAAAAGCTCTTGAGTTCAGGTGCATTCAAGGATGCTCCCGGACTAAAGAGCTGATAGTCAATGTCGTTTTGAATTAAAAAGGAAGCGTTTAACTGCTGAATCCTTTTCAGGCTGTTTTTAAACTTGTTGCCTTCGACTTGTGTGTGACTTGTTGAATATCCGTTGCTCTGCGTGTTACTCGTTCCCGTGTAACTCCTGCTGTCGGCTTCTACTGTTGTTGTGATCCTCTGCAGACATTTTGCTGAACTTTCGAACCACATTTGTGAGCACGTCGGGTCAGGTTGTGTACGATGCCCGCTCCATCTGCGTTCACTACGTCACCACCTGGCTCTTTGTCGATCTCATTGCCGCCCTGCCCTTTGACCTGCTATATGCTTTCAACGTCAGTGTGGTGAGTCACCTCTCGTCTTCCTGTCTGCACATTTGTGTGTTTGCATTATCAAAGATAAAGTGGTTGTTTTTTTGGTTTTTTTTGTTCCCCCATTTTATAAATATGGAAACAGACTCTGCTGCATTTATTTCCTTCACTAACACAACGGTGTTGTTGAGCCACATTTTGGAGGAAGAGAAGCATCTCAGCCAAACGTGATGCAGATCTAATGTTGCTGCACAGGCTCTCATTGATTTGTATTTCCATGCTTTGAATCCTGAAAGTTGTTGAACTGCACGACAACTTACTGCACATGCGTGCAAAAGAGCACTCAGACTCATTTTCAATCCTATTTTGCAGCTTTCATTATTTGCATATGTTCATTTTTTCACAGTCGCTCCTTTTTATTGCAGCAGCTGCAGCTTTGTGTGTGTGAGCAGATATGATGTCTGTCTTTGCAGTACTTTGGGGTCCACCTGCTGAAGACGGTCCGGCTGCTGCGGTTACTGCGGCTGCTCCAGAAGCTGGAGCGTTACTCCCAGTACAGCGCCGTGGTCCTGACTCTGCTCATGTCCATGTTCGCCCTGCTGGCCCACTGGATGGCCTGCGTCTGGTACTTCATCGGCCGCAGGGAGATCGAAAGTCCGGGATCCTGGGACATCGGTCAGTGCTGGAAGTTTATTCAAGAGCTGTATTAGATTTTTTTTTTTTCCTCACTCGATACATTTGACCTTATAAAATATGATGCCGTGTTATTAACGAGCTCAACCAATCAGATAAAAAGCACACAGATGTACCGTACAGACCTCAATCAGTGAATCCACTTTAATAACTTTCACTTCTTGTTGATGGATGATAAAATATTCCCATCAGGCAGTTGTAGTAAATGTTGCTCTTCTCAGATCTAAATTTAGTGTCTGTGGAGTGAAGCAGCTTTATGGTGCATCTTCTGTGAGTGGAGAGCTTTTAGCGTCCTGTTTCATGTTTCACTCAGGTTTTTAAATGTCATTATGCGTCTACTGTACTGTGAATACCCCGCCAGCGCCAGACCCCAGAATTTAATTTCTACAGCATCCCGGTGACAAAAGGAAGGATCCTCTATTACTTTTATTCGTTATCATGCAAACTACTTTAATTTAATCTGCTCCCAAATGGAGATTAAATGAGATCTCATCTCATAACAGCACAACTTTGTGCGTCAGTCTGATGAGATGTGCCCAAGTTTCCATGAAAATCTTCAGCTGCTGCTTCTCACTTGAAGGATTGGATTGGGAACTCACAATTTTAAGCACAACCGATCTTTTTAATAAGATGCAGCATTTTGTTGACAAGCCATCTCTCAGCGGAGGATTTCTAATCCTGGAGGTGACAGAAACCCTGGCACATAGTCTGATAAAGTTGTAAACAGACACACACACAGACACGGGAAACATCATCAGTCCTGCTCTTCCATTGTTACTTCTGTTTACTGTGTACTTTCCTCTCTCACTCTTTCCCTCATTGATCATTTTCCTTCCAGCATAACAAATAATGACAGACAGGAACAAAGCGCTCCATTCAACTCACCGCTCTCTCGGTTTACTATTCAGACACATGGAGGGAATCCAGGGGACGACAAAGGCCCGACTCCGGTCTGACCTCTGAGCAACGCCGCCTCTGATTAACAATGGAGATCTGATAGCAGCTCGAACTCACTGTAGGCTGAACGGCTTCGTCCGTCTGTCAGTCCGTTGTCTGGTTCTTGGGAGAGGTACAGTTTGTATCTGCAGCGATATCAATAATTCAAGTGTGACAGAGCCGCGGCCCCCCCTGCGGCCCCCCGTGGAACTGAAGTCACCAAACAAGCTGCTCACCTGGACAAAAACATGACACACTGGATGGTTTCCAAAGGAGGAGTTTGACGCAGGACTTTGGGTCACTCACTTGTCAGAAAATCCTAAATTCAACACTTCCTGCCAGTCGAACCAGAGCAAACATTCAGCACTCGTTCAGTTTTAATCTCTTCGTTCTGAAAAACCACAACAAGGACACAGAAATAAAATTTGGCTTTAAAGTTGAAATTATGATGAATCTAAAAAATCAAAAAATCTTGGAACAGAGTTTTGTTTTAGCAGTTTGTTGTGTGACTCACTTGAATATGTTTATTAAATGAAAATGATCCAGTTTCATTGTTTATTTGATATTCAAATGGTCAACACATCAACACGTCCGTGAAGGAGGAGAAGATGCGGTCAGATGAGCTGCAGTTTAGGCCAATTATTATAATGGGACGTAAAAAGAAGGGGACGAGGTTCGAACACAAACTAAACCAGGATGGTTTTAGGTGAAGGATTTAATTAACATCTAAAGAGAACAAACACAAAGACTGCGTGGACCGCTGATGCGGCAGGCGGCCATCAGCGCTATCAGCTGAAAACAAACTGCAGCAGCCACGTTTCCCATAATGAAGGAACATGAAACTCAGCAGCTCATTTCTGTTTTTAATATTTAATGTGGGTTTGAGCTCTGTTGCTCGGAGGAATAAACCGTATCTGATCGATATTTGGCTGCACAGGTGACACTTTGTTTCCTCAGCCTTCTCCTTCAGTTAGCTGTGGGAGACGGCAGACAGGAGAGGGCCCAGCTTGTGTCTTTTTTGTTTCCGGACGTGTTTGGCAGAAGTAAACAACAATGACAGCAGCAGAAAGTGTTTTTAATGACAATTCATGTTTATACTTCTCTTCTTCTCTGTCAAGGCTGTCTGCAGAGGAGCAGATGGGGGGGGGAGTTAAACCCTCCAACGCTGCTTCATAAGACAACTGTTTGGATCTGAAGGCCATTGAACTCAGTCAGTTTTCCCATGATGCTCTGCTTTCTGTTGAATGTCAGCCGTGTTTGTTTTCCTAAATGTGGATGGGAGATTGAAACGTGTCATACGAACGGAGCAGAGATACAGAAGTTACTCCATCATTTTTAAAACCGGCTGTTTATGGATGAGTTAGTCATCGTCTTTGCTTTTAGAGGCCGCATCTCATTCTGGACAAAACAAGAAGAGACATAAGAACAATAAATCCGGAGTTTGTCCTCTGTGGTCATGATGATGTAGATCTGGTTAGATCTGGATCTATCTTTACTCCAGCAGGAGAGCTCGCAGAGCGGACAGCTGTGAGAAATATGTTTGTCCCGTTGAGGTCTGTCTCTTTGGCAGGGAAAGGTTATATAAAGTTGACGTGATTTATGTTCTTTAATGTTGGAATCCATTTTCTCAAAGGTCAGCACGATCAGGAAAGTTAGTGAGAGCTCAATGGTGCAAATTCACTTGTGAAAGTTCACTATGACTGAGATCTGCTTTAAAAACATTTTACGGGGTTAAAGCAAATCCCTGAGAAACCTGATTAACTCCGTCTATAAAATTCATCAGGAATAATTCTTTGCATTAAGGCTCAGCAGAAGATGGATGACACAAACGGAACCAGACGGAGAAAGCTGATCACAGCGGACCAGAAAATACGAGCGCTGAAGCGGCTCTGCAGGAAATTGATCCCACGGATCGCTCTAAATGTAAATCTGATCTGTTTTTAAATCCACCAACACTGTGAAGGTTTGATGGATTCCTTCATTTAAAATACTAAATTATTATATTCGCTCCACGAGGTAATACACCAGGACCGCGGACAGCTCATGTGAGTTCAGCACCTCGGACAGAGGCAGAGAGGAGCGTTTCCTGTTTCTGATTTTCAGGTTAAGAGTCTTTAATAAAGTCTGCGTTAAAAAGAGTGCGGAAAACTTCCTGTAGTGGTGATTTATCGTTGCTGAGCAGGAACGGTTGATCCCGGACTTCATAATATTCCTACAGAACTTTTTTTTTTTTTTTTTGGGATCCAGCGCAGTCGGCTCCTCGTCTCCTCGGGGCTGCAGAGGTTAAGTTGAGCTAATGAGAAAGTAATTAGGAAACTACTCAGGTGTTAAATCCGCTAATGTTGTTGGTTTAGCTGCTTGGCATGGACTCTGCTCACAGCTCGACTGTCACTTCTGCTTATTTCTGCTCGCATCGTCTGAGAGCACACACACACACACACTTCCTAGTCCGTCTTCCTCATTTCCTTTCCTTTTTCCATTTCACTGGGTTTCCTCCTTCGCTCCTCTGAAGCTGAAGTCTTGTTGGGTGAACTTCTCCTCTTTCATCTGTTTTGTGCAGCGACCTGAGATCTGATGATGAAACATCAGGAAGTTTATTTTACCCCTAAAAGGAGATTTGTGGCGTCCAGAGCTCGAGGAACATTTCTTATTTGATTGGATAATTTTTTTGGTGTGTTTTCTGGATTTGACCGGACTGATGAGCTGGACTCATCAGGTCCACTCAGTCCAGTCCAGTCCAGTCCGGATCTTGATGCCAGATGAAGAACAATCTGTTTGTGGTCTTTTCAGGGTTATTGCTCCATGATGGTATTAGATTTAAATCTAGAGTCACGTCTCTACATCGGACGCTCCTACTGGCTGATGTCACAGCCAATCAAATAAAGACAGAGAGGCATGGACACTCAGATATTTAGAGCATTAGAGGCTCCAGTAAATGTTCTGAGTTCTGTTTGATGTCACCAGTAAATCTTCCAGGTTCCTGTTCTTGATGATCTTTGTGTTGGTCATAATGTGTCCGTGCAGTCAAATGAAGGGATCTTTAATTTCCTGCTCTTCCTCTCAGGTTGGCTCCATGAGTTGGCCAAACGCTTGGGTACCCCCTATTTCCTGCCCCCCATGGCCACACTGGGTCCCCCCACAGTCAGCAGCCTCCAGGCCAACAGCAGCAGTGGCGGCGGCGGCGGCGGCCAGTGGAACGTGTCGGGGTCAGAGGTTGGAGGTCAGGGCTCCTGGAACTCCAGCCAGTACTACGGAAACATCTCAGGGGGCGAGGCCGTGTCGGGCACGGGTGGCGGTGGCGGCGGCGGCCCGTCCATGCGAAGCAGCTACGTGACGTCACTGTACTTCGCCCTGAGCAGCTTGACCAGCGTGGGGTTTGGAAATGTGTCGGCCAACACGGACTCAGAGAAGATCTTCTCCATCTGCACCATGCTCATCGGAGGTCAGACTCTCTCTGCTGCTCACAGGCTGGAATTAGTTCAGCTCAGCTCCTTATCCAAAAACACACACACACACACACACACACACACACACTCACCACCTCATTAGTCTCACCATCTTGACTGAGAGCTCTCATTACATGTGCAGTGTGCATCTGTTTTTCCGTCATCAGGATATATTAAAACCACCCATCAGTGAAAGTTCTGGTTTTCACATGAATCTGTAAATTTGCAAAACATCTACGGAAACAAAACATTTTTTATCCAGATGGTGCCAAACATCTAGAAAGTAAACGAACATCTGCAGCTTTGTTGTGTTGCATCGCTCAAATACAAAAACACGTGGCTGATTATAGATCAACATTCACATTCATTCTTTTATTTAAACGCATTTAGAATTCAAATTAGGTTTGAATGTTTTGATTCATAGAACTCTGTATCAAAAATACAGAGTGCACTTCATTTAACGGGAATAAAGAACAACTTCCAGTTTCATCAGAGCCAACAGGTGTCACCTTCAAAACTAACAAGACTCTAATCCCACGAACAGACAGCAGCCAGGTGTTCCTAAACGCCTCACAGCCAGGCAGCATGTGGATCTTCAGGCGGATCCTGTTGGGGGGGTTTCAGGTCACTAAGCGTCATTATGGGAAGTTGTGATTGTGAAATAAATTCTGCTGTTTAACTAAAAGTCCGTCAGGCTGCTTCGGCCTCTTTTTAAACTGACACTGAATATTTGTGACCTTTTTTTTGGGGGGGGGGGCAGAATTGGTTCTGGTTCTGGTTGTTTGTTTTGGTCTTTTCACTGGATTTGTTCACAATAAGAGAAACAGAGGAATAAAGCCGGCGGTGTCATTCTTTACATTGAATTAAATCCTGCTGTTGTAGTGGGCGGTTTTTGTGTTGCTCTGGTGTTTAATAACGTTGCACCCACAGTGATTTGTGTTTGGTACCACAGGATGAAAGGGCAGAGACCAGAGCGCCATTAATTTCTCTCTCTGAGTTCTGTGGTGGTGAGCTGCCCTTCAGCTGGAACAGAAAGATATCGTCACCGAGCCTGAAGCTGCAGTAATGTCATCAGTCTGGGTGTTAGTGGACTGTTTAAGTGTCCTGACTGCTGAGCTCAGCAGCTTTTCTACTGCTCATTAAAGTACATCATAGATCGCAAAGGTCAGGACGACGTGTGAGTTTATTTCACTCTAAAAAACACACAGAATAAGTTTATTCTGGTGGATTTCTATATTTGTTATCATCCTCCTATAATAATTATTATACTAATAAAAAGCTCATCTCTCTCCGATATTTCTCTCTCTGTTCAGTTTCCTCGTCACATAAAAGCATAAAAATGGCCCAAAAGGAAAAGAAATTAAATTTTCATGATTATTACAAAAATATTTTCAGTCACGATGTTCCTGAGACTTTTTTGTGTCATCCCAGGACTCTTTCAGTCCTCACTGGGCTGCTGCTGCTTTTCTGTTCACAGCGTCATCCCTCAGACTGAGATTAGAGCCCTTTTGTTGTCATTTAAAATGTTTTCTTCTCTTGAAATAAAAGATTTATCCAACGCCTTCCTGGTGAAAGCAGTAATCCACCTGTGGAGGAGTTTCTCGTTGGCTTTAGAGCAGCTAAATAATTTTAAGCTCTTTGCTTTTAAACTTCTTTGGGTTTATGTAGACGTTCCGGATCACTTCCTGATGTGTAAGAGAATTATGGGATTTTCTTGAGGGCTGCTCTAAATAAAACACAAGTAGCCTCGTTATTAACTCTGAATCATAATAATAATAATAAAAAAACAAAAGAGAAATAAGGAAAGCTGTCTTCTGCCCTCCAGCGCTGATGCACGCCGTGGTGTTTGGGAACGTGACGGCCATCATCCAGAGGATGTACTCCCGCCGCTCCCTCTATCACACCCGCACCAAGGACCTGAAGGACTTCATCAGGGTCCACCGGCTGCCCAAGGCCTTGGAGCAGCGCATGCTGGAGTGTTTCCAGACCACGTGGTCGGTCAACAACGGGATAGACGTCAGTGAGGTGAGGAGACGCACACTATAAACAACATGAGCTCAAAAAGACGTCAGATTTCTTCCGACACGTACGGTGGGCCTGTTGGCTCAGTTCGTGCAAACAGACAGAATACGCACAACAACACAAGTGTTTTCCAGCAGACGTGCACAAAAAAGTCTGACCTGTTGACCTGCTAGTGATCTCTCTCCCTGTCAGAATAAAAGCCTGATAATAAAATTAAAGTTGAGGAGGAAACACTCAGTATTTTATCAGCACTGAAGTTTTCTTCTTAGGTGTAACACTTAAGGTTGAATTTCTCCTTAACTAAGGGAGCTAATTAAGACAGAGCGTTTCCTGTTCAGGGAAAAAAGCGTATTTGACTCTGTAGGTGCAACGACCTCGATGTAAAAGATTGAAAAGTTTTATTGAACTTTTTAAATATGCCCTCCTCAGCTGCTGAAGGACTTCCCAGATGAGCTCCGGGCCGACATCGCCATGCACCTGAACAAGGAGCTGCTGCAGCTGCCGCTGTTCGAGTCGGCCAGCCGGGGCTGCCTGCGCTCCCTCTCCCTCATCATCAAGACCTCCTTCTGCGCTCCGGGCGAGTTCCTCATCCGGCAGGGAGACGCCCTGCAGGCCATCTACTTCGTCTGCTCTGGATCCATGGAAGTCCTGAAAGACAACACAGTGCTGGCCATACTGGGTGAGTTCTGTTCTGTGAGGTTTGATCCGTTGACTCTCGGATTGTAAAACGACATGCCGGCTCTCTAACAGGAGTAAAATGAAAGAGGTTTCATAAATATAAATATTTTTTTTATGATATGAAGGAAATTGTGTGTAAATCTGAGATACAGAACTGGATGAAAACAGCTCTGATAGACAATCCTGTCAAACTGAGACTTAATGAGAAGCTCGGAGATGATCCTGCTTTGTTAGTGAAGGTGAGAGTGATTCATTTGAGGAAAGATCCAGGAAAGTGTGTTAAATAACCATAAAGAGAGAGAGAGACATCATCTCTGAGTTACCGATTACAGTTAAGATCATTTCACATGTCTGTGTCAGACCTGCAGAGCAAATAGAGCTGGATTTGGGTTTAAATTAGGTTGATGAGGTCGATGAAGAGGAGGGAGGTGTGTGTGTGTATCACTCAAAATACGAGGAAGGCTGAATGACTTCTTTCTCACAGCATTAATCTTGGAGACCTTCACAGAACGTCTCGTTATCAGAGTTCACGTACACTGAAGAAAAAAACTGATGAAATAAATAATATTTCCTCACAGAAGAACAGGAACATCTTCATCTGTAAACTTTAAAGTGTTAGCGGTTGTTCTGATGCTCTCTCCTGCTCAGCTCCCACCTTCTCCTCCAAATGTGACTATTCTTCATAAAAACAGACAAAAAACAAGATGGCCGACGGCCAACGTACAAGCTGGAGGCCTTCAAACTGCAGCTGGGTTTCTCAGGAGCGGCCTGTCAGTCACATGGCTGAGATAAATGATCCATGTTTGTCATGAACGGGCGTCTCGTGTCCTTTAAAAGTCCTCAATCAACTGTCCAGTCAGTCCTTCACGTCGTCCTTCATCCTCAGCCGTGTCCACAGGAGCCGAAGGAGTAGAAAAGAACGAGACAGGATGGAAAAAGACTGACCCCCCCACCCCCCACTGCTTCTTTAATTAATGAGCATGAAATGGTTGATGATGTGTGATATTTGTGGCTGAGGTAAAAGCAGCCATGCAGAGCTCGACTCTGATTCGTCCTCCCACACAGTCTGCAGAAAAAATCAGCCCAGTTTAATATTAAACTTCACTGGAAAACAACGCCGCCTTCACATCCCCGGAGAGCCACACGAGCGTGGACGTACGATCACACACACACACTCTGACTCCCTGGTTTTGGCTCCATAGGGCTCGCTAATGTTCTCATATGCCCGAGATGGAAATCAAACCTCCGCCGCCGCCGTCTCCTCAGCCGTGCTCATTAGGAAACAGGTCTCTGCTGCAGGGACGTTTCTCCAAAGCAACATTTAGACCTGCACCAGCTTTATTGGCTCATTAAGGATTGTTGTCCACTGCAGGAAGAGGCAGGAAACACACAACACTGAGCAGCTCCAGTAAATGGCCAAGAAAAGTTTTGGCTGCAGAAGATCTGTTGTTTAACTTTGCTAACATTTATATGATATTATAATATAATCCAAAACTAATAAATCAAAAGAGAAGTGGGGGCCATTCCCCCGTAGACTTTAAAACAACCAGTGGTGGTCATTAGATGGACTGAAGATTTAAGGCTCTCAGAAGTCTGGACTCAACAGTCCTTCGACGCCACCATCCAAAACGGTTGAGTTTTTAATAAAGCTCAATGCTGAAGCTCCATTAGCTTCCTACGACCGACAGGATTATTCTGTTTCCTTCACCGTCTCCACCCTAAACCTCCTCCCATCAGAAGCTTCAGAAGATAATTCACTGTATTTAGTCGGAGTAGTTAATTTTTTTAGAAACACTAACCGGTGCAGTCCGATAAATTGTAGCTCATTTCCTCCGATAATCTAAAAAAACTGGGGCTTCTCAGATTTGTGCTGGTGTGAATAACAGACAGAGTGACGGACGGAGAGATGAGGGAGGAGGGCCGAGTGGCGGTGACAGATGACCACGTCTCACAAGACGCTTCCTGGAAAGGTCACGATGTATTGTATTAATGTTTTGTACCTGTGCACATAGATTTCTGTGTGTGTGTGTGTGTGTGTGTGTGTGTGTGTGTGTGAGTGAGATGAAGTGGATTTATCTTCAAATGCCAAGCCCCCAGGCCCATATTTGATCTTGATCGTGAGGCGCACACACACACAAACACACACATCAATCGACAAAGTGTGGTGCTGCGTTAATAATTAATAGATTTTACATTATTAAAGCAGCTTGATCATTAATGTTGAAGTGTGGATGGAGCAGAGTCCTGCAGAGTCCTGCAGAGTCCAGGAAGTGCTTCGTCATGCTGCAGCCCATCATGCCCTTTACCAAGAACCTTTAACATCTGCCTTTGGACCGTACGAGCCTGTGGACGCCTGTTGGACGCCTGTTGGACGCCTGTTGGACGCCTGTTGGACGCCTGTTGGACGCCTGTTGGACGCCTGTGGACGCCTGTTGGACGCCTGTTGGACGCCTGTTGGACGCCTGTTGGACGCCTGTTGTACGGACGAGTCCACACCAAGTCTGATTTCATTAAAAACGGTGCCGGTGACATCGCCTTGCAAATCTGGTCTGAAATTGACCTTTAAATTGTCCATCAGGCCAAATCAGCCTCGTGTACGGTGAGACGTTTTACTTAAAATTGAGTTAACGGGGTGTGACGAAGGCAGAGAAAAAGAAATGACCCTTTATTTCATCAGAGCGACGGCCCAACTCGTGAGAAAAGCTCATCTGTGTTTCGTCTTGTTTTGTTTTTCCAAAATTAGAGAAGAAATGTAATATTAGAGAAGCAGAAGGAGCCCGATGATGATGAGCCAATGACGGATAAACGCTCTCAGATGTGTTCGTCTTCTTCTCAGGTTCACATTTCACTGTGAATATGAGACAGAAAAAAAAACCTCCTGTTGCTCTGAGCTGCAGCCCCCCCCCCCCCCATCTTCTCTGTGACCACAATAATTCAAGCCCAACTGTGATGATGGTGTTTTTGGGGGGGTGATGTAAAAAAGAGAGACAGACGAAGGATGTTAAATGCCAAATTGTGGAAGCACAGATTTTGGGGGGGGGTGAAGACAGAAGGATGTGGAGGTGGAGAGCCTCCCCCCCCCCCCCCCGCAGACTGGCAGTCAACCTCTGCCAGTCTGCAGCCCCCCCCACACCAGCATCCTTCCCCACTTCCTTGTCCTTGATTCCTCGTTGCCTTCATCACTCTTCCTCCATCACCCATTTTAAGTCACTGCTCATCTTGGCCCCGCCACAGCTTCCATCTTGCCTCTGCCCCCCACCCACCCCCCGCTGTGCAGCTCTAAAGCTTCATTTTGTTTCAATTTTTCTCCATTTGCTGCCAAGAGCTTTGTCCGACGTCCGCTCATTTTTCTTTTCGTTTTGACATCACACTCACGTCCGCTCGAAGCCGAAGACGATAAACTGTCTGGTTTCACGCTGTTCAACCAAAATAGACCTGAATCACCATCAGCTTTGTGGTGTGGTCTCTGAAACAAATCCACTCAGACATGATTGTTGGCGGACGGTCGCCATAATTCTTACTGAAAATAATCATCTGCTCAAGAAAATCCAGAGGACTGAAGGATACGCTTCAAAAAACCAGAAGTGTGAAACAGCTGCGCCGTTCCTTCGAAATGTTGGCAGACTCGCAGGCTGATTAAAAGAAAGCAGCAGATATCAGGCGTGTCAACAAACTGCTCGTAGGATGACTGCAAATGACACTCAGATCAAAAAGAGTGACGATATCAACTGTACAATGATCCTTCTGGTTGGTTTGTGTAGAAGCTGAAGACCGACTTTGTTCTTGTACAAACAGGACGGATGGAGGACTGATCTCTCTCTCTCTCTCTCTCTCTCTCTCTGTGTCTGCCTCCATGTTGGTGCTCCTCCTCAGGAAAAGGAGACCTGATCGGCTCGGACTCCCTGACGAAGGAGCAGGTGATCAAGACCAACGCCAACGTCAAGGCGCTGACCTACTGCGACCTGCAGTACATCAGCCTGAAGGGCCTGCGCGAGGTGCTGCGGCTCTACCCCGAGTACGCCCAGAAGTTCATCAGCGAGATCCAGCATGACCTCACCTACAACCTGCGGGAGGGCCACGGGGCAGATGTGAGTTTGTCAGTTGCCCCTAAAAGTATTGTGATTTGATTTGAATTCATCCCCGACTAGTCTCCTCTCGTGGCCTTCAGGCCGAGGCAGCCCGATAACGTGATGTCTCACCTGAAGAGGTGAAAGTTAAGCACGACCTTCGCTGCGTATGCTTTAAAGTGAACGCACAACACCGCAGCTTTCTCTGTTTCTCTGTGTGTGCCAGAAAAACACACAAACGCAAAGCTGGTGCAGCAGCAGCGGGACGATAATAGCTCAGTGCTGCTGTTTGAAGCCGTCCGAGTGCTAAAAATAGAGCGAGGGGGGAACCACGGGCTCTCCCTGACTGGCTGTGTCCCCTGCAGCTGCTGCTAAGATTGGATCCTGCTCGATATAAATAGCCCAGCCAGCCGAGGGGGAGGAGGGGGAGGAGGAGGGGGAGGGAGGGGGGGCTGTATCTCATTTTCTCCTCTCCTCTTCTTCATGTACCTCCTCTCTCACTGCAGTGCCATTTATTTCTCCAGAGCTCAGCAGGTTTACCGCAGAGTGTGAGTGAACTGCGAATGTGTGTTTACACGTGTGTGTGTGTGTGTGTGTGTGTGTGTGTGTAGATTGATCCCCTGTCTCAGCTCTGGGGCTCAGATGGTCATCCTGATTGTTCAGAGTGTGTGTTTTCATGTGTATGTGAGACTGAGGCTGCAGGAGCAGAGAAGACTCAGCACCTTGACAGACGGGAGATGATCTGCAAGAGCGAAGGGATGAACGATAATGATAAAAACAACAAAGAAGAGACATGTGGGCCTGTGTGGGCTGAGGGGAGGGATGGGGGTGTTGGAGGGGGTGGGGGGAGGTGAGAGGGCAGAGGTGATGGCTGCATTTTCAGTGTCTCCCTGCTGATTTACAGGCTGCACGCTGACTCTGGCGACTTCGGAGCCTGAGGTAAAAAAAAATTATGCATTCATGACCAGCTAGTCAACCAAGTGGGGGTGAAGGGGCGGGGGGGGGGGGCACACAGCATGTCGCTCACATGTTCCTGTCTCTGCAGCAGAGACATGACAGGGAAGAAGAACTCATCAGCTGAACCTGAACACACAGACATGGAGCTGACAAACATCCACTCACATGTGTTTGTCTGCAGCCTGGCTCGATCTCACTCGCACACAGACACACACACACACACACACACACACACGATGGAAATGCAAACTTTAGTATGCCCACACACTCACACACAGATGAGTGCACGGCGGCACGAGGCTAGAGCACACTTAACCCGCCCCCGCTTCATAGAGCATTCCTTGGTTTCCTCCAGAGCTGAGGGCCAAGATTAGAACGAGGGGGCTAAAAATACATTACAGTTGATGGGGGGGGGGGGTGTTGGAAGGGATGGAGGGAGGGAGGGGGTCTGCTGAGAAGAGGAGGGAGTAGAATGCTGAGCAGGCAGGGATGGAGGGAGGAGACAGAGACTTGATTTCAGAGAGTGGGAGGTTTGGCTTGTCTGCATTATGAGATATGCTGCAGTCACCCACTGCAGCACTCGTTCTTTATTAGGGCACGAGTGATGTTGTCATCAATCAGTTTGAAAATACAGGAAAAGAGCCTTAAACATATCGATTATGCATATATATGTGTGTGTGATGTGATGGGCAGCTGACGGACCGTCTCCAAAAGGAGGAAGTGGGAGCCTTTTGTTTTTCAGATTATCCTGGAGAAGGCGTGACTTTTCTCGTCTGATCAGATATATATATTCATAAATTGGGACTCTGCAGGATTTATTCCCTATTTCATGCAACCCTGACTGATAGATTGTTTTCTCAGTGTATTTAATGCTAAACGTTTAACTTGCTCCTTTTTCTCATTCAGACTCTTTTCTTTAACTTTAGCTGCTGCAAGTTTCAGTGACCCAGCGTTGACATTGAAAGCAGCATAACTAATTCAAGCAGGGACATGACTGACTGACTGTGTGTGTGTGTGTGTGTGTGTGTGTGTTCTGTCTGTCTTAGATGTAGCATGACAGACTTCTTTCTCTCTTTTTTAACGATGGAGGCAGAGCAGCCAGAACCCAAAGTGGAATAATTTGAATTGAACTTGTTCCTGATAAAACTCCTCATAGACTGGAACAGCAGTCTTCTATCAATCCATCAGATTCTTCCATCTGTTCACGTGGTGGTTACGCTTTAAGTCACAGCTGCAACATCTGGAAACATTAAAGGTCCATCCAGTCTAAAAAACTGCTTTCTCAGATTACAGTTACAGACCTCCATCTCGAAGGAGGAGATGTAAAACTGCACTGAGATGATTCTTGCTCCTCAAAACCACAAATTAGTCTTCTGATGGATATCAACCCTTTAAAATAAAAAAAGTCAGACTGCAGAAGCAGGAAATAAATATATGTTAAAGATTCTGCCAGCTTTAAATTGACTGGAACAATAATTATAATACTTATTGGATTGCTTTGTGATGATTTGACATTTATAAAATCTGCCATCAACACAACAAGTAAAATGTCTTCATTAGATAAATCAGGGATGAACTGCTCTGATTAAAGGTTTCATGGTGGAAAGGTGTTTTTTGTGTGCCCCCTGTTGGTCCGCTGGTGTCCCTGCAGCCCGTCCAACAACGCCGGGACTCAGACATGAAGCTGACCTTCCTGTCAGAGCAGCATCATCAGCTGTGACCGCCGTTTCTTCCTCTCAGGTGGACTGGGAGAGCAACGGCGGCCTGGTGAAGAAGCTGCCGTCCATCCGTGAGGATGAGGAGGGCGATGAAGAGCAGAACTCGGTGTCCAGAGCCTCTCACTCGCCGCTGCGTCTCAGCAGGGGGCTCAACTCGCCCCTGCGCTCCCCCCTCCTGCCTCCCAGGCCTTTCCGGGCCCCCTCGGAGCACTCACGGCCCACAACCCTGCAGATACCGGTGGTCAGCTTCAGCAGCGCGCCACCTGAACTCAGCCCCAGGTACAGACACACACTCACACACACACACACACACACACACACACACACACACACACACACTGACAAATCACTGAAAAAACAAAGAGTGTTGGACGAATACACAGGCAGCTCAGAGGAATGTGATGCTGCAGCGAAGGTGTCTGGCTGCCATGGCAACCAGCAGATTACAGTGCATCACATGGGGCCAGGCTGCAGGGTGGGGGGGGGTGTAGGTTTTCACACTGTAGGACTGTGTGTGTGTGTGTGTGTGTGTGTGCGCACACATAAAGTAAACATGCCCATATGTGCACAGACATTAATAACAGCCTATCTGTTGTGTAGCTGAGTGTGATCTCAAGCTGCTGAAAGGTGGAAACACACAAACACACACTGTAATTAGCTGCTTTCAGTGTTTCCCTCCTCTGCTTTACATTTCTCTCCTGTGCCCCCCCCCCCCCCCCCCCCCTTTTATATCCGTCATCCTGCTCAGATTCGTGGACGGCATCGAAACAGAGAGTAACTCCACCTTATCTCAGAAGTTTGAGTTCAGTCCGAGCCTTTCAACTGCAGCACCGCCCTCCCCGTACCCCGGTAACACACACACACACACACACACACACACACACACAATATTTCACCTCCTTCTCAAGAAAAATAAGAAGCGCAGCATTAATGTGTGCCTGTGTGTGTTTGTGTTGGTGGCAGGAAACAGGGAACACTCGGAGATCAAGCAGAGTGTGTCTAAGCTGACTGAGGAGGTGAGTGCTCACTTAATGATGATGGTGATGAAGGTGCGTGTTTTAAACATCTGCCGCAAAGTTCTAATGATCAGTTCTGCACAGGTGCTTTGTTTGTTTGTTTGTTTGTCTGTCAGCATAATATTTCATAAACTGCTCACATTTTATTGTAGCAGAGCAGAGGAATAACTGAGTCTGTAGCTCCACCATGTGGACTTTTATCAGGCTCCTTTCTTTGTCTGATGAAATCCTTTAAATCTTTCCCGGTTCATAAACGAGTTAGTGAACATTTCTCTTCCACCTGACGGGTGTTAAAAAAAAAAAACAAAAACACTTTAAAATGCGTAGTTTATGTTGTGTATTCGGCATCTGGACGTCTCACCTGACAGGTGGAGGATTAAAAAGAGAAAACAGACCAACACATTCATCATGAACCTGAGAGGAGGTGAAAACATGAAAACTGAAATGTTGCTTTTATATTTTTTCTCAGGATAATATTGATGACATCAACCGACACAGACATTTTTTTTTACTTTGGTGCGATCAAAATGTTTCACCAACTGAAACAACAAATTTAAATCACAACAACTTGTTGGTTCTGAGTCACTTTGTAGTCGATGCTCATCTTTTTTTATTCAGGTCCGTGTTTCGAAGCAGATTAAATTTAGTTTTATTATTACATTCCAGATTTAGATTTGAACAGATTGTGTTGCCTTCAAGCTCTTTGAACGTTTTCTATCTGAAGACAGAAGTGGAATAAATTGCATTGAAGAGACTTGATAGACTTTGTAGTGGTTGTGTGTCTGTTTGTGTGTGTTTGTTGACACTGTCTCTGTTCCCCACACAGATGAGCAGTCTCTCCAAACAAGTGTACAAGCTCAGTCAGGAGCTGCAGGAAATGACCCACCTGCTGAAGCCCCTCCTCCAAATAGCACCGCAGCCAATCCTGATGACCATGATGCCAAATTTGACCCCGCCCCCTAGCAGCACCAGCCAACTGTCGACAAGCGCCTGTCTGGCGGCGGCCCCGCCCCCCCAGAGACCGGATGTTCATTCCCTGCTGGACAGCGGAGACATACAGGACGTGGACTTGCCAGGATGTCTTCTTCCAACGCCGAACCTGCCGAAGAGGCCCGACCCCACCCCGTTGGCGTCGCCCCCACCACCCAAACCGCCACTCAAGAGCTCCGTGAACTCCGACCTTCTCTCACCTGAAGACGGTCTTCCCGGCGGATCTCCTCCCCCTCTGAACCGCCACCCTTCCTCCAGTAACGGGATATTTCTGCCCCTGCTGCAGGACCCGCCCCCCCTCGCCTCCCACACGCCCTCTCCCTCTCTGTCCTTCTCCATGTCTCTCTGCTCCTCGCCGTCCATTTCTCCCTGCCAAGGCCCCCACCCGTCCCGACCAACCAGCTACTCCGGCAGAAGCCTGCTTCCCCCGCCTCCCTCCCAGGACACCCTTCCTCCCCCGCCGTCCCACTGCTCAGCTCCCCCGTCGCTCTCCTCCTCCCCCCGAGACCACCAGCTGAGGCCCTCCCCTTCAGTTCCTCGCATTCCCGCCCCCACCGTCTCCCCCCACCCCTCCACTGTCTCCCTCCCCCTGTCTCTGGACTTCAGTATGAGGAGAAGGCAGGGAGACGCCCAGACGCCACCTTGGTGCAGGTTGCAGCGGCGTCGCGGGGGGGCCGCGCCCGTCAGCTGCCCCCAGGAGCTGGAGATGCAGGAGTGGGGAGCACAGCTGGAGGAGGGGGGGTCCTCCACAGAACACATCAGCTTCATCGACGAAGAGGAGCCGGCGTTATGAGAACATGAGAGGTGACGGGAACAGCAGCACGGCGGAGTCCGGATCAGGAACCGAGATGGAAGGAAAACCAGACAGCTGGTCCATTTCACACTGGAGCTGCCGAGAGGACGGACAGGAAACGGAGACACACACCTGGGGGTCCGAGACGCAGATGTCAGCCAATCAGCACGGAGGATCGCCGTCCTATGCCAGCAAACTCCCCGACTACAGCAGCACAAATGTTCTTACAGCGTCTTCGCTCCAGCAGCAGCTGTCCGGATCTTCAGGACCGGCTCTGCTGCTCTCTGGAGCCAGATCCACCTTCCAGCTCACTGAACACACAAATCCTGCTTCGGACGTCAGCTCCTCTTCAACAGGCAGGTACAAACACGTATATCTCAGCAGGGACTGCACTGGGACTGGGAATGTAAACCTTTGGTTCAGTCTCCAGTCGTGTCACAGATCAGGTCACCTCACCTGTTGAGCCAGACTACACGGTCCTGTTCAGACCTGGTCTTAACCAAAGATCCCGTCTCTAAGGTCAAAGAACCCACTAAGACCGGCCAACATGTGGCTGTGGTCCAGAAGGGAAAAGGCCACAGGCAGCGTTTACAGGACTCTTTAGTAAATGCAGGTATTCATTGATGTTAACTAGCTAATTTCTTGCTTTTTCTGCTGCTGTCACGTCGTTCGGAGCGCAGACACACAACTGTCAGCATGCAATTACACAAGAAGCACAACAGCTTCACCTTCATGTGAGAGCGAGTGTCTCCATTGGTCTTAAAACCTGCTGAGACTCGCTAACATTTGGCTCTGATCAGCAACGCAAACAATCAACAACCAGACAATCGGCATTAATGTAAACACAACACCTGGGTGTGTACACAATTCCTGCTTTAATGTGTCTTAGAGGTCAAACTCTCACCTGTCCAGGTGCTACGCCGTCATACAGCTCAAAAATTACTTTTAAAAATCACACCATCACCGATTGAAGTGTCTTTCTGTGTGAACTCACAGTTGTGTATCTTCGGTTCGAACAGAAAGACAAAGACTCAGCTTTTATTAGGGTTTACCTGCGTTTAACGAACCTGAGGATACTCACTAAATGTTGGTGGAGAAGAACGCTGCTCTGTCTGATTGGCTGAATATAAAAAAAACAAACACCAGCTTATTTGCATATAAAGTGGGATCTCATCACGAGTGGTTTCCAGGTCTGAACAGAATCTGGGATTGTTTTTAAAAGGATGCGTTTATCTGCCTCTGGGCTGGTGGAGGTAAACACTCATCCACATCCAATCAGCCCCCCCCGCAACAAAAGGACATCTGAATTGGTTTTAACAGCCAGATTTTCTTTCCCTGTCAAAGAAGTCTGATGTCTGCTCACAGAGTCATGAGCCAAAGACAAAAATAAGAAAAAAGTCACCAACACGTCGCCATTTACTGCCGTCCTGACTGTTTACAACCAGCCTGCCGGATTGTAGAGCAAACTCCCACATCACTCCTGAGCTTTAGCCATCCAGCCATTCGTGCCTTCTCCTTGTAAAGATGTCCCTGAAGTCCTTCACCTGTCCATCACAGGCATCCGGATCAGAGCCGACGCAGAAAGCCATCGAACGCCACCGAACAGAGAACACTTGCACCTTTATCTGGAATCAAACTGAATCTACTTATTTATTGAGGCGTGTATTAATTTATTTTTGTTGAAGCGATGAGGAAATATTTTTTTTGCACGTCTGGGAGATGGAGGGGGGTGCTGTTACTGTTTATAATGACACATAACTCCAGGCTGGACACTTTCCCTCTTCTTATGTAGCGCACACACACACACACACACCTAACATATCTCTGAACACACTGATCGTCATCTACAAGTCCTTTCCCGACCGCTGAGCTTTTTTCTGGTATGAAACAACAGGCTAACTCGGCAACGACAACTCCCAGGCTGCATCACTTTGGAGGCCTCACGACTTCTGGAGACTTTTTGTTCCTTCTTGCTCGGAGAGATGCTTTGTGCATCATGTTACTTGTAATATAAACAGTCAGAGTCAGATTTCTGGTTTCTATTTTCTGTAAGCGGACCAGGGGAGGGAATGACACCTGGACTGTTTACTCTGAAATACAAAGATTCACTCAGCGGAGCTCCTATCTATGTCTGAGGAGGGGGGGTTGGACTCTGGTGTTGGAGGGGTCTTGAGTCCATCAAGAGATTTAATATGAAATGCATGAGTTTTTTTTTCTTTGCATGAGGAATGTGCCTGCTCTTGAGCTGTTGGGGAGGGCGCGGGGGCTGATGGGAGTCGACAGACTGCCCCACCCACTGGAAGGCTGTTCGCTTTCAGATGTATTTTATTAAAGACTGCTGTTACATACGAACTTTACCAGGATTACAAACTGTATGATAATAAAAAGAAAGTGTTGTTTTGTAAGAGCTGCGTCTCCTGTGCTCCTCTTTGGAGCTGTTAGCTCCAGTTTAGCCACGTTAGCATCCTGAACCACAAACAGCATGGGATGATGTTTAAAGGTCTGTAAAAACCTGCATTCTGTTTACTGACCATCAAGGGAAGACCCCACTGGCTGGAGAGAAGAAGTCAGATTGTATTGAAGTCTATGGGAGAATGTCCTTCCTTTTCCTTTATTAGCTCAGTAAACATTGTCCTAATGAGTTTAATCAAACACTACATTGGGGTCTGTCTTCAGACCGTATGGACCTTTAAAACAAACTTTGGCTTTTCTTTAAATGATTTCAAAACAGAATGAACAGGCGTTGACCCGTACTGGTTTATCACGGTGAAAGAAAAAGACACAACGCAGAGGAACTCCATCTTCAGGTCTGCATATATTTTCAGTGATAACATTCATTCTATCAGAGCTTCAGTAAGGTTTGAAATGTCAGGGAAGAACACTCAAGAAATTATATGATAGAGGGGTGAAAACACAACATAGCACTTGATTCTGCTGCTGCGGATGCACTCTGTGCTTTCTACCCCCCAGGGGGCCGGTGTCGATCCGCTCTTCCTTCATTTCCTTGCTGTCTTCAAAAACACATCAAAGGAAAGAAGTCCAGGAGGAGTTTGGGAGTTTCCATTTCGACAAACTCATGTAAAACAGGGGAGCGACGGCAACAAACGTTATCTGATGTGAGGATTCGTGCGTCCTCTAATCTCTGGTGTTGTGCGTACTCATGCCTGTTAGTAACCGGGCAGGTCTTGGATTAAGCCCTATCAGCTCTGGATCTACATTTCCCATTGGGATTATAAGGACAAAAAGTGACAGGCTCCAGTGCACGTAGAACCAAAACAGTGAAGAAAAAAAGAAAAATCAGGGGACTTGGATTTCTTTTCCGTATTCACCTCTACAGACCATGTTCAGAGTCAGATACTGGAGCCTTCACACTGTGCTGACAATCATGGTTCAGAGAGGATGAAAGAAAACAAAACGACAGGGTCAGGGAAAATAAAAATCCAAAAATATATATTTATGTTTATATTTATATATATTTATATATTTACGAGGTATGTATCCACAAAAAAAAAAGAAAGAAAACACCCAAAATTTCAAAATAGGCAGTCTGTGTTTTTCCAAATGTGTCCTTACTCGTGATGCCTCAAGGAAACATTAATATTAATATTAATATCATTCGTTAAAAATTAAAAAAAATAAAAAGTGAGAAGCTTTGCTTGTCCAACAGCCAGGCCAAACCTTGTAGTCCGGTTCTCCGAAACCTGAATCTCCACGATCAGGAGTCCAAAAGCACCACACTGGTGCTGGTGTCTGGCTGTCGCGCTCCAAAGAAAAAAAAAAAAAAAGACAGAAAATCTTAAATCACAGAAGGAAAACAAAAAAAAACATCACTTTGTCCTTGAAGGAAAAAAAAAAACAAGTGAAACCCTCCGAACCGTTGATTTTTCCCAACAACCACGATCTCAGAGGCTCCAGATCAGGTTCGGAGCGAGGTGGTGGTTTCTGGGTGGGAGGTGAAGGGAGGTCGGCCACAGGTCCAAACTGAAAGGTGTCTTTGTGCAACAAAACAAGCCGCAGGATTAAACAAAACAAGAAACAGAAGATCTGATGGCAGGCGCTCCTCCCGGTGATTGTTAGTTAGGCTGGCAGTGGAGGATCCCTCCCCTCTGTAGTCATGCTAAGTACTGCTGCATCGCCGTCTTCGCCCTGAGAGAGAGAGAGAGAGAGACACACAGTCTGTGTCTGTCGCCCGGTCAGCAGGTTTAGTGTCTAATAAATGGCGACGTGTTGTCGTGGCCTCACCTGTCGCTGAGGTTGGGGTCAGAAGCCTGGCTGAGTTTGTGCAGGATGTCCACGAAGCCCATCTCCCTCAGCTTGTCCTGGCGCTCCTGAGACCCTGGAGACACAGAGCGGGAAAGGAACTTTTAGAATGACAGAATGCGTCGTAATTAGTGTTTAAGAGACAACAGAGGTCATTCTGTATCTAAATGAGATGCGTCTCATTATCACCCAGAGCAGAGGAGCCTGATCTGAAGCTCTGCAGAGGTAACAACAGGCTGCAAACAGAGCAGGTGCTCAAACGTTTTTTCATCATCACAGCTTTACTGCCGTCAGCTCTGCTGCTGTGTGGGTGTGTGAATTTTTTTTTACTTAATGTGATTTCAGTCCATGACAGAAGTTTCCTCTTCTCTTACCGTCCTCCTCGTTCCAGATGAGGTTTGAGATGCAGAAAGTGGCGGCGAGCTGCAGTTTCACATTCGAATGCCCCTGAAGGAAAAAAAAAAACAAACCAAAAAACAAAAGTCTCAATTAATTACAAATAATGTCAACTGATAAAAAGCAAAAACTAAAGTTTAAGTTCCATTGATGGTACCATGTAGTATTTGATTTTCTGGAGCATGTCGTCATTGGTCATGATGAGTTCCTTGGCGCTGTTGCCGTCGGCGATGTTTGCCAGGATGCACAGCGTCTGACGGATTAGAGAAGTTACTTCAACACTTTTACTGGAACATTTTCTTTTTAATGATTCAGAAAAACAGATTCTCTGTGATGGTTTCAGTTCTGCTGGTACTTCGACACCACCGGGATGACGGCCTGTTGTCGGCAGCGCAGGTTTGAGCTCACCTGCTCTTTGACCTCTATGCTGTGCTCCGCCTCCAGGATGAGGGTCACTGCCTGCATGATCTGCTTCCCATGAGAACTCATGATCTGGTCAATGTGCTGCAGCATCAGGAAAGGTGAGAGGGAGACTGAGTCAGAATGTGCTAACTATTTATCCTCATTCAGCAAGCCCGGGGTCACGCCAGGTCACCGCTGAGGAGCCGGAGAGTCCAGAGACACTGAAGGTTGCTGAGGTGAGTTACTACAACTTTACTGTGACAAGCTGTCAAAAGTCCTGCAGGGACTCTGACGAGAAATCAGACATCCCCAAAGTAAATGCAACCAAGATTAGAAATAAACATATTAAAGTGAACACTTAGTGTAGTAGGATGTTGCTGTGGGGTCTCTTATTGTGCTTGTGTGCGTCTCACCGGGCGTGTCGAAAGCAGATTTCGCAGCAAACCCAGTGTCTTCATCAGCACGTTGGTGTCGGGGTCCGACAGCAGACGGAACAGCTGCTCTGTGCCCAAACACCGAACGATCTCCACCTTCACCTTCTGGTCGGCCTGGAACGCCATGTTCTGAGCACATAAATGATCAGCGTGTACAGATGAATTCATGCCTTTGTCAACACAGAAGTTCAATGATGAAACAGGATTCTGGATAAAACTCCAACAGTAATAAGCTGTAATCACTGGAATTAAAGCAAAAGATATTTCACTGTATATGGAATGAATCTAGTTTCTCAGCTGCACAGATCAGACTTAAAATCCTTTTCTTACCATCAGGGCCCAGATCCCGTTGACCCTCAGCGCAGGACTGTCACTCTGGGTCAAACTGCATAGTAACTCTATCACCCCTGACTCCAGGATGGGCTGCAGGTAAAAACAGACAACACATCTCAATACCAGACCTGCTCATTTTTTGCCAATTAGGTTTTCAACATATGAGGGATTTGCCTTTGGCCAAATCAGTTCAATAAAAGATAGAAAAATGTTGTTAAAAATAAAATATTTACTGTATAAATATGGAGAAATATTACAAAATAAATGCACCATCATCTCTTCAGTTGAAGTGGCGCAGAGCAACAAGATGGTTCATTTAGATTTTAAAAAAAGTCATCCGTGTCTTCTAATGAATCTCAGTCCAATGTTTCCTCTCTTTTAGGTCTTTTACATCTTTCAGGTTGTTGTCACACTGTGTTTAAATGAGATGTCACTATAAAGACAGTGATTTTTACAAAGTACAATGTCAGAATGTGTGTTTACCTCTTTGCTGGGGGAGAACTCCAGCAGTAGATTGCATAGTGTGGAGGAAGCCATGACCAGGACTTCGTCTGGGGCGTTCTGCAGCAGCTACACACAAACACAAAAACACCTCGTTACTCCAATATTCAGTATTCAGTGTGCACTCAGTGATTTCCTGTGAACTGCACTGACCTTCATGAGGGGTTTCCACACTGCGTGGTCATGGAAGCTGGTCCTCAGCTGCTGCACCGATCGAGACAGACTGTGAAGACACCTGCACAAAAAAAAGAGCAAATATTAAGAGACAAAGACACTCAAACACGTGAAAGTTTTTCCTCCTTCTTCAGGTAACAGATGCACACATCCAGCCGTGATGTAAAAGAAAAGGAAGCCTCATCCATCAGACCAGACGACCTTTTTCCAGGTAATCAATGTTATTCTCTTCAGCTGTCAGGGGTCATAATGTTGTGGCTGACTGATGTAAATTCAAAGCTCATCATTCATTTTTGTTTCACAGATGTTTGTTGAACTCTTGCTGAAGGTCTAAAGAACATATCGTACCTGACGGCTGCCAAGCGGACTTTAATGCTGGATTCTGACAGGCCACTGACTATCCGGTCCATCATGTTCTCTGTCTCTGTGATCTGAAGAAAAAATATAAAAGGAGGTGGGTTAAGAGAAAAAAAAAACCAAAAACAAAAACACACTTATACATCATCTTATATACAAACCAGAAAAACAGACCTGAGGAAAGCTCACTCACCTTTTTGCGGATGTCCTCGTCGTTGGAGCCGAGTGAGGCGTAAAGTTTAAAAGCAGCTTGTCTCAGCTCGTGTGCATGTTTCAGGTCATGGTCCAACTGCAGGTGACAGACAGGAAGTGAACTGGTGGTCAGGTGACATCACTTTTTGGGGGCAAAAAAAAACCAGCTCAAGCTGTACTTTGTTTACTGTGAATATATAAGCAAACACTAGCATGCCAAACTAAGACGGTAAATACTGTTCCTGCTAAAGTGTGAGGTGTTAGTTTTGTATAATATTAGAAACAACAAGTCTTTTTCTCTGTCCCTTCTGGCTGCTAAACTCATCAAGCATGAAAAATAGGCAAGCTGTTGAATCTCTAGACGACGGGACGCAGCTGTTCTAATCCATTATCATGGACTCGAAATGAAAACCAAGATGTTTCACTGCCACCACGCAGCCTCTCTAGTATCGTTACCTAGACCAGGGCGCAACGCTGACATTTATCTCCTGCTGCTTTTCACTGTGGTCAAAATAACGTCCTGTGAGGAGCATGAGGAGGGCCGTGTCCAGACCCCCTGACTCACCCTCTTGATGTCAGTGATGGCGGACACAGAGCTGGGGTATTTAAAGTAGTCAGCGAGCATGGCCACCAGGTGGTCGGTGGTGCTGGCGATCCTCTGCAGTTCCACGTCAGGCTCCATCAGGTAAGCCAGAGTCTCTGCACCCTCCACCCTCTCCTCCAGCAAATGCTCTTTACTGCACATCCGCACCAGGCACGGCAGAGTCTGCATGGAAAACAGAAAGATGTACAGTAGATCAAAACCTGTCACAGATGTAATATCATAATGATAATTAAAGGTGCAGAGGTCTCAATAACGCTGGAGGACCTTTAGGACTATGCAGCTGTCATCCGTCCTGATGGCACCTGCTCGACACATGTACGTTAAACTGGGACAGAAGGAGACAAAGTGACATTAGAGGAAACATTATACAGGAAATTCATTTTTGTAGTCATTCATTATCAAATAATTATAATTATTATAGATTTACTCACCATTTGGCTGCTGTTAGCTGCATTTCAATGGGTTGATCCCTTTGCATCATTCGGACAAATACCTGAGAGAGCAGCTCCCCATCTACCAGCACTAACATGAAAAATAAGAGAAAGAGAGAGGGGTTGAAAAGTGGAGAAGAGAAATAAGAAAAAGGAGAAGGAGAAAAGACAAGAGGAGACAAAGAGGACAAGGAGAGGAGGGAGGAAAGGATCCCTCACCATTCACCAGTGTCATGGAGACCTGAGTGTTCTCATAGGCCAGGACTGAGAAACACTTTAACGCCTGCATCCGGACCTGAAGAGGGGAGGAGGTTGGAAGAAGACAACAATGTAGAGAGGTAACTTGGTGTAAATATTGTATATCAGCTCAGAGGAACCACTTCGTACCTTATAAGATGGTGAGATAAGCAGAGGGGCGATGTTTTGGATAGCACCGTGGTTGAAAAGAACCGTCTGGTGCTCTGGAGTCTGCAGACAATAAACATCCAGTCAAGAACGAATCATCGTCTGGCTCCAAGTGTGCTGGACTCCACTGTGTTTGTGAGTGACCAAATACCAACAAATACCTTACAACAGTGGGAGAAGATCTGTGTGATGTACTCCTGCGTTCTCTGTGAGCGGCTCAGTAGAGACATTAGGTGGGGGATCACAGTGGAGTCCTAAAAAAAACACACACATTAGATCCTCAGTTCTCAGTTTTTGACAGGTTTCATTTATGTCCATATTAATTGGTGATTCATGTGCAGAGCAGCAGAACATGTACAACACAACCTACAGTATAGAGCAGCTGCACAGGGGTGACCGGACTAATGAAGACAGTTCTGAGGCATCGAAGACAAGCTTCAATGAAGATCAGGTCTGGACACAAAAGACCTGAGAGCACAAAACACACACGTTCATAACTGTGTGTGTATAGACAAATTCCCAACAGTCTACAGTAAGCATTTCAAAGTGTGCTAATGTGTGTATACACTGTATGTGCGTGACCAACCTTGAAGAAGCGCAGGGATGATGTGACAGTCCACCAGGGACTTGATGTTGTTCTCGGTGCCCATGGCTAAACTGCCCAGCACCACGGCACACTCGGTCCGCAGCTCCAGACTGGACGAGCTCTGCTGGAGCAGGTACAGTAACCTGCAACCACACAAAAGTTCACTGCAAACGAACCGACAACCTGCAAAGCACAGCCTGTAATTCGTATTCTGAAGCTCTGATAGTGGTGCTGCTTTTTTCTAATCTCTCATTAACTACAAGTTTGTGTTGTTGTGACATTGTGTGGAACAGTGTCCCTTAAATTGTGTTTCTTAAAAGACAGACAGTTAGATGAGTGTTTGAATTGACATGAGTTGATTTAACACTGAACAATGTGAAGCCCTGAACTACTCAGTGGCTCTGTGGTCAGCTTGGAAGACGCCACATTAAACAGGAGACTTGAACAGATCTGTGGTCCACAGGTGACCCCCGGTGGTCTTGTTGTAGAATGAAAAATGCGTTATGTCAAACTGTGACTGCCATGTGCATGATGGGCTACGAGAGGGGTGGAAGTTTTGTACTGGATACTAATTAGCTTTACATAAGCGTGTTGAGTGGTGTGTGTTTATCAGGAAGTGTAGTGTAGGAAGAGGTGTGCAGAGACGCACCTGGGCACAGCTCCCAGGACGATCAGATTGGCCTTCTGCTTGTTGTTTCCTATGACGGCATTTTTCATGTCACTGTGAGGTCAGACATGGGCACAGATGAGACACCACTTCATGGAGATGCATTCGGGACAACTGTGAGAAATCCATTCCTTCTAATATATTGATCAAACTCTGCATCATTTTTTTTTTTTTTTTTTTCAGATTACAGAGGAGGATTGTATCAGTAGGTACAGTAAGGAGGCACCAACTACCAGAATCTACCATTTGTGTTTCCTTTTTTAACTTAAATCTTGTTCTAATACACTTCTGTGTACACTCAGTGAGCACTTTATTAGGAACACCATACAGATACAGTGAGGCTAAGTTGTTCGTGTCAGGGATCCACCAGATGTTTAAAGTTTCCTCTAAACTTCTGCTCCATGTTCACATGGAGTGAACCAGTTTTACTACATCCCAGAGGCGGTCTGCTGGATCCAGGTCTGTAGATTCACTGCCATGTCCATAAAAGCTCTGTAAGACCATGATGTTGGTGTTAAAGGGCCCAAAGTGTGCCAAGGAAACATTCCCCACAGCATTACTACTACAACAACCTGGACTGTTGACACAAGGCAGGATGGATTCATGCTGTTGAGGACAAACTCTGACCGTCTGCTGCCTCAGCAGAAATCCAGATGCATCCAACCAGACCATGTTTCACTCGTCCTCAACTGTCCACTGCTGAACTAGATCTGCTTTCTTGGCTGACAGGAGCTGAACCTGATGAACTCTCATCGTCTGCTGTTAAAAGTGATCCAACACAAAGTTCAAGAGCTGCTGTTTAATACATGCTTTGTTTTTGTGGTTTTTTTTTTTTAGCTCCATTCTGAGATTGATGTGTGTGAAAATCCAGAAGATCAGAAAAATACTGAAACCAGCCCATCCCGGACCAACAAACATGCCGCGTTCAAAGTCTTTGAGGTGATTTTATGTTAATGTGAACAGTAACTGAGTTCCTGGCCTGTATCTGCAGGACACCTGAACTGCTAACACTTATTTGGATTATGGAATAACTGCATGAAAAAGAAGGTGTGCACATGTTCCTAATAAAGTCCTCAGCATTTGTCTCAATCAGGACATGCTGGTACAAACATTTAGCCTGTCACTACTGTTGAAATACATCTACAGCTGAACAGAACCAGATTTGTGAGAACAGTCTGTAGCATAGCAGAGACCATGACGCTAGATAGAAAAGGCACCTGCCAGATAGAAGTTAGCCTGACCAGTATTTCCTGTCAGGACCAGAGAGATTTCACATCAAGCAGATGTAGGACACAGAATGAGCCTGTGGGTTTGTGTTCACTTCATTTGTCCCATGCGGCCTTTTCCTCTGCTCTGCAAGTGTCCCAGATGATATCAAATAGCAGGTGAGTGAGGCTAGTGGAAAAGTACAGCTGTAACAGACAGTCAAATCAGTCAGGTGTTAGGCTAGTGGAGCGGTACCAGCCGTAACCAGAGCTAGTCTCCTCAGAAGTTAAAAATAACGACGTAACAGTCAGAGTGGAGACTGAGAGTGAGAGTGAGAAAGGGGGAGTGGTGTAAGGTATGAACTCCGTCTGCATAGTGAAATGTATTTGAACATGAAAGGCCATGCATGTAAACACAGAGGTCCTGTTTTTAAACAGAGTTAGTTGAATGTGCTGTATTCAAAGAGGTAATTCTGTGAGCACATTTCATCAACAACCTGTGAAAGAAATTTCAGCAACACCAGCTGGCTTAAGGAAGATAGTGTTCAGCCAGAATATTTAGCACAAGACCTTCATCTGAGTTTATCAAAAAAAGGAAAAGAAATCTGGTAGAATAACTGGCTAAATAAAGTCCACACTCTTCCAATAAAATGGATGGTGAAACGGCAAAAGTCAGGTCGTCATTTACTGCTCAGCAATTAGTTCAAACTATATTTCTTACAACCACCACCACACCGCATTGGGGAGGACAAAATATATAGACTGGGTGTTAGACTTACATGACTCCCTGCAGCACTTTCTGTGGGTCGGGGTCGAACAGTCTGTCAACATAATGACGACTAGTGGCAGTGACCTCCTGCATGGGGACAAATGTAGCAGACATTAAAGACAAAATTCACTGTCATGAAAATATTGTTGCTCAGTTTCTCTCTAACATATACACACAGACAAAAATAAAAAACCAAATGTTCAGATTTTAGTATGCCTTGTGTCAATTTAACAGCAAACTAAAGTTAAAAAGCAGAGAGAGAGAGCCTGAAAATCTCCATTACAGTTTAACAGAGTTAGGATTATTTACAGCTGGAATATCCAACTCTGCAAATATTAGAAGATATTCCATCCAAATTAAAGGCTTTTTAAATGACCTCCCCTCAGGGATACACCCACGGCCATGCACTCTCACACATACAGCAGCATCCATGGACCCAGCAGCCTGTTACAGCTGTCACATATGGCACCAGAAAACTTTATGTCAGAACCTTCCAGGGTGCCACAGAGGAGAAAACCTCAGCCAGCTGACTGCAGGCTGATACTAACTGTGCCGAAATGGTGCTGGCAAGGTGCTCAGAACAAACTGTACCTGCAGAAACCTGCTTTTCCAAATCTGTCTGGGAGCCAACAGTAATATTCACAAATTATACGGAGCTCCAAAATTAATCATGCAAATCCAATGCACACATCGTCTTTGCCCTAACGCATGAAATAATCAAACTTAATAACACACAAGCTAGCATAACGTCTTAGAGGGTCTGTGACAGTGATCCGCCTGCATGGACCTAACGTGGGGGCGTTTCACTAGTTTGACCCCGAGTGAACTCGTTTCAGCGGACAATTTCATGCTACCATCAGCCAAGATACCTGCGGGAGTTAATATAACACGACACCGAGTCTTTACCGGAGTCTCTGCCGCTGACGGAGCTGATATCACCTCGTGAAAACTCACGGAGGTGTGCGCCTTAGCCTCGCTAGCTTAACCGCTTGCTGCTCGTTGGCTAACGCTAGCCACCTAAACAATGTTTGCAGTCGTGATTAGAAAAGTGCAGAGATTGCGAGCAAGTAGCTCCGAACGTTTGGACTAAAAAACCGAGTCCCGTGGCTTGTTTTCCATTCTGTATGATTCATTTATTAAACGTGTTTCGACTCGTTTCAACGCGCGCTGTCACTTAGCGGTTAGCTGCTAACTCATTCCGAGTGACACTGACAGCTACCCCGTGCGTTTGATTTTGTTTAATTCGCACACCGACGAGGCGGGCGGCCGCCGCTGTTACACATCGTTCGGAAAGGTCCCCGCCCGCCCAAGCGAGGCCGGGTCAGAAAACGAGCGTCCCCAACAGCTACGTAGACGAACCGCTACATGTTGCAAAGCCCTTAAGTTAGCTTGCGGGCTAAAAGAAGGCACAAACCTCCACAGTTTGACTCATCGTTTCGAAATATTCGCTCGCTGTTGGAGTTGAAATTCAGTAAATCTCACATCGCCGCTTTAAACTGATAAAATGACACTCACAGACAGCACGCTGATGCGGAGAGGGGCCTCCAACAAGCACGCCATCTCTCTTCCCCCGATCGAGCGCCCCAATCGGCGCAGCACTCTGCGGACACTCCGCCCCCCAGAGCAGCTGCGAGCGGCTTTTAAAAAGTGAACACGGCTCGGACACGGAGCTCCTCACCGCCGAGAGAGTGAAATAAAAAAATATGAAGACTGCGATCCGAGCTGCGACCACCAGCAGCAGATATACGAGAAGAAACTACAGCGCTAAGTCGGCCAGCTGGTCTGACAGACCGTGGATTTGTCAATGAGGTAAATTTTGTTTATAAGTGTGACGTCGGCGATATCTTTCTGAGATAGTTTCGACACAACAACTTCACCCGTGTGGATTACGATTCAAGATGTTTATTGTCATGTGCGCCGTAAAACTCAGCAGTTAAACCACACAATGAAATGCCTGCTGTCCATTCCTCCACACCGGATAGGATTTTAGAGGTAAGTGGGACGGAGGGGGGGTATTTACAAAAGTGCACATGAGGATAAGACTAAAAGTAAAATAAAAATAACAGACTATAACAATATTGATAAGTACAACTGTGTAATGTATTAAAATATAGCAGCAAGTAATTGTGCAAATGGCAATGAGGTAGTTAAGTAAAAGAATCAAAGGTAAACAGTAATGTTTAGTGCAAAATATGCTTGTTCACAAGCCTGATGTCCTGTGCTAAGAAACTGTTTGAGAGTCTTGTGTCCAAGAGTGAAAACAAACAAAAAAAAAAAAGATTGAATTTAAAAAAGAAATAAACGTTAAAAGCTGTTTTTAAACAAAAAAAAAATGTTATCAAATACCAAATATATATATTATGCCGTTGGTTTGGCTTTCAATCGTGTATTTTTAACTCACAATTCAGACTAACTTTAAGGAACAATGTTAAACCCATTTCTGTGACAAAAAAGACTCGATAAAAATGTGGGAAAAAAAAAAATTAAAAACACGGAGTTTTAGACACAGTAATTTTTATCCGAACAAGGCTTAAATAAAGTAAAAATTAGTCTAATATTTTTATTTTGTTGAATCTGCTCTCGGCAACCGCAGGTGGGTTTACTTAACGTGGTGACGCACCGCGCATGCGCTGTGGGTGATAGACGCGAGGTGGGAAAATTCATTCTGTCGTCTGTGTGCGGATCTCCAACATAAACATGAATTTCACACATATTTTTTAAGCTCCCTGCGCCAAAACAAACCGGACACACACTCTCCGGGACTTCACTCAAAACCGTAAGGCCACACTTTGTTCACCTGTTGTGTTGTTTTGTTTTTTTGTGAGACGATTTTCATTTTCTTCCGCCGGCTCGTCTCCACACGATGTAACCTTTATTAGCATAGCTAGCTGTGGCTTGTTCTGTGTAGGTGCTGATTTTTTTATTTATTTTTTTATCGGTTTAGTTGCTGGTAGTTATTTCTAACTGGGTCAAACTACGTGTGGTAGAATAAGTAGTTATACGGGCCTTGTGGGCAGGTTAGCAGGAATCACATGTGGCCGATGAATCAAATGTTCAGGTGTCACACAAGTTTTGAAAGCAACGAGATGGTCTGTTCAAAATTGGATTCTGGTTAGCTTCAGTTCCGATGTCTCTCTGTGCTCAGTTTAATTCACCACACAGGTTTTTATGGATTCAAGCGGGATATTTAACCTGCTGATCGTTAATCAGGCAGCTGCTTGTCAGGAAGTGGCTAAAAGTCCAACCACAGTTTCCCAGAGAGTTTAAAGATTCATGTGATATGACGATGAACAATTGAAAATGAGAAAATGTTTGGTGTTTTGTAAAAAGACACTAAATGTATGATGTTTAAAAAGTACTATATAAATAAAGATTAGAATTATTCATCCAGAGCAAGTACATTTATGTAAGTCAGTTAATAGATGAATGATTTAATTTGTGCTGGTCTGTCGATCATAACTTGTGTTTTTAGTGGAAATAATTGTAAAGCTAATATTTTGAACTCTCCTATTGAATACCAACAGACTACTTGCATGCAGCAGGTCTCAGCATCTCTGAATACCAACCGGCCCTCACTGTGACTGGCTTTTCTCTGGGAAGCTGCAGCATGAAGATTGCAGTCGAGGGCTGCTGCCATGGGGAGCTGGACAAGATCTACGAGACCATCGGCTATCTGGAGAAAAAGGAAGGGGTGAAAGTGGACCTGCTGCTTTGTTGTGGTGACTTCCAAGCAGTACGAAATGAGGGGGACATGAAGTGCATGGCAGTGCCAGCCAAATATAGAACAATGCAGACCTTCTACAAGTCAGTTCCTTGTTATTTTTCTATGTTTCAGAAAGTGGTAGTTGTGGGTGGGAATATTCAAAACTTAAAATTTTACTGTTGCAGATATTATTCTGGTGAGAAAAAGGCTCCGGTTCTGACCATCTTCATTGGGGGGAACCACGAGGCTTCCAACCACCTGCAGGAGCTTCCTTATGGAGGCTGGGTGGCACCCAACATTTATTATCTAGGTAGGTTTGGTAGGGACCAGTAGATAAGGAAATGTGGTTATTCAGTCTGGCTGCCCATCTGCTAATTACCAGACATGATTTTGCCATACGTCCCCAGGCTATGCTGGTGTTGTTCGATACAAAGGGGTAAGAATTGGTGGCTTGTCTGGAATCTTCAAATCACGTGACTACAGAAAAGGTGTGTTTTTATTACAGCTTGTATAACTGAAATTATACACAGGATGCAGTATTCTCACAAGGAATGTACACTCTTTAAGGTCACCATGAGTTCCCTCCATACAATCCTGACACTCTTCGAAGTGTGTACCACATCCGAAATATTGAGGTGTTCAAATTAAAACAGGTAAATATCAATTTGTTCTGTTGTGCCCAGCTCAAAAGGTTGTCCCTTTAATTATTTAAGATTTTTTTTTTTTTTTCTGATTCATACATGTTAATTTCCAAAAAAGATCCAGATGCCCATAGACATTTTCATGACCCATGATTGGCCTCGTGGCATCTACTACTATGGGAGTACGGGGGAATTGCTGCGAAAGAAGAAGTTTCTGCGACAGGAAGTGGAGTCAAACACTCTGGGAAGTCCTGCTGCTGAGGAGCTCCTAGCTCACCTCCAGCCCAGCTACTGGTTCTCTGCTCATCTTCATGTGAAATTTGCTGCTGTTATGCAGCATCCAGTGAGTTGTTTTTTTTTTTTTTTTTCCTTTGCAGCTCAGTGTATTACATCTAATCTCCTTCTCAGTCAGTCCCCTAATTTGCGTCTTTAGCCTAAAGGTAATGCTGCTGCACGTGTCACCAAATTCCTGTCTCTGGACAAATGTTTGCCCTATAGGGAATTCTTACAGGTGAGTAAGTGTTTTGCTGTTAGATATAAAGAGATCAAATCTAATTGAAAGTGAACAGATGGTAGTTCAAAGTCACAATACAAACCTTTGCATTGCAGATTGTGGATGTTCCAGAGAGACCGGGTTCCTCTGATGGGCTTGAGTACGATCCAGAGTGGTTTGCTATTCTAAAAGCCACAAACAGTCTGCAGAGGACGACCCCTCACCCCTGGAACCCCCCAGAGAATAATGGCCTCCATGAACGGTACAAAGAGAAGTGGACGTACAGTTAAAGTTTTGTCATGTCTGGGCAGATCACTTATTTGGTTTCGTAAATATGGCTCCTTGAAATCAGCTGTTTTTCAGATGTCCAAAGATGGGACATTAAAACTGAGATGTCACAGCTTGTAGATCCTTTTTATAGCTGCTGAGAATCTTTCTATTCTTGATTAAGGAATTTTTAGCCACTCTTCTTGTGAATCACTTCAGGTTGTGAGATATTTTTAGTCTTTTCTTGTTCAAAAAGAAGATTAAAGCTCTACACACCGATTGTCAGTGATGTTTCAGAGCTGTGGGAGGCGTTCCAACAGCTTCTTTAACAAATTCATTGTGGATCATTGTTTCATTTGTAGATGACGTTTTTTTTTTTTTTTTTTTTCCTTTTTTCGATTGACCATAAGACATCATCTAAAATGGTCAGATTTTCCAGAGGAATCAGTATAACATGTATTTTACCGTCGAGCATCATATTTGAGCATCACTCAAATATGATTTTCCAGTTGAATGAAAAGGTCCGTTGATGAAACCATGACTGTGACTAAAGTTTGAGTGAAAAAGTTCAAACATAAGATCAGGTCATGATCATGAATGGGAATGAGTTACTTACTTACAGTCTTTTCACTCGACTACTTGATAGAAAACAAACTGGAAACTGTTTATGGTTGATGCTTCAACAAACATAAATCTATTGGAGACTTGTTGCATTCCTGATGATTTCTTCTAACCGTCTTGCAGTTGTTGGGTTTTCAGTTGTGGTTCTGTCTTTCTTTCATGATGTGCATCCTTTGTATCCATCAGGTGGGACTTCAGAGCTTCTGAGGCAGCCATGATGCAGGTGGTGGAGGATTTCAGTGGTGAACTTGCCATCCCGGATAACTTCAGCCGGACTGTGCCGGCCTACGACCCCAGCAGGCCCCAGCCCCACGCCGCCCCGAGCTGTAACACCAACCCTCAGACAACCGAGCTGTGTGCCACGTTAGGTCTCACAGACATTTACGCCCAGGTGGGGCAGGGGCGGGATGAGCTGAGGACAGTTCAGGGCAGCACTGGAGGGGAGGAAGATGATGATGAAGATGGAAATAGCGTGGGAAGTGCGGACGAGCCCACTGATTATCCGACCGACACTTCAGGACCGTCGAGCTCGTTTAATCCTGATGAGATCACCATAGAGGAGGAGTGGGAGGAGGGAGAGGAAGGAAAGGAGGAGGAGGAGGAGGCAGAAGTAAAGGAAGAAAAGCTCTCTGATGTCCCCGCAGGTGAAATCCACACGCCCAGCCGGATGGTTTTACCAGAGCCCAAATCTGATCTCTCACCCACTCGCCTGTCCCACCTGTTGAACCTGCCGCCTCCGGCTCACTCCACGCCAGTAGCAGCAGCAGCCCGCACCCACCTGGAGGCAGAACAGGAAGGACTCTGTGAGGGCGGGGTAGAGGACGCCTCTGCTGCACGCATCTTAAAACGTACCAGCGACGAGACTGGGGATCCTGGCAGCAGAGGCCCGACTCCCAGAATCAAACGCAGGAACCAAATCATCTACACAGCAGTGGACGATGAGGAGGGTGAGGATTAGAGGTCAGGCTGAGATAAGGCCAAAGGTGAGGACTCATCCCATACCATTAGATTGATTTGTAAAAAAAAACCAAAACAAATTGACATTAATTTATGTATTTACAGTAAGCTTTTTATACAGCCTCTGACATGAGTTACGCAGAGCAGCGTCACTGAAGACAAAGGAGCATTAGTTTCTACAGAAAGATAATTACGGCTATGAACTTTATTTCTTTGTTAAAGTGTGATTGCTTTTTTAATATATTTTAATCAAACCCAAGAATTTTTAGAGAACAGACTTGTTTTTTTAGTTTCATGTTTAATTTTTTTGTACATGTAACTTCAAGACAATAGCAATGATTAAAGAGGCTGGAAAATTAAACCAATACTTTTTTAAAACCAAAACCCAAAACAAATGAGTCACACACCATTGTACAGCCACTTGGCACAACACTTCAAAAGGACAAATAAAAAAAAAATGTGGCTGTTAACGTCTTTTGTTTCACTTATCTGAGTCACGAGGCAAGTGAAAGAAAAGAAATCAGCTTCCTGCACTCAAGCTCCATTCACAGTTTTATTGAACACTACACATACTGAGGGTGCTGATGATAAATCAACCAGTTCACAGAACACTGAAGGATGAATAAGTGGATGCAGTTTATTGACAGCGATGAGAAATCGTTTTATCTTAATTGAACATGATGTTGAGACCTTACTCTGTTAGTCCAATTTGGAAACCTGCGATTAGTTCACTGTATTTATTTATCAAAAGTTTTAAAGTGATAGTTATTTTTGTGGGGTGTGTTGTCTGTCTAAGACTAAGATCAGTAACCTGCTTGTGCTGCAGCAAAAACATGTTTTAACCACTTTTTTTTTTTTTTTTCTTTTAAATAGGAGCATTGAAGCATTTGCTTTATTTTTCCTTTAGAACTATAATTTCTCAGTTACCGTATTCCTACGAGCAGGTCTGCGGAGTGAGACGCTACACTGCTGGTGTGTAGGAATGTGGCAGTTTAACGGTTCACAAAGCAGTTTTGAAGAAGAGTGTAGATTTGCTTAAATATAAAAATAGGCCAACATTTCAACTAATATTGACCGCCGTCCGCTGTGGTTATTTTTAAAAGTGGTTGAAACATGTTTTTGCAGCGCCGATCAGAATCAACTGGTCAGTAAACTTGACTTCACATTCGTCCCAACTTCAAACTGCCACAACGATCACTTTAATATGTGAGGTTGCGGGAAAATAAAGCAGAAAAGATTTTCCTCGACACCAATATTTGTTTAAATCAATCAGATTTATAACGTCGATTAGAATTCTTGGAAACAATCCATCCCAGGTTCACAAGTGTGCTCTGCTAAAGTCGTCATCCGCTTTCATTTAAAATTAAGACAACATTTAACGTACAGTGTATTCAACAAAGATCCATCCATACGAAGAGCCGATACAGTGAAGCCTCACCACAGGGTGCCGAGTTATTGGTTCATGGTACAAGCTGACGTCACCGGGTGTTTCCCGCACACAGTTAAAGAAAGCCTCAAACAGGAAGAAAACTGGGAATAGGCACTTCTGTTTTTGTGTTTTGTTTTTTCTGTTTTCATTCAATACTTTCCTCATTTTCTTCAGCCAAGCAGCAAATCTCTGAACAGCAAGCAACCAAGATCACTCACTCTCTCTCTCTCTCTCTCTCTCACACACACACACACACAAACAAACACACCTCTGTTTAAGCACATCGTATATTTAACTTGTTGAACCATCGCTATGAAGTCAGTCACCAACAACGTAGCCTCAGGACACGGGACAGACGAGGGACATCTGACACACAAGACAGACAAGTTTTTGTTTTTATTTTCTGACTTTCACTCCTTCCTTAACGTTGGGACAGCAGCTCCGAGTTAATATATTTATCTGATGCCAGTAACTGAATCTGGGCGGGGCCGTTGATTGATTAAATTAAGCTCTTTATTCAAACTAGGATGTAATATGCGACTCCTTCCTTTGATTTCTCTGCCTCAGTTAGTTACAGCTGATGGTTTCATTAAAGTCCTGTGGCTTTGCACACAGTTGATACACCCTGCCCTGCTAATCATATTTCCTTATGAGCGCTCAAACCGAAACCAAGTCCGCCTCTCCTCTACAGAACGGCAATAAATTGCAACCTTTAATCGTTTACGTCACATCACCAGATTAAACGGAGGTCGAGTGGGAGGGGTCGCATCGGAGCGTCACTACCAGGAGTCAAGATAAGTTAAAACCTGGATAATAAATACGCACAAACTAACTGATGTGGGACCTGTGACGGTGGGGGGGCGAACAGAGGGGTTGTTCCTGGGGGGGCAACAACAATGTGGCGTTATTCACAGCAGGATTTGATCGATTCAGGCGCGGACAAGGCAAGCAGGCGCAAGCAGCTTCTACCTAACGGGCTTCTTTATTTTATGCCTTGGCTTTCTCTTTTTTTTTTTGTGTTTATTTTTTGTTATTTTTCCCGCTCACACCCTCTTCCTGTCTTGGACGCTGCACAATCAAACAGGGCCGTGACTGAAACAATGCAAGGCAGAGTGAAGACGAAATAAAAACTGACAATTAGTGCTAAATACCAACAGGCTCGCCACCGTCGTCCACATTCTGTATTCAGTCCCGGTCTTCTTTTACTTTACAAAATCAAGAGACACAGCTGTGAACCGCTGTGTCGTCTCCTTCCACCTCTTCTCTTCCAATTCTCTCCCTTGAATTTCTGTCTGCTCGGACAGGAAGATGGATGGAAAGGGCGGGTGAGTAGATGCTGGGCTCCCCCTGCGATCGGCCCCCCCCATAGGTTGGTTGAAGGAGACAGGATGATCGAAGGGCTGTGGTGGGTGGTGGATGGTGGAGGACTGGTGGAGGTCTAGTTCCCACCGCAGCAGGCTCGGGTTGAATGGGCGTCTGGGTCCTGGAGGTTGACTCCCCGATGTCGTGCTGCATGTGTCGGGTTCTGGGTATCTGTTTTTGGCATCTTTTTTGCTGCAGTAAGAAGAAAAAGTGATTTATGTTTTTTAACCTTTCAGTCACAGATGGTTTAGTTAAAACTGACTGATTCAACTTTGTCAACCTTTTAAAGTGTTTAATTACAATTATGGGAGAAAATAACAGTTCAAACCGTTCTGTAGGGTTTATAAAGTCTTGTTTTATGCGTCCATCAGTCTAAAACACAAAGATGTGTCTCTAAAATCTCCAAATGTTTCACATATTTGCTTGAAAAATGGCTGAAACAATTATCAACAATCTTGCAGATTAAAAAACTTTTCAATTAAGATACTAATTAATGCAAGAAAAAAATAATTCAGGGTCCAGCTTGGAAAAATTTGATTGTACTTATATTACTAGGAGTAATTGTCAGAGACAGAGACTGATGCAGCGCAATAAGAAAAGTAAATTCTTTATGGTATTAATGAACTCATATCTAATATCTTCTTGTTAAATCATTGGAAAAGTCTTTTATCTACAGTAGGCTGTTGTAGAACAACAATTTAAAAACCCAAAAACCAAAACGACACATTAGAAAGTGTTTTTGAATAAATCCTGAATCTGGGTCTGCCTTAAAAGTTTAAACATTTCTTCAGAACCAAATACAAAGTGCAAATAAAAAATGGTCATATTTCACAATGTCTGTTAGTTCGTGGATCAGATTCTTGGATCTGGTCTGGAGCTCTAGATCTAGCTGAAAGGAAATACAAACGATGGCGACACTCACCGATGGCCAGGAAGAGCTCGTTGACATTCATGGCCGTCTTTGCAGAGGTCTCCATGAAGAGCAGGCCGGTGTCTTCGGCATACGTCTGGGCTTCCTGCAGCAGTATGAAGTATGACGTCAGCAGCAACCAGTAAACACTTAGAGCAGCTTGTTACCTGCAGACAGCGGGCACTCAGCTCTGAGCTGTTGAACGCAGCCTCTGCAGCAGATAAGGCTCATATGATGTGGTCAGTGAGCCATAATTCACACAAACCATAAACTGCAGTAACACAACCTATGGCAGCCACAAACACAACTTTAGGAACCACAGTGTCAGTAATACCAACGAACTGGTCCTTCAACTCAAACTTGTCCCTCAAGGATCAGTGTTGGGCCTTCACCTACTGTCTCTATATACAAACATCAATAATATTCATGTTATCTTCCCATTTCATTTAAAAAACGGGTAAAAAATTTCTTTCTAGTTGGGATGTGACTGTACAATTTTACCACATACTGCGATGAACACACAAGATGAATTAAAGAGAATAATTGTGAATTTCTATCATCAGGATAATCATTAATATCCTCAAACGTCTGACATGAAATGTCGTCTAACCAACAAGGTTTTGTCTGACTTTCTGTTTCAAGGCCAAACTTGTTCAGTTTGGTTTTTTACCACAACACCTGTAACACTTTGTTTCTGTTCAAGGATAATAATAAAGTAGACAGGAAATCAGAAAGAACAGACTCACACAGTGTTGCTATTTTTAACGCACTTTCATTATGATCATATATCTAATTATAAAATATAAGTTAAGTGTTTCCAGAACCACGTCGAGCTGTTTAAAGCTGATTTTCATTTCCCAGAAATAAAGTATTTCTGATTGGGATTCTGACGTTCCTGATCCAGTCCACGCTCCAACCGCAGACTGACGGTCGACTATTATAAATATTTCGGGTAGAATTGAGGGATATTACGTACCTCGTACTCTACTAGTCTCTTCTCAGCCAGGTCGGCCTTGTTTCCAGCCAGAGCGATGACAATGTTGGGGCTGGCCTGCCTCTGCAGCTCCTTCACCCAGGCCTTGGCTCGCTCAAAGGTCTCCTACACAAACACAGCCAAGGTCAGAGAAACCAACAACACGTGTGTTGACACCAGACAGATCTGAGCAGGAACAATAATAAATCTAATAATAATAATAATACAGGAATGGGTTTCTTTAATATGAATAAAAAAAGATTGTTTTGCATACAGGACATCTATCAGTGGAATGAAGCTTCTGGGTTCATATCATTTCTTTACTTCTGTATCAGTTTTCAGCAGCTTAAACAAACCATTCATGTTTTAGGCAGAATAACAATCTGGATGATTGCTGCATCAGTGTTGTCGGTATTTCCCAGAACGACCGTGGTGGATTCTTTTTTCTTTTTTTTTAACTTGCTTGTCTTCACACCTCAACTCTGACATGAGCTCAGGTCGAACTGAGTCACAAAGTAGTTACTGACTACACGCTCGCTACACAACTGGTGATTGAAGTGAGTGTTGAACATCCTGATCTCTACGTGTGTGAGTCCCTGCAAGAAAGGATGTCCGAACAGCCTCCACGTGAGGGAGGAGTCAACAGGGTGTGTAAGACGGAGTCTGTTTGAGGTGCATTCAGTGTCTGTCCATAAATCTGCCTCAGTTTGTTGTAGAGTTGTGAATTTTAAAGTAAATCCATCTAATTCTGTCAGAATTTCTCTAGTTTACAGAGTTACAGGACAATAAGTTAAAGGTGTTGCAGGGACTTCTGTAGATCTGAGGGAGGTTTCTGCGACACGTTAACAGGTAGTAAAATGAATCTGTCCTTTCAGTCTCGTACCGGTTTGGTGATGTCAAAGACGACGATGGCGGCCTGAGCTCCTCTGTAGTACATGGGGGCCAGGCTGTGGTATCGCTCCTGTCCTGCGGTGTCCCAGATCTCGAACTTCACCGTGGTGTCGTCCAGACACACGGACTGGGCCAAGAAGGCAGCTGGACTCAAAGACCAGAAAACAGGTGTGTTTAAAAACCCAAACAAATCACTCATTTACTCTGCCGAGAGGCTTAACTCTGAATAAATATTCAACCAATACATCTATCTGACTGACTCTTTGGGACAAATCACAGTCAGCTAATTATACATTAATGTGTCTGTGTCTGTTGAATTAGCTCCACCGTCACCAGCTTCAACGTTAAACCATCAAAATACAACGAATGATACTTCCATGATTGATCAAGTTTTCACTGCTATTATCAATTAAAGTATCAGTTTATGATTGCGTTGATGATGAATGGACGACGTCTGCACGTGTGAAAAGCCAAAGATGTTCAGAGCCATGCTGAAGTATTTCTGCCTTAAATCTGCACCAAATGCTGACACTTTGAAATCCAGGTTAAAAACATTTTCTTCTCTTGCTTTTATGCATGAAACCTGCACTGTATTTTTTCTTAACTAATCCAGAATGCTGCATATTCTTTTAATGATTATATATATTATGATTTTATGCGTGATGTTTTATTGTTTTAGCATTCCCTTTCTGTTTCTCTGTATGCCCTCTTTTTTATGTAAAGCACATTGAATTGCCTTTGTGTATGAAATGAGCTTTATAAATAAACTTGCCTTGCCTCAAAATATGACTCAACTTTACGAAGTAAATTTCTAAATAGTTTTTGGTGAATCGACTGATCGTTGCAGCTTTACGTGTGCAGATTGCTGCATCTGATAAAATCATAGAATTGTCTCAAGCTGTTCCTTCTGCATGGTGGGCAGTTTTTAGTTTTGGTTCTTTTCATTTTGGATTTTGTATCCCTTCCATCACTCTCCCTTTTTACCCCCCTGATCCACCCACATCCCTTCTCACCTCCGATGGTCGTCTCCTGGAACTCGTCGAACTGTCCCTTGACGAAGCGCAGCACCAGGCTGGACTTGCCCACGGCCATGTCGCCCAGCAGCACCAGCTTGAACTGGCAGATTTTGGTCTGCGGTAGCGTGCCGTTGGAGCGGCCTCCACTCCCTCTGGAGCTCATACCGGCCCACGTAGGAGACGGCAGGGGGGCTGGACCTCCTCCGGGGGGATGTCAGTCACTTGCCTCCAAAACAGACAGCCGTGAAGTCTCGCTGAAGATCTCTTGACCTCTGGTCTCTCCGTGTTTTTATCTGCGTAAAGAAGCAAAAGGATTTTTACCTTGGTGCAAGATTACATCACTCCTGGAGGCAACAAAAGCCTCGTCCCCCGACTGGGGCCTTGTCAGGATACACAAATCTCAACTGTAGCTGCTCTGCTACACCATCAGTGGTCCAACACCCCCTCCGTCAAAAAACACCTGCCCCATGTTTTCACACTACAGTTCACTGACTTCACTTATTCCCAATAAATCCCCCAAATCTCAGTCTCCAACACAAACAGGCAGCCGTCCGTGTGCTGCTCAACAACAACTGACTGTTTGAGCCACAAAAAGTATTTTTCAGGTGAAATGACACATTTTAGTGTTGTTGTTTGTTTGTTTTTTTTCCTCCACTGTTTATGAAAATCTTTGTCTGTGAAACATTTAAATACAGCAGCCTGGCAGTGTTGGAAACTAGAACTTGGATTTTGCAGACTTATCATTTAGCATATATACATTTCCATCAACCATTAAAATTTAAATAACAGCCATTCATTTGTGTTTAAGAGTCTTTTCACACTCTAACATGTAAAAACAAAATGGAGATACTGTAATAAAAGAGCAACCGTCTTCACAAATAAACCAATAAATAAATAAACCCAGACTGTGTGTCGTCACAGTCCTCTTCCTTACAGACCAAAGACAGCTGCACACACGTTAGCATTGTTTTATATTATATTAATTAGACTTTGTGGGGGGGGGGGGGGGGGGGGTGCTGGCCTCAGATGGAGGTCTCCCCCCTCTCTGCAGCAAAGACAGCACCGACCCTCAGCTCCGGTCCCCTCAGCATGACGCCTGTGGTCGGCTCGGCAGACCTGATCCGGCGTTACGTGCTAACGGGACACACCGATCCGGATCCCGAAGCTTCGCGTCAGCTTTCGACGACAAATCGAACCCGCCCCGTCCGCCGGTCCGCGACGAGAACCGGGGCGGGGTGAGGGGCCCGAACCGGGAGGGAAACGTCCGGATATTTACCGTGAACGTCGTCGTTTGGGCAGCTTCGACTGTTGACAACCTGCAGACATCAGCTGGTGGAGCAAAACCTTAACACACTTCCTGTAAAGCGGCGCATGCGCGCTCGGTGCCGCATTGTCAGCCGCGACGACAGCAGCCGCAGTGTGAAGAAGTGTGTGTGTGTGTGTGTGTGTGTGTGTGTGTGTGTGTGTGTGTGTGTGTGTCGTCAAAAAGAATTGAGTCCGGCTGCTTTCAGGTTTCTGTTTAACGTGTTGAACGTAGAAACTGAAGAAAAGGTAAAAATGAGGCGATTCTTTTGGCAGGTTGGGCCTAAAAACATCCCAGCTGTTTTTTATTTATTTTATTTTTATTTATTTTTTTTATTCAGTGTTTACTCACAGAGAAATAAACAACCCACAACCAAACTACAATAATAATTACTATAAAACAACATTAATGATGATGAAAAATAAGTATTATTATTATTGTTTATTTATTTAAAGCACTGCTGGGTTTGGACATCCAGGCCGGAAGGAGGCGCGAGAGCACAGGAAGCGAAGCGGGGAACCCGGAAGTGTTGGGCACGTGACGGAAGTTTGAACCGTTTTGACTCGTGGGCCGTGAAGGTAACACGGGACTTCTTTTTGGGTTTCATTCGCCGCTCCGTGCTGCGTTTACGGTCCGGACGGGTCACCGACATCATGCCGACGACCGGCCGGAAGAAAGGGCACCGGGGGCGGGACAGCGCGGTGAGAGGAGCCGGCAGTGGACAAAATAAAGACTTTATTAGTTCTCTACTGGAGGAGCTCCTGTTTTATTTAAACACTAATACAGCTGTAGATATATTGAATTGAATTACTTTCACATGATGAAACACACCGCAGGGTGTTCATTTGTTTATTTACGGAAGCCGATGAAGGTCAAACTCGTTAATATTTTCCAGTTTCGTAGCAGAGATATTACTGACATGCTAGAATAATTAAGATAAGAACACGGGGTTTCTTTTATTTTGGTTCATTAATATAAACATTATTAAATGTTTAATATGTTGTAATATTTTGTTGATTTTTACGTTTTAAAAAGACAAATGATACAAAAAAAAAAAAAACCTGTTCAAAGTTTGAGCTTTTGTTTTATGTGTAAAGAAATCTTACACACTGCTTTTAATGTTTTTCTGCCAAGAATTCTAGTTATATTTCAGTAAAGTGGCTGATATATCTGAAGGTTTGTTTGTTCTCTGGTGGGACTCAGGTGCAGGGAACCAACGACAGCAGCGTGGTGAGCAAGCTGTCTGCTGCAGCGCAGGGCTACTTCCACGATGGTTTCCTCCAACACTTTGTGTGCAAAGCGAGCAGGAGAGCCCCGCTCATCAACAGGTCAGTCCACAAATAACCACCAATTCATGTGGGGTCAACAAACAATCAGCATGTCCAGCTGTCCACAGGGGTGACGGGTGAATGTGTGAATTAAATGGTTCAGATCAGACTCTTCCTGTTTCAGGGGATACTATGTGCGGTGGAGAGCTGTGGATCACTGCGTGAGGAGGTTTCTCCAGATCACTGAGAACTGCTCCAGGAGACAGGTGAGCTTACCTGGTCTGGACCTCCTCCTCCGTCTGTATCATGACGTCTCTCCCTCCTTTTTCTAGATCCTGTCGTTGGGCGCCGGATTCGACTCGTTGTACTTTCGCCTTCGGGCCGATGAAGCTCTCGACAGGGCTGTTGTGTTTGAGGTGGATTTCCCCGACGTCAGCCGGCGTAAAACTGCCCTCATCAGCTCTAATCTCACACTGAGGGGGATGTTAGACCCACATCTTCCTCCTCATACAGGTTTGTTAAGTATTTTTGGGAACAACACAGAAATCCAATCAATACTACATCTGTTATATAAGCGATGTGCCTGCAGGACCTGTGTATGTGTCAAGCGGTCAGTACCGTCTGTTGGGGGTGGACATCAGAGAGGAGGCCCAGGTGGAGGAGGCTCTGGGTGCAGCTGGGCTGGACTGGGCTGCCCCGACTCTCATCCTCTCTGAAGTGGTTCTTACCTACATGGAAACACAATGGTGAGCACTGTGCGTCTCTAACGTGTGTTTTCTATCAGGAAAATCTGGATTATTGTTGTTGTATTGATCCTACCGTGACGGTTTGTTGGCAGAAGCTCTGTGTTGCGTGTCCTCCAGGTCAGATGTCGTCATCGGCTGGGCAGCGAAGCTCCTCCCTCGGTCTCTGTTCGTGATGTACGAGCAGATCCGACCGCACGATCCCTTCGGACGGATCATGCAGGATCATTTCCTTAAACTGAATTCAACTCTGCACGCCCTTCGACAGTACCCAGACAGCGCCGCACACACACGCAGGTTCCTGGACAAGGTCAGTGTGCACCATAGTTATTGTATAATATGGGACTTATTGGGTTCTGTTCAGTAATCCACTAAAGAGCCTCAGTCTAGACCAGCTCTATATGAAAAGTGCTACGAGGTAGCTGTTATGATTTGGTGCTATATAAATGAATTTTGGTGTGATAGAGAAGTTTAAAGGACAGTTTAAACTAGATGTGATCTGCCTGTGTGTGTGTCTTCAGGGCTGGGAACAGTGTGAGTGTTTGGACATGAACGACTTCTACCTGGGCTTGATCCCTGAGGAGGAGAGGAGCCGAGTGGAGATCCTGGAGCCTTTTGATGAGTATGAGGTGAGATGCTGGAAAGCGGTGACGATGTTGCTGCCCAATAATATCCAGCGAACTCACAGCATCGAAGCAGGAGATTCATCAGGTCTGTTGAGGACCTGATATTCTGCTCCTGTTGATATTCACAGAGTATCTGACTCTTATTAATTGAGTCAAAATGTAAATAATCCAGATCAAATATGACTCCAATACAAATACAGGTAAAACCTTTACTTCAGTTAAAGTACGACAGTATTTACAAAAATTTTTAAAAAGTCAATTTTACCTCAAAATTAATGAATTAGTATTTCCAGTGGAAGTCACAATATGGTTATTTCTGCATATTGTGCAGCCCAACATTATGATATTATAGATTATTATAAAAGAAAACTCATTCGCGGACTCAAAGCTCTCCTTTAAGTCCTCCATAGAAATGTACAGGAGTTAGAGTTCAGAGCTCAGTGTGTCTGCTCGTCCTCAGGAATGGCACCAGAAATGCTCCCACTACTTCATCCTCACTGCGTCTCGAGGCTCTTTCACAGTTCAGGCTCTGCTCACACGTCCTGCAGGTATCTTTTACAACCTCAGTCAGCGTCTTTAAATCTATGTGTTCTCCAGTTTGTCCTCACTAAGACTTTGACGTTGTGTGTCTTGTCTTTCTTCCTCTTAGTGTCTCTGCTGCCCGCCGTTGGCCCGTCCTGGAGTCCCGCGTCCCTCCATGTGAAGACCCTCCCGGTCTGTGTGGAGGGGCTGGGGCTGGCCTCCACCCCTGTGAGCCCAGGACGGGTTCTGCTGACGGGAGGCTCCAGCAGAGGAGGCAGGGGGGCCCAAAACAGAGTCCTGCTCAGAGACCATCAGGGCTGGAGGTCTGTCAGTGTGGAGCCCTCAGGGAGTCTGGGTGAGAGAACTGGTCTGGATCCTCGTCTTGTCATTATCCATCCTTATCATCGACCTCCAGTGTGAACGGCTGGCCTTCCTGTTTCGCTCCTCCAGGTGTCCGACTCTACCACACCGTCACGTCTTGTCCCGGAGGAGGTTTCGTGGTGTACGGAGGACGCTCATCTCCTCTCAACCCGATCAGAGACCTCTTCAGAGTCACCCTGGACCCCTGTGGTCCAGCTCCTGATGACCCAGAAGACCAAGAGTCAGTGACGCTGCGTGCAGAGCAGATGGTCTGTATGGGTGATCCACCGCCGCCAAGATGGAGGCACACCGCCACAGTCGTCAGTCATAACGGTGAGATTAACGGCTGATTTCTGTCTCTGGTTCATCACCATCATCATGTCCTCACTTTTTCCACAATAAGATCTTCTGTTTCTTCCCTGAAGGCAAAAACTTTCTATTTGTGTTTGGTGGAAAGAATGAATCAGCAGCTGCTCTGGGCGACGCCCACTTCCTGTGTCTTGACCAGCAGCGGTGGACGAAGGTTTGCTCCGTCCCTGATCGAGTGCTCTCTTCATAAATGGATTTTAGTGTCACGCACAGTGAGAAAAATGAACATCATGTTGTGTTGAAGACTGTAAACTAGAGACTGAGACCATAAACTCATCAGGAAAACGTTTACTGAGGAGGAGGAGGGGCATTTTCCCATAGACTTCAATATAAAGGAGGAGGAGGGACATTTTCCCATAGACTTCAATATAACGGAGGAGGAGGAGGGACATTTTCCCATAGACTTCAATATAACGGAGGAGGAGGAGGGACATTTTCCCATAGACTTCAATATAACGGTGGAGGAGGAGGGACATTTTCCCATAGACTTCAACACAATCTGACTTCTTTTTACAATCAGTGGACTCTAATTTGGTCTGATTTGGTTCAGGCGATGAGGGTGAAGAATTTGTGTGTGTGTGTTACTTTCAGGTCCCAGTAGAGGGTGCAGCACCGACGGCCCTCCACTCCCACTCCGCCTGCTCATATCGTGGGGGGGTGGTGGTCTTTGGAGGCCTGGACAGAAGGGGGGTGCCTCAGGGGGACACAGTGATGTTAAGGCCCACAGACGGAGGCTTCTCCTGGGACAGACTGGAGGTGCAGCCTCCTCCTGTTCCCAGGTCCGTCCTGTCTCAGCCCCTCCAGACTCGTTCCTGAAGTTCTGCTGAGGAAACACGTTGGATGTTAAGACCTGATGTCGCATGACGTTGTGTTTCAGATACTCTCACTCTGCTCACATGATCGGTGAGAAGCTGGTGGTGGTGGGCGGAGTTTGGCTGCAGTCGGATGGCGTGCCCGGCGTCGTCGTGATCGACCTCAGCATACGGACCAGCGTGGAGTTCAGTCTGGACCTGGTCAGTTGACTTTGGACCCAGACTCAGTTTGTTTCACATGAATGATTTAATAACAAAACTCTGCTCTTCCACATGTAGACCTCAGTTCCTTGGCCTCTGATGCTCCACTCCTTCTGCTCCGAGCTGACGGACTCAGAAGAACCGGAGGTGGTCCTGATAGGAGGGGGAGGGAACTGCTTCTCCTTTGGAACTCATTTCAACCCTCAGCCTGTCACTGTGGACCTGAGACCAGCACTGGGCTCCAAAGTCCTCAAATCAGGGACTTGAACTCAGGAGGTTATTGAACCTTCAGGATTATCATGGATAGACTGAGAGACACCCTCAAGTCCCATTGAGGGTGTCTTAAAGGTAGACCTCCATGTGGTCCTTTATTCTAAATCAGGTCCAGGTTTTACATGAATCCAGTTAAAGTCTCAGAGGTCTCAGTCCTCAAAGAAATGCTCACAGCCCTAAAACCAGCCATCAGGACTTCTGGGACTTTGTGATGTCACAACAGAGCAGTCCCCACGTCAAGCTCCATTAAACTACACTGAGACGGTTTTCGGGTCTTAAAAGAACGGATATATCTTCTTATGGATTTCAACACAGGCAGAAAAGGGGTAAAATATTGGACCTTTAAGTTTTCAGGGATACAGAACATCTTAAACACATTAAAGAACTCCAACTTCAGTCTGCTGCTGGACACGTTTTTATTTGTTACTTGAGACCTCAGAAATTTAGAGTCCAATAAGGACAAGTTTCCTGACGTGGATCAACATGGATCAGGGTATGTTTTGGATGGAGGGTGACTCAATCGATGAACCGCCTGAAGGACTGGACTGCAGGACTGACGGCGCCCCAGTCATCAGGTTTGCGGTACTCCCCCTTCCCCAGGAGGTACTGGCGTCCACGGTAGTTGGGTTGCTCGTAGAAAATCCACCAGCCGCCAGAGACCTTGCAGGAGTTGACTTCCCTCCAGTGGAACTTCTCCGGAAGGGAGGGGCAGTCCTCCACGGCGTCTACGGCCTGGCCTTTGAAATCCACCTTCTCAAAGAGCTGCATCTTGTACGTGGCCCCGCTGGTCTGGGAGGTGAAGGTGGAGATGGAAGTTAGTGTGGGGGGTGGGGGGGGGTATATGTGCCTCAGTTTGGCATCTAGCAGGAGCTGCTTTTTAAAACCTCCAGTTTGTAAATTGTCAGTCAGCCATCTTGGTTTTTTAAAACCAGTACCAGAAGGTGGATCTGATCTGCTCTGTCCGCTATCCTGATTGGACGGAACAGTCTGTCAGTCACACAGTAGCCCTGCCCCCCTAACCCCTCCCGTCCTTCCTGGTCTGTTTTCCTCTAAATGGAGCTTCATTTTAAAAATGAACATCATGTTGTGTTGAAGACTGTAAACTAGAGACTGAGACCATAAACTGATCAGGAAAACGTTTACTGAGGAGGAGGGACATTTTCCCATAGACTTCAACACAGTCTGACTTCTTTTTATAACTGGTGGACTCTCATGTTGTCTGACTTGGTTCAGCTGATGAGGGTGAATAACTTGTTAGTGAGGCAGCCTCGTCTGCTCGGCCCGTCTGGCATCATCTACCACATCAATTAGATAACTGGCTCTGATCAAACGCCGCCCCTCATTGTTTGCATTCTGCTTTTTGCCCCTTTAAATAGTACAAAACTGTACTCGTCCAGCTTGAACTAACCGTATTGATTTTTGTAAGAAAGTGGTGCCTGCCCAAAGGCTGTGGGTCAGCTGGACCGGAGCCCGATGCTCCATCGACAAAGCCCCGCAGTCACTGGTAGCATCAACGCTAATGAATGATCTCTGATGTTCCCATCAGCTGCTTTCACTTCACCGAAGCTTCAATGTCTCACAGTTAAAGGTCTACACGGTCTAAAGGTTTAAAGGTCCATCCGGTCTAAAGCTAGACCTCCATGTGGTCTCTGATTCTAAATCAGGTCTGGGTTCTATATTAATCCAGTTAAAGTCTCAGCGGCCTCAGTCCTCAGAGAAATGCTCACAGTCAGGATTCAGAAACGGAATCATAAAACCAGCTGTCAGGAACTTTGTGATGTCACAACAAAATCAATCGCCACGATAAGGCCCCGCCCACCAGGACCCACTTGCTGAAAAGATCTGCAACACTGAGCTCATTGGTCGACTTACAAAGTGGATCATCTTGCAAGAGCTGATGTGGTCGTTGAGTCCCATCCAGCGCTGGTAGTCCGGGTACTCCCCCCGGGTCAGGACGTACTGGTGTCCGGTGTTGTTAGGCCTCTCGTACACCACCCAGGCGCCGCTCTCCACCCGGATGGAGTTGCAGCGGCTCAGGTAGCTGTGGAAATCCGAGCAGTCGCTGTCGCACTCATAGCGGCGGCCCTGGAAGTTCTTGTCCTCGTAGAAGACAATCTGGGGAAGAAAACATATCAATCTGAGCTCTCAGGTCCTGCAGAAAACCTGATGAGAGGACCACATAGGCAGCCCGGACTCTAACCCTGCACCCCCCCCCCCCCCCCGGTGTTACCTGCCTCCACGTTCCAACTCACCCTGCCCATGGTGTAACTGTGGAGACGTTAAGGGATGATGGTGATGATGCTGCTGGCCCCCCAGAGGTCTTGATGTGGCTCTGACCCCTCAGCAGCTCCTTTTATACCCCCAACCCCCCCCCCCCCCCCAAATGTCCATAAACATCCCGGGTGGAGGCAAAACGGGGAACAATTGCTTTGTCATGAAAATGAGATCCAAAAATTGAGTCAGTGATTCTAGTTCTATTCAGTTTTTCCAGAAAAGCGAGGAAGGATTACGGCATAATGGCCGTCCACTGACCCCCCCCCCCCCAGTCTGGTGCCCAACTGCCCCACCCCCACCTCCGGCTCTGGCACTGCCATCCACATGCCAGCTCCGCCAATTTGCCCCCACCTGGTGAGGACCTGCCAACTCATGACTTCTTTCTGTGGACGAATCCAGCTGCAGCAGAAAAAACACATTTATTCATCATCATTGACGTGTCTGTTTCAAACTGCATTTTACTGAACGTGGAATAAATTTCAATTGTTTTCATATTTTATTTCTAACTGCCTCAGTCGCCACCTTATTGGGTACACCTGATAACATTTAATGCAAAACTGTCTACAGATGTTTGTTATTGAGCTCAGTTAAAGGTGAATCAGATTTATATTAATGAGCCTTCAGTTGTGTTCATGTAAACATTATAATAATGACTTCAGCATTAAAAGAAATAATAACAGGGAGCAGACATGATGATGACAGACAGACAAAGGAAAACAGGGAAGATTAAAATAATCAGAACAACAAAAGTAAAAAGACGACTGACATGTAAAAGTCTGCTGGATTTATCCACTAAACTCACTAAAAGCCACTGATGCATCATGGGTAAGTAGTTTACACAGGAAAATGAACTTATTGTCCATCAAAACATGTTTTTGTTGATTTATTTTTTTTAAAAACAAACAAAAGGATGTAATCTAAATATGAAAAAAAAAACAAAAACAAAATCAGCCAAAAATAAAAAGAAACTAATGATCATTAAAAGGATGGTAGACATTATTATTAGAGAATATTTTTAAACTAATTAATTAAACAAATTCAGAACAAATTAATAAATAATAGAAAAATCACCTAAATAGTTTAAGTGACCGACATTTTATCAATATTTGTTTTTTACACTAAAATAAAGTGAAATGAAGAATTACACCTCTGAATATAATAAAGTCCAGTTAATAAGTCTTCTTCAGAAGCACCGGAACATTTTAATGAGAAACATGACTTTTGTTTAATTAATGACCTTTATTCATTTTTATTTCTTAAACATCAAAAAAATACATTTTGCTTTTCACAGTAAAAGCTCCAAGGAGGCGCGTGGGCAGCTTTTCAAAATAAGAGACAGAAGTGCAGCGTGTTAAATAACTCCACCTTGAAAGTGGAAAATCAAGTTCCAGCATTTAGATTTTTTTTTTTTTTATTGTAATCATCCCCAGCTCTGATCCAGAGGAAGGCTAAACTGGTCCTGGACTGAAGGTTATTTAGTATTTCTATGTTTAGAATTTCACTATAAAGCTAAAACATATTTTATACAAGTGAGTTTATATAAAAATAAAAACTTTTGCGGCTGATTGACCACAAGTTTGTTAAATTCTGCCTGAGATGGCACAAAGAAGTCCATAATAAATCAACCTGGTGTTCTCCTGCAGCCATAACAGTCAGTGACGCCAGAGCAAACGTTTCCTTTGGACCGATGAGAAAACACCAACGCAGCAAACACACACAACCAGTTTTACAGATTCAGAGCCGCGCTGCTACAGGCCGGATCGACTGGAAGTGCACTAACATGTCTTAATACCCCCGGGTGCTGAATCGGACTCACCCTCAGCCACCCTTACTGTTAATATTCCTTCTCTTTTTCACAGCGTTTATCTTCCACTAACTGTTGCTAACATGTCCTTAATAAAAGTTATCAAAGTTAATTAGCATCTACATTCTCCATTTTATTAACATTTTTAAAGAAAAAAGTTTGAAACAAGCTGAAGAGTTAAAGAAACAGTCAAAGCCACTTCAGATGGTTTTTTCCTGAAAAGCTTCATTTATATTTGTTCATATGTGAATCACTAAAACTAAAAATACTGCCTGTGCATCAACATCTACATTCTCCATCTGTAACTGCACATACTGAATTCCCTTAATACAATGTATTTATTATTATTATTATTGTTAAATGCAGAGTTTCAGAAGCTTCTTCGTCTCTCCGAGTTACTAAACAGGACTGAAAAGCTGCAGGACGTTCTGAGTAGTTGTTGCGTTTCAGACGTCACACTGAATCTTATCGGAGGCTTTGACAGAATCCAGAACCTTCTGTGATCCGATCTGGTTTTATATTAAACCCACATTTTTATATTTAACCCTTTAATGTCCCTTTAACAGTCAGTGCTGACTCACAGCCACTTAAACCTGTTTGTTTATTTAAACTCTGGAGTTCCACCTTAAACGTGTGCTGCTTGGAATGTGGTTTTGCGACATGCCATCTGCTCCCGGCTCAACTCGTCAACAACAACAACAACAACAGTAGCTGCCTTTTCTTCAGCAGGAGCCGATAGCAGCTCCACTCAGGACAGAAGTTTGTGTAAAAGCTGAAACACACCGTGCAGTAACACCCGCAGTGAACACACACCTCGGTTTGAGTTCACAGGACCGTGATCCTGCAGACCGACAGGCTCAACAAGCCATTGGCGACGCTCCCACCGCCCGTCCGTTCCTCATGCGGTTGGTGTCGTTCACTCCGGCCTTGTCCGTCGCCGGCCCGTTGGAGTCCTTTAAAGAGGCAACGGCGGCTGGGATGAGGCTGTCAAGTTCCCGCCTGTTCCCCGTTTCCAGAAGCCACTCGTGGAACTTGACCTCCACCAGCTCCTGGAACTGACGCTTCTGCTCCCTGAAGGACGGAGACGAGAAATCAGAAACTACACGACAAGCAGGTTTGGTGGGAAAATATTGTGAGCTAGGAATCAATCAGCTGATCCGGTGCTGTCGGGGTCATTTAGAGTTTAAGCCCCTGAGGCAGGTTTTCTGACACTAATGCCCACTGAACTCCATCATATCTCCCCAGCTGGGCCCATTGATTTTCTGAACGGCTGCTCTGTTATGAGTTTCCACTAATGAGAGCAGCAGTTGGAAAATGGAGCCAAACTGGTTTTTACAAACACATCGATCAGGCTCAAGGGCACAAAACCCCTTTGGTTAAGATTTTCCTTTGAGTTAAGGGGCACTATGTGTGAGGCGGTTGTTGTACATGCTTAAAGCAAAAACACTCTAAAGACAATATGATTTGGAGCTTTTCAGATAAACCCTTAAGTAGACACCTTCAGGTGTTTTGTGGTGTTTGAGGATTCCCCTCATCGTTACTCACTTGTTGAGTCGAGCCTCCGTCACGGTTTTCTGCCAGCTCTGGATTCTCTTCTGCTTTTCTTCGACTGCTGCCTGATACGGAGGGGGGAGACCACCAGGCACTTCGCATGTGTCCCCCTCCATCTGGAACGGCACAACAAGTGTGTGAAACTCTGCCGGGGGTAGCAGGCGGTAGCAGGAGGGGTCCGGGTTGGACGAAGTGTTGATAAGGCCTTCGGTCCCCAGGAGCAGGGGGCGATCCCAGGCGTTGGGCACCACAGCCAGCCCCACGCTGGCCATGTGATCCTCCAGGGAGGGGTAGAAAGTGTGGAAGGGTCCCAGTGTAATGTGTGTGTTTCCAGGGAGCAGCAGGGGGCGGATGGGCGTCAGGGCGTGGACAGTGCAGTGCGACGAGGCTCCGACGGCGATCCTGCCGGCAACGCACACCACCCGCACGTTGTGGCAGCCGTGGATGTGAACGCTGGTCTGGACGGGACCCAGGATGACCGTGCTGTCGCGGCATTTGTCCAGACTGACCGACCTGGAAGGTGCAACAAAAACCGTCACAGGTGGCCTGACGAGGCTGCCGACACAAACGGAGGCTGACGTTACCTGAGCGGAGAGAGGAGGTAAATGAAGGCGTCGGTGCATCTGTGGATCTTGATGTTGGCTCCCGTCAGCCGGTCCGAGGTTTTAGCCAGAGTCTGTCTGAAGACCTGAGACATCAGAACCATCTTACTGCCGGCCGGAGCCATGTGGGTGTTCCTGGCTATTTTGGCTCTCTTCATGGCCCCCTCCACTACGAGGCACAAACAGAGACCGTCTCAAAAACGAGGGACAAAAGGACACATACGACCTGGAATACAACGCCTCGGTCCAGAGGACGGTACCTTGTTGGGCCCAGGCCAGTTTCTTGCCTGAGTGCAGGCAGGCTGTGATCCCAAAGGGGTTGAGCGTGAGGTTCTGCTGTAGGCAGTACAGCAGCTTGTTCAGGGGGAAGGAGTGGCTGAGGGACGAGTATCCAGCCTGCGTCTGGAGCAGACTTTTGGTCAGCAGCCTGTGGACCGGCTGGACTGCTTTGCTGCCACAAATTGAGCCCTCCAATAGCAGACCCAAACTCCGCACAGCCTCCAGGGAGATCTGCACAAACACAACTTCAAACTCTCTGACCGCTGTATTCTGAAATCTTTAGGCAGCGAAACAAAAAGGACATATCTTGGGGAAACTTTTTCACACAAACTTGTTTACATTCACACACACACAGCGACCACGTTCAGAAATATCTGTTAAAGCAGCTGGATGTTTGCTGCTGGGAAGCAGAGCAGACCTGGCAGTCTCTCAGGGCCTGTCCAGACTGGGACAGCTGTCCGGGCTCCACCAGCAGCTCCAGGATCTCACCCAGGTGGCTGTGCACAAAGGACAGGTGGGCCTGGTCGTCCCAGTTCTGCTCAACCAAACACAAACAATAAAGAACTGTGATTCAGCTTTAAGCCTAAACACTTTAAACTCAGAGGGACAGAACAACACAGTCAGTCCTCCTTTTGGCCTCCACAGTAACAAGGACCTTGTTCTGAGAGCTGGTCTTGGCCTCTCGGTCTGATGGAGAGGGGGAGCGGGTTCGATGAAGACTGGGCCACTCTTCCCCGATCAGGGAGGTTCGCAGAGACACTCGGTTCAGCTGCTGGATGTAGAGGAAGAGGAGGAACTGCAGCGTGTCCACAGACAACTGGAGCAGAGAGAAGACAAAGAAAAAGGGTCAAATATCCTACTCCCATCTGAGAGAGCGGTCGCCACATAAACCCCCGCCTGGGGCAACGAGCGGCACACCCTCATGACAGAGAAAGACATGATACAAAAAGGAACACTGGGACGAGGAGATGGATTCCCTTCGTTGGTAAACTGAGAATCTTGAATGTCCTCACCTTGTTCCTTTGTTGGTCTAGCTCACTCTTGGAGGAACACTGGGAGAGACACTCCGCCCACTCCAGCCTCTCCTCCGGGCTGTGGCCAATCAGGATGTCGAAGGTCTCAAAGTAGAGCCACGCAAGGTCTTCTGGGAGCTGCAGCTTTCCGCAGGCAATATGCCTCCACATGGGCCAGCCCAGAACGGGGAAGGAGCCGTCCCTCGTCCGCACGTAGGCCGCCATCTTTCGCAGATAGTGCAGACTAATTTTGGAGGAGGGGGCCACCTGAGACGACATCAACACCAATTATTGACGTCCACTGAACAAAATCATGACATGATTTTAGTGCAGAGAAGTGTATTCACCTGCAGGGCTCCCAGTAAGAAGGGCTCCATACGAGGCCAAATGCTCACACTGCTGGCCTCCATGTCTGAAAAGAGACGAGCAGAGATGTTTGTGAGCTGCTGCTTGTCATCTGTCGGCCATCTTAACTGCTGTTGAACCAGAAGACATCAAATTTGGCTGCGAAGGTGGATCTGACCTGCTCTGGACACTATCCTGATTGGGTGGTTCAGTCTATCAGTCATTCTGTAGCCCCGCCCCTCAACCCTTCCCCTCCTTCCTGGTCTGTTTCCTTCTAAATGGAGCATCTTTAAAAAATGAACATCATGTTGTGTTGAAGACTGTAAACTAGAGACTGAGACCATAAACTCATCAGGAAAATGTTTACTGAGGAGGAGGAGGGACATTTTCCCATAGACTTCAATATAAAGGAGGAGGAGGGACATTTTCACATAGACTTCAACACAGTCTGACTTCTTTATAACCTGATGCTCAATAGTTGAGCCTCATTCAAATCACTATAGTATTATATGGTATGGTGCAATAAAGGAGGAAGGACTCAAACCAAAAAAAAAAAAAGGCTTCACCCGAGAAGTTTCTGTGTTTGTATGATCTAACTTGTATTTTAATGTAATTTGTATTAAACAAATAAATAAGTGAAAGTTAAACTCCCAATAAACTGATGTGTGATTAAAAGATGTTTCAGGTGTTGTTTATTTAAACAAACGTGGCCGCCGACACTTCGTGTGACGCCCACCTGCCGCTGCCATGACAACAGCGGCTGGTCATCCACACCTGTATTGGCATCTCAGTAATAAGTTTGGCAGCAAACCGAGTTCAGGCCGACAAACACACACAGAGACACGCACAGACACACAACGAAAACACAATAAAAACGGACTCACTTCCTGTTGTGACGTAGGTAAACAGCTGTTTGTTTCCTACATCGGTCCAACCGTCCTGTTAGCAGTTAGCAGCCGTTAGCAGCCGGAGCTAACCGGGCCGGTCCTCCCTTCGTCCTGGTCCTGGTCAGGGTTGGATGTGGATCTGGATTTGGGCCAGTCCGACATAAGTGGCTTGAGCTCGGGTCCCGTCCTGGATGCGGATCGTTGCGGTCTGATCCGGACCGGGACTCACATCCACTCTTCCTATTTGGCGCCTCCGCGCTCAGACTCGGACTGACATCTGTTGAGTGCGAGCGTCGGGGGCGCGCCCTGTGCTGCTTTCAAGAATTATCGGGAAGAACGAGCATCAACGTGGAAATGATTTGATTTTACCACTTTTATTTGTAATTTGGTTTTTCTTTTATTGTTTTTGCCATTCTAATGATTTCCACCGACAGAAAGCATGGCTTTAGGGTTATTGTTGAATTATCCATCTTTATATTGTCAAAAAAAAAAACAGCAACAAATGCAAAATGAAGACAACCATCCAAGAGGCAGAGAGTTAATAGCCAAGTATGAATGTGAAAACAATGAATTCTACTCCAGTCGACCTTTGCTCTCTCTGCACATAGAAGTCAACATTTAAGTATAACAACCAAACACCAAACAATAACTAAAATAGAAATTTTATAAAATGTGACAAAAATGTATAAAAACAACTGAACTTGACAACTAAGATTGAAATTTAAAAAATGTTAACAAATATGTATGCTAAACGTTAAATACGGAAAATATAAACAAATTCAAATGTAAACAATTCAAACGGATATCTACAAGCAAACAACCACAAAGTCACACAAAACGGTCGCAGAGAGACAGAACTGGAACCAACATTCGCTGCTTTCAGCTGTCTTGTGAATTAATAATAAATAATAAATGTATTGATAAGTTGCGAAAACAGCAGTTTTTCTTTTCTCCCACGCTCAGCGAACGCGGCAACGACGTCTCTCTCTCCCACACACACGTACACAAAAAAAGACGAACTGTTTCTTTAACAGTGGGCGGGGCCTTCGCTGACAGGAGGAGGAAGAAGAAGCGTGCCTGAGCTCCAGCCTTCAGAAGCCGGCTGTCGGTGTCTCTTCTCCGGCTGGAAAATTAAACACTGCCCGGTTCGAATCCATGGCGGCCAAAGGGATGAATCTGTGCGGTGTGTGCTGGCTGCTCCTCTTCGTCATCACGGCCGTGTTGGCGGGGTGAGTATCCCCGCCGGCGGCGACTCGGCCGGCTGGTCCACATGTTTCTCTGTGATTGGTCCAAACCGACCCGACATGAAGAGCCCCGATACCGGAGCCGGTTTTTTAAAAAAAAAAACTTAAAATTATCGATGTTAATGTTTTTTATTTTCCGAATCCAGGCTCCTGTTTATGAACCGACTCGTTAGCTTGGCTCGCCAGCCTTCAGAGTAGTTATCAGCTTAGCTTTTCCGCCGAACCTCTCGTTAGAATCGACACATTTCAGGTTTTTTTTCGGTGTTTAACTTCTCTTGCAGCGATCGGCCTTCTCTTCAATGACACACAGCTAATAAAAGGCCTGATGGTGACTTCGGCTGTATATTTTTCCCATTTATGGGCAGATTTGAGCTTAAAAAACAACAAAAGAAAAAAAAATGCTCTTAGCTAGCTGAGAGCTGCGTTTTAGCTTTAGCTTCCATGTGTAAATGTCTGTCTCTCTCTCATGCAGTCGGGATTTCTATAAAATCTTGGGGGTCAGTAAGAGTGCATCAATCAGGGACATCAAGAAGGCCTACAGGAAGCTGGCCATGCAGCTGCACCCGGACAGGAACCAGGACGACCCCAAAGCCCAGGACAAGTTTGCAGACCTGGGAGCAGCTTATGAGGTGAGCCGGCAGCTGCTCTTCGGCCTCCGGAGCCCCAAAACGGTCTCTGAGTTCTGAATCTGTGAGGAAACGATGTCAGAGCTTTGATTTTTCTTCTTTTTTTTTAAAGTTTAAAGTTTAAAAGTCTTTTTTGTATCGTTGGCTTTTTGGTTGTTGTCGGAAACACTAACGTCACTGTGATTGGCCGGTTAGACCGTGTGGCTGCTTCTGATTGGCTGTTGGTTTTAAAATGACATGTCACAGCTCCAAATTTGCATTTATTAGCATTACATCCAAATTCATTAAAATATACTGGGGGGGGAAACCTGTAATGTAGCAACAGTTTAAATCTTTATGATCATAAAATGGTTTTGTAAGTTAAATCATAGTTTCTTTTTAATTTATTCAGTTTATTTAGTTGATATGTAGAATTTGATTTAAATATAATCTTTACCTGCCTCATTGAGTTTTGTGAAGTTCCTTATAGGATTAATAAATAACTTCTACTTACTGTTGAGAGCTGCTTTATGAACATAAATGACTAAATGTCTCCGCAGAAGAACCTGTTTGTTTATTGTGAAATTCAGACTACATTTGAATCACACCTATCGTGTCGCAGCTGGTGGCACACAAACAACAAACGGTGGTGCAGTCAGTCTAAAGTCCAACAGAAATGAGGCAGATTCTGTGAAGTTCAAGAAACTGGATCTGAACTTAAAGCAAAGTGTTGGTGTGTTGCTCTGCAGTTTATTGGAAAGGTGCTCGTTCTTTGAAATGAGCTGACAGGTTGTTGCTTTGTTTTGGGGTTGTTTTTTTTTTTTTTTGACCGACTGGTTCATGTGCAGGTGCTCTCAGATGAGGAGAAGAGAAAACAATATGACGCCTACGGAGAAGATGGACTTAAAGAAGGTCACCACAGCTCGCACAACGACATCTTCTCCAGGTTGGCTTCATTAACTCAGGTTTACCAGAGCAGCTAAATGTCTGTCATGAAAATTGTCACCACTAGCCACTTGTAAAAAATCCATTTGTTAGAATTCTTCGTCAAAATCCAAAACTGAACTTAAACTGGATGAAGATAAAGTTGGAGATTGTCCAGTTTACTGGCTGATTTAACCTTTTTGCCTTTGAAGATTAAATGTGTAGTTACTTTAATCAAACTGACCTGTGCGTCCAATAAAAGTACTGATGTTGCTCCGTCTGCCGCAGCTTCTTTGGTGACTTTGGATTCATGTTTGGAGGCAACCGGCAGCAACAGGACAGGAATATCCCCAGAGGAAATGACATCATACTAGACCTGGAGGTCACGTTGGAAGAGGTGTACTCTGGGAACTTTGTGGAGGCAAGGAGAAAATCCTCTTCAGTTTTTCTAACACGGTTATTTTGCTTGGAATTCATTTGAGCTGTCAAACTGCATTGTGTTGCTGCGCTGCAGCGTTTTAAGTTCGACTTTATCATCACACAGGTTGTGCGTAACAAGCCTGTAGCCAAAGAAGCTCCGGGGTAAGAGGAAGTGTAACTGCAGACAGGAAATGAGGACGACGCAGCTCGGACCGGGACGCTTCCAAATGACTCAGAGAGCCGGTGTGCGACGAGTGTCCCAACGTAAAGTGAGTCGCCGCTCACAGTGAAGCTCCTGTTGTCATTGTCTTCCTGAGTGACGGAGGAAAGTTGACTCACTGAGGGACTACATAAACCTGAGAGCCAGTCAGATCCACCTTCTCCTCCAAAGATGGTTTCTTTTGGTTTCAAAAGCCAAGATGGCCACAGGACAAATTACATCCTGCAGGATTTTAAAATGAAGCTCAGAAACTTGAGACTTGCAGTGTTGCTAACAAAGTGGCAGCAGAGTCGTATTAAGAATGTGTTTTCTGATGTCTCCTCCACCACAGGCTGGTGAATGAGGAGAGAACCTTGGAGGTGGAGATCGAACAGGGAGTGAGAGATGAAATGGAGTATCCTTTCATCGGAGAAGGTGAGCTCACCTTCACATTGATGTCAGGGTTTTGTCTTCGCTGTCTTTGTCTTCCTGGTTGTAATGTGTCATGTGACTGCAGGGGAACCTCACATCGATGGCGAGCCTGGAGATCTGCGTTTCCGCATCAAAGTGCTGAAGTAAGTTTAAGAACAACAACGTGGCTTCTGTTGCTGATTGTCAGAATAGTGATGTGATACGGGGGCGGGGCTTTTTCTCCGTAGACATCCTGTCTTTGAGCGCAGAGGAGATGACCTGTACACCAACGTCACCATCTCCCTGGTGGAGGCTCTGGTCGGCTTTGAGATGGACATCGTGCATTTGGACGGACACAAGGTTGTTACAGAGCTCTCCTCACGTTTTCAAAATGAAATAAAACTGTAAAGTTAATAAAACCAAAAACAGATTTGGTGGTTGAACGCTCCAGTTGAGTTAAATCTGTCTTTGCTGGTCAGGTCCACATCATGAGAGACAAGATCACTAAACCCGGAGCTCGTATGTGGAAGAAAGGGGAAGGTCTGCAAACTTTGACAACATCAACATCCGAGGTTCCCTCATCATCACCTTCGACGTGGAGTTTCCTCAGACGCAGCTCGATGACGAACAGAAAGACGGTGAGGACGTGATAAATAATCAATCACCAATAAAATCACCACAGTTCTGGTAGTTGAACATTTTCCGGGATGTTGTTGTTAACAGTTGTCGTTGTGTTGTTGCAGGTATCCGGACTCTTCTGAAGCAGGGCTCTGTACAGAAGGTTTACAATGGACTACAAGGATATTAACACACACACACACACACACAGACACACAGCCTGGACTGAGTCATCTGCCACACACGCACACACAAACAGACACACACACAGCTTCAACCATCAGGAGTGTACTCCAGAATTCTGGCCAGGGTGTATTTATTATTTCAGACTGTTCTCAGGACGGCTCAAACCAATTTAGTTTTTACTTTTTAATATTTCCATCTCGTCAGCAGACACACAATGTTTTATTTTGAAAGTGTCTGAAAGGAAAAGATCCCAGTCTTTGTTGTACTTCCTTTTTGTCCCCACTTTAGACCTTTTTTTTTTTTTTTTTTTTTTTTTTTTCTTTGTAAATCTCCTCCATTTTTTTTTGGACAAACTGGACTTTTGAGAGAAAAAAAAAAAAAGAGTAAATTTCCAACAACTGTCAACCTGAACGAGACCGGCGGTTTCCTCCTCTTCTTCTTTTAGTTTGAATAAGTTTTACGAATGTGTCGAGCGATGGAACGGTCTTTGCTTCGGTCGGATTCCTGTTGAATAAGACTTTGTAAATAAGGAAGAACAAAGCTCGTGTGTTTGTTGTGTTTTCGTTTTCCTTGTTCCTGATCAGAGAGCTGTTCTCGCTGCACAACCTCCCCAAAAGGTTCACTATGTCCAGAGTTGACCTCTGAAATCCACCAGTGAAGTTTTCTTATTGTGGAGGATGGGCAGTTCAAACACCTCAGAGAGACTTACATCATGAGTTTATCTGCTGACCCAGTTTGGTTTCTAATGCGGTTTTAGGATTTTCCCTCCTTCTGTTTCTAATGTCGACTCCAACGCTGCCTCCTGATTTTTCTGTGAGCGTCACGGCCGTAAATGCGAATAACTTGGCCATTTTTAGGGGATACTGTACTTTTGACTGACAAAATAAATAACGATTTCTACAAAGTGTGGTGAGGTGTCGTACCACAGGGCCACCAGCAGATGGCAGCAGCACCTGAGTTAGCATTTAGCACAGATCAGTGGCTCTTCTTACGAACTGATTAATTGATCACTGAAGACTTTCATCAGGACACACTTAACTTCCACAGATATTTCTGATGATTAAACACTTTGTGCAGTGAAACAAACTATAAACACAACACTGACACAACACTGACACAACACTGAAGGACTCACGGGGCCACTGACCGGCATCTTCTCTTGCAGATTAAAGGATCCATCGTGTCAACAAAGGTCAGCAGGTGTGTGTAGTCCAGGCTGACACACACACACACACACACACACAGGCTGTCAGTGATGCCCAAAGAAACACATTTGTGTGTGTGTGTGTGTGTGTGTGTGTGTGTGTGTGTGTGTGTGTAATGGACTCCCACAGTGATAGCAGGCTGCGGTTAAACAGCCACCAAACATCCCAGAGTCATTTTCAGGCTGAGCAGAGAAGAGGATCTTTGTGATCCAGCTCAGATAAATCCTGTCTCCCCACCACACACACACACACACACACACACACAGGACACCCCGAGAAAGACCACGGAGACCCTGACTTCATCAGTCCACCACAGCACACAAAGCTGAAGTCTGTCCAGGGACGGATAATGAGACAGCAGGCCCACGGGCACAGACATGTAGACGGCCCCCCCCTCCTACACAGTGAAAGACACACAAACTGAAAGAGACACATCTCTTTGTAGTCCTTTTTCATCTAATTTTGTTTCTTATTGACCTAATTTTAAATCTATTGGCGGTTGTTTTGCATCTTTTGTGTTACTTTGTGCCTCAGTGGTTGTTTTGGATTTCGTCATATTGTGTGTTTGTAGTTGGTTTGTGTCTCTTTGCAATCAATTTTTGTCTCCATTTTGTTTGTCTTGCCACTTTGTGTTTCCTGGCAGGCAGTTTGCGTCTCCTTTGATTTGCCTTTCTAGTCTATTTTTGCCTCTTTGCAGCTGATTTGTGTTTCTTTCTCATCGCTTTTTGTCCCTTTCCAGTCAATTTGTTGTTGTATATTTTAAGACATTTTGTGTCTTTTTTTAGCTGACGTGTCTCCATTTTTGTCTCTTTGCAGTTAGTTAGTCTGTTGTATTTAGTTTGTGTGTCTTTGACAAACAACCTCTTAACGTTGTTCAGCTCATGTTTGTTGCTGTGAGTCTGATCGGGGTGCGCTCTGCCAGCAGTGTATGGAGACTGTGTGCGACTGTGTGACCCTCTCTGTGCGATGTGGTTCTGGGTAGAGTTATGTCGGGGATTTACATCATCCACAAATAATATCTTCTAACCGCTTGTAATTACAAAATGTGGAGCACATGAGGGCAGCATTGCCTCTTCAATCACATCCCTCCCTAAATCACTTTTTATTACCCAGAACACTCACCAGAGGCCTGACTTTGTCTGTTTGTGTGTGTGTGTGTGTGTATGTTTGTGTCTGTGTGTAGGAGCCTGCACTTGCCAGTTGTTGATGCAGATAAGCACAGGGATCACACTTGACCCTGAGTGTAATGACTTGTAAGCGTAGCTGCAGGGTTAAGAGAGGCGCAGGCTAAAGGAGGGCTAATTGAGCAATCTGTGTGTGTGTGTATGTGTGTCTGTGTGTGTGTGCGGTGGCGCCAATGGGTGTTTTGACCTGCTCTGACTCGGCAGTGTGCTCGGTTAATGGTGCCTGACCTGTCGGGGTTTGTAGAGAGCATACGGCTCCAAAACGACACCGGATCCTGACTCAGAGCAGAACATTAAAAAAAATAAATCTTCAAGTCGTTTTCCAAAAGCAAAAAAAAAAAAAAAAGATTCAGCTTTTGACAAACATTCAAAACATAAAATCTAAAGTGTTGATATCTTCTTGGAAGAACAAAAACAGATCGGAGTATTAACGCCTCCGATGTGATTTAATGTCTGTGGAGCAGTTTGCAGCATTTTGTATTTTCATTAAGACTAAATTCAAATGAAATAAACTCAGAGTTATAATTCAGACATATCATTATTTTGATGACAGCTCATTTCACAGAAAGAGATTATGCACAAATTATTTCTGAAAGAGCTTTTTGAATAGAGGAGAGCTGTAAATGAAATTATATAAAAACTTTTCATACTGTTTTCACTGACTAACACAAAATGCTTGTTTGAATTTATTCCAATATTTTCTTATGACAAACTAAATTCTCTAAATTAGATTTTTCTTTCCTTGCACATGGAGCTGTGTGAAAAACCCCATGGAGGATTTTGTTGCCAAATCTCCTTTAAATCCCACAAAAAAACCCCAAAACAAAGCAAAACAAAACAAAAAAAAACGAACAATGAAGAACTAAAATAAAAAAAATGTGGAAGCAGGAAATCTGGGTTGAATTTTACCGGACTCGGTCTGACAGGTTATCTCCTTCACTAACAGACCAACCGCAGCAAGGATGAGTTCAGGAGACAACAGAAATGTGTGTATTTGTTGATACCGTCAAGCACCAACACACACCGAGGCCGGGGAGGACAGCGGGGCGGGGGGGGGGACTCTGCCCAAAATAAGAAATGTTGATGGACAAAGCCTACAATTTGTGGGATCTGAGCATAAAGCAAACAAAGGGCAGCTTTTGTAAGGAATAATGCATGTCAGCCGTGTCCTTATCCCGCCACGGCTTTGAACACTGCTGGGGACGTCCATCGCTCCACTGTGTATGTCGTGTTGCTATATTAAAGCCAGTCACCTCAAAGGCAAAAAGCCTCAACTATTCAACAATTGAATGGTGGGGGCTCTCATTATGGCCAATGTGGGCAGGAAAAAGTGGCTTTGGGGGTTTTCAGTTCAGCGACTTAAAGCCCTCCTGTTAGCTGGGACGAGCTGCTGTTTATCCCGATGCCTTTCTGGGGGCTAAACATAGTCAACTGTCATTATGGATCTCACCTCTCTCTCCTTTTCTGCCTCTCTCTCTCTCTTTCTCTCTGCTTGTCCTCCCTCTCACTAACATTTATTTATTTCTCTCCCAATTTTGTCATCTAATGACCCGTGTTGTGTTGTTGTTTAAAGGCGGGGGGGGGGGGGGTGATGACTGTCTAGTCTCCCACATCCTGAGGAAGAAGAAGGGGTGGCTGCAGGACAAACAGAGCAGCAGACCACCTATATGGATGAAAGCCACGGTGCCTATGTTACATATGCTGCACAACGCCGACCAGGCCGCGCTGCGTCCGCTCTCCGTTGTGTGTTAAATTTGCGCTTTAATGCTTCACCACGAGCCCCCAACTTCACGGTTGTCCTCTACGAAAACCTTCGGCGGTGTCAGAAGCCCGGACGGTTGGCAGAGCAGCTCGGCAGCCGGTCCAGGGCCACATGAATGGAGCCATATTATAAAAAATGTATGCACAGTGTAAATATGTATTAACGGGCGTACGTGTGTTGGTGTTGGATTTTTTTGGGGGGGGGGGAGAGCAAGCGGTGCAGCGGTGGGGAGGAGGCTGGGGGCGAGGTGAAAGCCGTCTTTGTGTTTAGAGCAGAGCCCTCTGGTGGACCCTCCCCTCAGAGCTGGGGTTGCCCAGGCCCTGTGGTGGCGGATCACAGTTAATAACTGTGCAGCGGGCTGTCAGAGGCACTTAGCCTGACGCTGGGCAGGCCGGGCCAGACCGGGCCCACAAACTCAGCCTCCTGAGCCTGGACCAGAGCACTCAGCCATGACGGGGAAGAGATGGACAGAGAGAGAGGGGGAGAGGGGGAGAGGGGGAGAGAGGGGGAGAGAGAGAGAGGGGGAGAGGGGGAGAGAGAGAGGGGGAGAGAGGGAGATGGAGGGGGAGAGAGGGAGAGGGGGGAGAGGGGGAGAGAGAGAGGGGGAGAGAGGGAGAGAGAGAGAGAGGGAGATGGAGGGGGAGAGAGGGAGAGGGGGAGAGGGGGAGATGGAGGGAGAGAGAGGGAGAGGGGGAGAGGGGGAGATGGAGGGGAGAGAGAGGGAGAGGGGGAGAGAGGGAGAGAGAGGGGGAGAGAGGGAGAGAGAGAGAGAGGGGGAGAGGGGGAGAGAGGGAGAGGGGGAGAGAGGGAGATGGAGGGAGAGAGAGAGAGGGGGAGGGGGGAGGGAGAGAGAGAGAGGGGGAGGGGGGGAAGAGAGGGAGATGGAGGGAGAGAGAGGGGGAGAGGGAGATGGAGGGGGGGAGAGGGAGATGGAGGGAGAGAGAGGGGGAGAGAGAGAGGGAGAGAGGGGGAGAGAGAGAGGGGGAGAGGGGGAGATGGAGGGAGAGAGGGAGAGGGAGAGAGGGAGAGAGGGAGAGGGAGAGAGGGAGAGGGGGAGAGGGGGGAGAGAGGGAGAGGGGGAGAGGGGGAGAGAGAGAGAGGGGGAGAGGGAGAGAGAGAGAGAGGGGGGAGAGAGGGAGAGGGGGAGAGAGGGAGATGGAGGGAGAGAGAGAGAGGGGGAGAGAGGGAGAGAGGGGGAGAGAGGGAGAGGGGGGAGAGAGGGAGATGGAGGGAGAGAGAGGGGGAGAGAGAGAGGGGGAGAGGGGGAGATGGAGGGAGAGAGAGGGAGAGGGAGAGAGAGGGGGAGAGGGGGAGAGGGGGAGAGAGGGAGAGGGGGGAGAGAGGGAGAGGGGGAGGGGGGGGAAGAGAGGGAGATGGAGGGGGGGGGAGAGAGGGAGAGGGGGAGAGAGGGAGATGGAGGGAGAGAGAGGGAGAGAGAGAGAGAGAGAGAGAGAGGGGGAGAGAGAGAGAGGGAGAGAGAGAGAGGGGAGAGAGGGAGAGAGAGCTGCTGATACACTGATAGAGGTCGGAGAAGATGGAGGGACACAAACGAACAGGAATTTCCCAGAAAAAGGCGTTCTTAGGCCATGAAGAGGTTAAAGAACCGGGCCAAGTTTCCCAGACTGAGCTCAGCTCACATCAAGGCAGGAGAGGAGCTCAGAAGCTTAGA